>JAJOZX010000563.1:0-197500 GCA_023014485.1 Bathynomus jamesi
AACATCTTCGGCCGCACCATAACGGCCCGGGCCTAATGTTGCTACTGTAGTGTAATACCGTGTATCCCTACTCCGGCCGGCACGCATGGTTTCATCCCTAATTACCCCTGCCTTTTCACACTCATCAAGGTCTCTAAGAACCGTAAAAACGGGTTCTTATAACACTAGGGAACATCATTTTTGTTTCTTGAAAACTATTTGGTGTTTCTTATAGAACTTTTGATGCTGATTCCAAATATGGTTTCAGAATGTTTCTATCACCCATAGTTTTCGAGAAAATAATATTTCCATTTACTCAGAGTTTTCCCAAAATATTAGTTAAAATTAAGTGTACTAATTTAATTTTACTTTCTTTTTTTCCAGGTTAACTATATTTTATAGTATTTTTTGCATTAAAAAAATATAGCTATTTAAACAAACAGATTTTTAATAAAGAGAAAGACATTTTTTTCAAGTTTTGCTCAAATTTTAAAATTTTTCATAGTAGAAAAAATTGGTTTTTCATTCCAAAAAGTTTTCCGTGATTTCAATAATTTTTCGCCAGCATGAATCGAAACTGTATTAATCCCAGAGATACATTTTGCTACGTATGTGGAGAACTGACCATAATGGCACAGAGGAAGAAGATGACCCCACTCGTGAAGAAGGCTTACGAACTTTATTTTGGATGTAAGGTAGGCGACCAAGACAAATCCTGGGCACCTCATATCTCATGCATTTCCTGTGCCGTCACTCTTAGGGGTTGGATTAAAGGTACCCGCAAATCTATGCCATTTGCCATACCAATGATTTGGAGAGAGCCCAAGGATCACCTAACGGATTGCTATTTTTGTATGACTAACGTTTCAGGATTCTTTGCCAAAAATAAACATAAAATTCAATACCCAAATCTTGCATCTGCCATGAGACCAGTACTACATGACGATGATAACCCAATTCCAACTCCCCCAAAGTCATGGACACTGGTTGAAGAGTCTGAAGTTGAACCAATGGAAATTGATGACACTAAAGATACAGACTTTCAGCAACCTGAATCAAATAAACCACGTATGATAACGCAGGTTATGCTGAATGATCTCGTGAGAGATTTGGACCTTCCGAAAAGAAAGCGGAATTATTGGGCTCCAGGTTACGTGAATGGAATTTGCTGGCAAAAGATACAAGCATATCGGCGTTCCGCACTCGCCAAAAAGATCTGATGCAGTATTTCTCCTCGTCAGGTGGTTTATGCTACTGTAATAATGTAAATGGACTGCTGTTAGCTCTCGGTCATGAGCACAAATCTGAAGATTGGCGTTTATTTATTGACTCTTCGAAGCTAAGCCTCAAGGTTGTACTACTTCACAATGGAAATAAATACCCTTCCATTCCTGTAGGGCACGCTGTCCACATGAAGGAATCTTACGAAAATATGAAACTCATCCTTCAGCAGATTAATTATGACCAGTTTCGTTGGTATATATGTGGGGATTTAAAAGTCGTCGCGCTTCTTCTGGGAATGCAGCTCGGTTATACGAAGTTCTGCTGCTTCCTTTGTGAATGGGACAGCAGAGCCAGAGATTCGCATTATTTTGTAAAGGATTGGCCGCTTCGTCAAAAATGTATCCCAGGACTGAAGAATGTGTCTCATGAACCCTTAGTTGACCCCAAGAAAATATACTTACCGCCACTTCACATCAAACTTGGCATCATGAAAAATTTTGTCAAAGCAATGAACAAGGAAGATGAGGCATTCAAATATTTGAAGAAAAAGTTTTCACGACTTAGCGATGCAAAGATAAAAGAAGGGATCTTTGTTGGTCCCCAAATCAGAGAGCTCATGAAAGATCAAAAGTTTGATGATGCCTTGAGAGGAAAAGAAAAAGTGGCATGGGAGGCCATGAAGAATGTTGTCACAAATTTTCTAGGGAACATCAAAGCCTCTAACTATGAAAAAATAGTGCAGGACATGATTGAAGCATATAGGTTATTGGGATGTAATATGTCACTAAAAATCCATTTCTTGCACTCCCATTTAGATTTCTTCCCTGAAAACCTCGGCGACGTAAGCGATGAGCACGGAGAAAGGTTCCTCCAAGATATAGCTACTATGGAGAAACGCTACCAAGGGAGGTGGGATCCGGCAATGTTAGCTGATTACTGCTGGACATTGATGCGAGAAGCTCCTAATGAAAACTACAAGAGAAAATCAGTGGGTGATAGAGAAATTCCACGGCTATATTCGGAATCAGCGGAAAAAATCCTATAAGACCGACCTGTTCACGTCCAAGAAACAAAAAAAAAGTTAAAATTTGTTCCCCAGTGTAATCACTACTTAAAAAGATGGTGTCCAGCTGAATTTCGCATATCCCAACCTCATACGAATCACGACCCAATTCAATGGGCTCGTGGAGTTCTGTTACAAAGTTGGCCAGGGTGTTGTCAGGATGTACAGACAGAGTAGAAGAGGAAGGTAGTGTGACGTAGAAATTGTTAGGCGCCATGTTGCATACTATTTAAGCTTCATTAATGCATCAGCTTTTAAATAGGTGTTCAAGCTTTCTGGGTACCCTAGCCATTCACTAGGTACATTTTTCTCTTTTCTGAACCTTTGCTGCCTAAAATTTTTTCAATTTTAAACATGGTTTTTCCTAAATTAAATGTCACTTTCTGCAACTACTCGCGGTAAAAGCCACCTGCGATTTCTTCCCCATTTAAATCTTCAACGTATTACAGAATTTTCTCGCCTTTCGGTCTCATAGCCCTAACTTTAGAAATCTCTCGCGTCCAACCTTGTTCAAAACCCTTCGCGAATTTATTATCCGAACGCGATAGCCTTACATAATCATTGATTTTGCAACGTGTAGAGTGTGCTGGGTTCTACGAATATCTTTTCTCACTGCAAACTCTGTGTGCGTACCTTTTTCTAAAACCTAATTAAGTGTTGTCCCAATCGCGCGATGGTGTGAACGGTTGTAGGATTTGGCCAGTGGCTCCAGAATGTCTATATATCTCTGTGTTTTTTTTTTAAATAACGATGCATGCGTTCCTTTATGGTGCGTTAAACTCTTTCAGCTAAAGAGACCTTATGTATAGAATTGGTAGTGTAGTAGCTGATATTAAACTCTGTCAGCATGTTCTGCAAAGCTTGGCCTATAAAGTTTCTCCCCATATCCGTACAAAAATAGCCTGGAATCCTGTTTTCTTTCAACATCAGCGTTTTGGTATCTTTAGCAACTGTTTCAGCCGATTTATTTTTCACGGGCATTAACCACAGGTATCTAGAGAACACGGCTATTATGAATAGGATGTAGCGGTAGTCATCGTTATATAGTGAATATCTTTGCATGTCTGTTAAATCCGCCTGCCAAATAGAGTCAATTGAAGCCGCTGTTGGCTTGGCTGTTTTAAACCTTTTTCTCACCGGCTTATGAAGTGTATAAGCATCTTGCCCCGCAAAAACCTCTCAACTCAACAACTCAACTCAAAAAACTCTCAACCTCCCTACTCCATCATTATAAACACCTCTGTACAATATCAATGCCTCCGTTTTCTTAATATATTAGCCATTTGCATATTTTAGAGTCACGCGGGGAGGGTTGACCGTTGTTGTTTGGCCTCTTCTTTCTCCTCTTCAGAGATGCTACCGCTGGGGTTGATGGCGTGCTCAGTTGTGGCACATGCGAAGCTTGCTCCAAGTCTTTTAACCTGTTCAGATTTCCTATCAATGTTTTGGGGACATTTATTTGTTGTAGTCTTGCTTTAATATGCTTCCATCCTGATGTACAGACAGAGAAGGAGGGGACGGTAGTGTGACGTATAAATGGTTAGGCGCCGTGTTTTATACTATTTAAGCTTCATTAATGCATCAGCTTTTATATAGGTGTGGATCCATGTATAGCAATGGTGTTGAACACAGCCTGCGACGCGTAGTTGAACGTATTGTGGATTTTGCCCTTCAGAACAGCGACGAACGTGAAGTCAGGACGAGGCTGTACTTCTGGTTCGGGTCAGATGACGGGGATGTAGAAGATTTTTGGGTAGTAATACCATTCAGACGTTTGGCAGCTGTAGATATAGCCTACATTTTGGGTCGTATAATGCAGGCCTCTCAAAGTAGTACAACCTTCAACATGGACAACTTCACGATAGATATTGACAGAGTATTCCGTGTTGCGGGTCATAGTGCCCACCTTATACTGTTAACTTCAATTCTCCGGTTATTTACAGAAAGCATATAAACACCGAGCGTGGTTGCGGCTTTATAGCAGTAGCCTTAGCTCTTATGTTTACTGTGATAAATACAGTCGCGTATAATATCTGGCTACCTACGGTTGTGCAGCGTACCCATAAATTGGCTTCAAATTGCAAGATCGAGTTTGATTGTAATATAGGTCCTGAAGAGCTGAGAAGGATAGCGCAGGAAATGAATGTTCGTATAGTTGTATTTGGAATGGATGATCGTCGTAGGACTGTGTATATTTTTAAAAGCAGTGTGAGAGATCATACAAGACCCGTACTTATTTTAGGACTGTCAGGAAAAACTTATCTCCCCATCCGTAATATAAGGGCTCTTTACGCGAGTTATGATAAAAGTCGAAAATATGAAAGGCATCATGATTTGTGTAAGGGATGTCTCGAGTTTGCGGAAGATATAGTGAAACATTGCAAGGGATTCGACATGGTATGTGAGCAGTGTAAAAGCTCCAAATGTGAAAGCCGTGTAGTTGAAGCTGAGAAGAGGGATTGTAATGTGTGTAGATGTAAATTTTTCAATAATAATTGCTTTGAGCTACATAAGTCAATTGGTACTTGCAGGAAAATGAGAATCTGTGAATGTGGTATGTTCCATATGATGAATAATTGGGGGAAGTTCACGCATAAATGTGATGAAATTCACTGTTCTACATGCCATGAAAAATATAAGGCGGATGGTGTAAAGCATGTCTGCTATATGAAAGATGCTAAGCCTAAAAATAGACCTTGTATAACTGTGTACTACGATATAGAAACATATACGGTTGCTGAAACCAAAGAGGTTATCGCACATCTATTTGTAAGATAGACTAACTGCGATGAGTGCATGGATGTTGAATGTGATGAGGGTCACAAATGTGGTAAACGGACAAACGTTTTTAAAACGATTGCTCACGACAGCCCCATGAAACTCTTTGTGTCCTATATTGTCAAGTTAGCGGACAAGTTCAAAAAAATGATTGTGTACATTCTTGCCCACAACGGGACAAAATTTACAAGGAGCTGCTTGAACACGAGTCATCGGAGATATTTACCGCGATTCCTTGAAATGAGGAAAGAAGCTTATACAGATGCAGATAAGAGGCAATGTTCAATTTAAAGATACTTTATTATTCACACCTTGTAAATTAGCCAAGCTACCCAAAGTGATGGGCGTAGCCGCTGAAGTTTCAAAAGGCTATTTCCCATACACTTTCCTCACTAGCGACATTTTAAGTTACGTCGGACTACCGCCCCACAAACATTACTTCAACTATGCCAACATGAGTGATAGTGAGCGTGAAGATTTTGTCCGCCACTACAACAGTTTTAATGAAGCTATTCCTTACAATATAGCGGATGAATGTGAGCGTTATTGCGTGAATGATGTGCGCGTGCGTGCTTAGAGTATGTTTTCAGGCCTTTAGAAGGATGTACATAGACCGGTTCAACTGCGACCCGCTAGAAGTTGCAACCACGATCGCCTCATTGTGCTTTACGGTGTTCAAGAACAATTTCATGCCTGACACCTTAGCCGTCATTCACAGAAACAATCCCCGCAGTTATGGGTATAAGGCTATTTACTGGCTCATACACCTACAGCAGCAGACAGGTGTATACATAAAACATGCCCGCAACACGGGGGAAGTACCCATTAAGGTCAGTTGTCGTGTTTTTGGGTGGATGGCCTGAGTGACGACCGTGCCACTGGTGGGAAGACTGTGTACTCCTTCGGTTGCTGGTGGCACGGATGCCCACGTCCTGAGTGTGGAATCGTAGGAGATATCCATGGTAGATCTGCCGACAGTCTTGCATGGACCCGCACCCGCGATCAGCTTATAGGCACCCAATTCACTTACAAGCTCTTGTGGGAGCATGAATATGATGTACGGATGGAGACAGATGGACAGTACCGTGAAGAAATAAACACGATCAAGCGTTCAATGGTGTTGGATCCTCTCAAATGCGGTGATAGCTTGTTCGGAGGGCGTACAAATCCCTTGAAGCTATACTTTCCGCTTACGGAGGGTGTGAAACGCTATTACTATGATTTCTGTTCTTTATACCCTACGTTATGACGAAGAACCCGTAACCCGTAGGAGCACCTGAAAAGATGGTTGGACCAGCCCTGCCCACCATCGAGGAGTTCTCAGCAAATATGAACAAGAACTATTTCGGTCTTTCTTACGTAGACGTGCTCACTCCTCGCGACTTATGGATGCCGATCTTACCCGTCGTTATAGACCACAAGCTTATGTTTTCCCTGTGTGTGAAGTGCGCAGACGAGAACAATGGGGCCTGTAATCACACAACCAACCAACGGAAGATCAGAGGTGTATATACAAGCCCTGAGCTGTCCCTAGCCATTCGCCATGGCTACAGAATATTGAAGATATATGAGGTGTGGAAGTTGCAGAAGCTACCCAACCTTTTCACTCCATATATAAACACTTTTTTGAAGGATAAGGTAGAAGCATCAGGGTATCCGCGAGGAGTTGATACCGAAGATGAAAAATCGGCGTATATTCAGCGTTACCGTGACCGTGAAGGGATACAACTTGACCGTTCCCAAATTGTAAAGAATCCGGGTAAGCGCTATAGTGCAAAGTTGTGCCTAAATAGTCTTTCGGGAAAATTTGCACAAAATACTGATTAGGGTAACGTTCATCTAGCACAGTTGTTCCCAAACTTTACTAATTGTCAGAACCCTTACAGACTTGTTTTTATTTCGCGGAACCCCAACTCCATATATATATATATATATATATATATATATATATATATATATATATATGTACAGGGTGTCCCATAAATCCGGCATCATAGGAAAAATAATAAAACTAGGCAAAACAAAAGCTTTTATTTACAGAACGTGCTCAATATGTCCATCATTGTTTTCAATACACAAATTCAGACGTGATACCCAGTCAGCAAGCACACGGTGAATGATGTCAGGAGTAATGGTGTTACATGCCCCAATAATGCGCTGTCGCAAATGTTCAACACTCCTAATTTTCTCTGCGTATACCAGCGCTTTCAAGTGGCCCCAGAGATAAAAATCTAGTGGCGTGAGATCCGGGCTTCTAGCTGGCCATTCCACAGGCCCTCGACGTCCTATCCAATGACCAGGGAATTGTTGGTACAGGTATTCCCTTACTTTGGTGCTGTAATGTGCAGGAGCGCCGTCTTGCTGGAACCATGTTGGGAAATTTCCTTCTTCGTTCAAGACACTGGGAAATGCCTCTTCCTTGAGCATACGTAAGTAGGTGCCTCCAGTGACATGTTCATCGAAAAAGAGGGGGCCTATGATGCGTTCCTTCCAAATGCCACACCATACCATCACCCGAGATGCACCTTGTTCCTTTGAAGAGGTATACCAGTGAGGGTTGTTTTGAGACCAGTAGCGGGTGTTCTGTCGATTTACCTCACCATTTCCATAAAAAACAGCCACGTCACTGAACAGAATGGTGAAAGGGAAATTGGCATCCCGAGCATATGAATTATGGTTTGTAGCAAAGCTGGGCACTTGCGTTTTTTTTGCGGTACTGCGGTACTGCGGTACTACCGCACTACCAAACCGGTACCGCATAACGCAGTACCGCAAAGGATCGCTGAAAGTACAGCAGTACCGCTACCGCATTTTTTGCGGTACTGCGTTATGCGGTACCGGTTTGGTAGTGCGGTAGTACCGCAGTACCGCAGTACCGCAAAAAAAACCGCAAGTGCCCAGCTTTGAACTTTGTAGAAATAGAAAAATATGAATTTCTCCTATGATGCCGGACTTATGGGACACCCTCTCTCTCTCTCTCTCTCTCTCTCTCTATATATATATATATATATATATATATATATATATATATATATATATATTAGATTTAGAGCTTTAAAATATTTATTGAGCAACAAAACTTACATACGTTACTGGCGTACTTTAATGTCATTTATGGGCTTGTTTAGTGCAGCAAAGTTGTTGGAAATTGGGTTTGATGTTGGTTAGTTGTAGGCGCATATCCGCTGCTGCATCCATCTAATTACGGTACTTATTTTTGGTTGCTATATATCGAGAAAATCCAGCCTCACACATATAAGTTGATACAAATGGGAGGAGATTCTTCAATGCTCGTTTTGTAAGATCGGGATATTGATTTAAAAGCTTTATCGAGAAAGACAACAAAGAATCCTTATCAAAAGTTGTTTTGAGTGTCAGATCAGTTGAAATATCAATTAGCTGCTCTTTTTCATTTATTGGAAGATTTTGTTGTTTCAAAATATTCGAATCAATAAATGGGTTGCGCAGCCAAGTGGATCTTGCGACTTTGGAAAATACTTCTTAATGAATTTGCAAGTGTTGAATTATACAAACGTTCATGGTTTCGTCAAATATCAGGCCATTCTTATCCAAAAATGTATATAGATTTGCAAAGCATTAAATGCTGCTTTCCCTTGAGCAATCAATCCAAACTTCAACTTTACGAAGAAATGATTCAATTTTGTCATCAACAATCAAAATGTGGATGTTGGGACCTTGTAATAATAGGTTCAGTTCATTTAATTTCAAAAATATGTCAACAAGATAGACTAGCTTCTTAAGCCAATCTTCATTATTGAATTTAGAAGACAGAGAAAACTGATGGTCCAGCAGAAATAGTTGAATCTCATCTCGCAATTCATAGAAAGTATTTTGCCTCAAGACAACCAACGCACCTCAGTATGTAATAATAGGGCAGTATGTGTCGAACCCATTTCATGGCACAAAGCTGAAAACAATCGAGCATTAAGAGGTTTGGCTTTAATGAAATTAACAACTTTAACCACTTCACCCAGAACAGTTTTCAGTTCTTCTGACATCCCTTTCACCGCTAAAGCTTCTCGATGAAGACAGCAATGTCTACCTTCCACATCAGGTACAACATTTTTTATGAGAGCTAGTACACCCTTAATTTTACCTGTCATTGCCTTTGCGCCGTCTGTACATACGTTTGTGCAGAGCTCCCATCTGATATCATGTTTTTGCATGTAGTTATTTAAGACAGTAAATATATCCTGGCCTGTCGTTGTTGTTTCAATGGATTGGCATAACAACAGGTCTTCCTGCACAGACTCTTCATAAACATAACGTACAAATACGAGCAATACAGCTAATCCTGCTACATCCGTTGACTCATCAAGTTAAATACAAAAACCAACAGGGCTGCTTTTTAACCGGTTCACTAGTATTGTTTCGCAATCGATAGATATATCCTTAACGCGACGAGAGACTGTGTTGGCTGACAAAAGAACAGTTTCTGTAAGTTTACTGTATTTTTCACCCAACATGCATGTCACTATATCCTCCACACACCCCTTTACTAATGATTCTGTAATTGTGTGTGCTTCGCCGGCCCTAGCAATGCGATAGCTCACACGATATGAGGCTTCAAGTGCGTTTTTACTGTCTGAGTAAGCAAATGATTTGAGTGTGTTAACTGTCTTTTGTAATTCGTCTCGCTTCCTTTTGAAATAATCACTGTGTTTTTCCTTTAAATGTGGATGCTTAGTTTCCAAGTGCCGCTTTAACTTTGCAGGATTCAAGCTACATTCAACACATTGGCCGTCAGGATCATTTAAATTTCCAAGGGCATAAATCAAAAGTTTATATAGCTGTCAAACTTACGATTTTTAGATTTCATAATTGTTTTACTAGCTTCAGTTTCTCTCACCAGTGAAGATGAAGATGGTTGACTGGTTGTACTTTATCCTCTCCATTAACATGTGGAGGCCATCTCCACTTTCATTTTCGGTAGGCGATTCCGTTTGTTCGTTTTCACTTCCAGATGTTTTTTCTTTTAAAGTAGGCCTATAGTATTTCAACCATTTCTCCATTTTACCAAAATTATGCTAGAAAAGTCAGTTACAGACTTTAGTGATGAACATAATACAAATTTTTACACTGAAAACACTTAAGTAAATAAAGCCCATCAGAAATTAACTTGACAGTGCACCACGCCAACGGCTATAGTTATACTGACTGGTTAAAATTGGTTAAATTTAAAATCTGCCAAATTACACTTTTGCAGTAGTCGAGTAGCGAAAATTTATTTACATATACTTAGCTGATTTTAATTTTAGCGAAAAATATTTAGTGATCTCAAATCCACGATGGTGCCATTTCAAGTCAGAATAAGAATATAAAATATTATTTAACAAAAAGCCACAAAGTAAAATTATGTATAAAAATTAGGACCTTAATTAGACCTTAATATTAAGACCTGATTAGACTGATTAGAAAATGTGTCACGGAACTCTTCTTAAGCGTTCGTGGAACTCCAGGGTCCCGCGGAATTCTAGCACAAAGTTATAACGAGTTGTGGGATTATGCCATCGGTCCCGATAAAGTGGTCAGGGAGACCGTGAATGTAGGTAATACGTACATAATAAAGTACAAACTTTGGGGTTTACTGTATTCTCTTGGGCGGAGGGTTCTGTACGCTGACACAAAAAGTGTGATATTCACAGCGAGGGATGATGAATACATGCCGCCTATTGCGGAGTTCCTCAGAGAGTTGACTGATGAGATCAAGGATGAGTATGGTGACATCGCATACGCCGACTCTTTTGTCTTAACAGGTCCAAAAACTGATGGGGTACGGGTGAGGGTGGGGGAGGAGATGAAATATATCGTGAAGGGTAAGGGCATCACGCTTAACCAGGTGAACCGTCGGATCGTTAACTTTGACTCGTTGAAGGCGCTAGTGTGCTTGGAAGATAAGAGCGACCAACACCCCCAACTGACTGTAGGGACCCACAATTTTCGGGCCGAGAAGCTGGGGTGTGTGAAGGAACTTAGGGGAACGAAAGTGTCGTAACACCTATAGGAAACATTACCAGGTACCTGTCACCTATAATATCGTACACTTTGGGTACCATAGCCCTTGATTGTTATACAGTGTGTCCGTAAAGTCATGGTGGGATTTTAAATAGCTATATTATTGCAACGAAACATGATAATGAGATGAAAAAAAGGCAAATTGAAGAACAACTCTAAAAGAATAACTTTATTTAACGTAGTTCGATATGGGCTCCTCTGGTAGCCCTGCAGACATCTAGGCGGTGATGTGTGTCCGTAAAGTCATGGTGGGATTTTAAATAGCTATATTATTGCAACGAAACATGATAATGAGATGAAACAATGCCAAATTTAAGAACAACTCTCAAAGTTGTATCTTGTAGTTAGTCTAGGCTAAGCTTAACCTTTATCTCGTAGTTAGTCTAGGCTGTCCACATGCCTATGTTGAACATGAGCGTAATAGCCCGAAAGTTAATGTGTGGTGTGCTCTAGCACGAGATCGAGTGATTGGCCCATTTTTCTTCGCGGAACCCACTGTGATGTCACACAACTACCTCGCTATGTTGGAACATTTTGCAGTACCCCAATTTATTGACAATAATGTCATCTTTCAGCAAGATGGTGCTCCTCCGCACTATGCCAACGTTGTTCGAGAATTCCTTAATGAAAAATTTCCGCAGAGATGGATAGGAAGAGGAGGATGGAAACCATGGCCTCCACGCTCTCCGGACCTGACACCTTTCGACTTTTATTTGTGGGGTTACGTCAAGCAAAGCGTGTACACTGTACAGTGTACCCATTAGGGATATTCATCACTTGCACGAGCGAATCACGGAAGCTATCGCATCCGTCACTCCTGATGTTCTTGGGCGTGTGTGGTTGGAATTGAATCACCGCCTAGATGTCTGCAGGGCTACCAGAGGAGCCCATATCGAACTACGTCAAATAAAGTTATTCTTTTAGAGTTTTCTTCAATTTGCCTTTTTTTCATCTCATTATCATGTTTCGTTGCAATAATATAGCTATTTAAAATCCCACCATGACTTTACGGACACACTCTATATATATATATATATATATATATATATATATATATATATATATATACATATATATATATACAGTATATATATGTATATAAAGAACGATGAGGAGAGAGAACGAGCAAAATGAAAAATGAGGCACCTCGCAGGAATCGAACCCGGGATCATCCAATTGCCAGTCAGATATGCTAACCACTGCATGAAGGTCCCCGATCAGTCACAACTCGTAATTCTTCTATATACGAGCGGAATCGAATGCCCTGAGGAGCAGCGTCTCATGCCATACATATATACATTTTAATTGCAAACAACACACAGTATAATTAATGTAAAGAACGACGCTTGTGTAGAAGAGCGTCCCCACAAGATGAGAAGAGAGAACGAGCAAAATAAAAAATGAGGCACCTCCCAGGAATCGAACCCGGGATCATCCAATTGCCGGTCGGATATGCTAACCACTGCAGTGGTAAATCTTGTTATAGTGGACAATCTGAAATATTTTTACCACGACATTCGTATATATCATGACGAGGTTTGCAGTGAGGTTGTGGCTAAAGGCCTGTGTGAGTTTTTAATAGAATTTAGAGACGAGTATCGGTTGCTAAGCAAAAAGAATAAATATGGACACATGTTTCTCTCAAATAGTGCGCTGGAGTGTTAATAAAATGTGTGTAGTTCGTGAAAATCACCCTGAATGAAAATGTCTGGTGTGCATTCCGGGGGATTGGAGTGATAAAACATTAAAGCCGATATTACTTCATGTATCGCAGATGGAAAAATTCTCTAAACGATTGCCCATTATAATGGGGCATAAGTATTCACATGACTCATTCATGCTGTACACGAAACATTAACGCTTGGTATGACTCACCCGTGTGACTCGTTTCCGCACACCTGTCTCCGTGCCAAACCGCGCACCGGCTGCTCATAGTCATCTCAGAGTTTGAACCGACTGGACGTACACCCGTCACAATAGAAAAAGATGGAGCTTCCTTTGAGTAGCATTCTCAATGCCGGATACGATGTGTCCGTGGCGGGGTCATTGCGTGTGTTCAGGCGTAAAACCGGCGCCGTTAACTATGTACTTGAAACGACTTGCAGAGAAACAAACTCTAGTAAACGGAATGTTATTTATTTAAATGTTGAGGAGATGAATAGAGTCTTCATGATAGTTGAGAAGTGGAGCGAGGGTCGTTATAAAATATCTGCAGGTGTAGGTACAAGAAGAGAACAGCTTAGTGATGCCCCCTCATATGCCATTATTTGTACGTTGTGTATAAATTGTGACCAGCCATGCATTGATATACGACTGATGTGGAAGAATGTTTCTGATAATAACGTCCTTGTCCCTATGCGAAACCGTTTCATCCTCGACAGAATGTTTGAAATCGTCGGTTTCCGCAAGCTAAAGCCTATATTAGATGCACGTGTTACGGATATGGTTTATTTTGATACGGTTCTTCAATACGCATACACTGCTCGACGGGTTTACCGAGTGTAAGACTGAACATGGCGAGAATAGTCTAGAACTGGTTATTTAAAAGGTTTAGACTCTTCGAAATATCATGAACTTTGGTACAAAGGACTTGAACGGTACAGGGTAGAGCTCACCTACACTGTTCACCGTGAAGAATTGTTTCTTTATATAATGAGCAGCTGTCGCTACGACTTAGAAGATTATTTCAACTGCCGATATGCATTGTGAAGAGTTCATGATTGAAAAGCTCGGATTGGAAAGAATAAATCCTCCAATGGGGAAGGAGTGTTTATAAACTTAAATTTAATAATGATGTTGTGGCTGACGACGTCTTCTTTGTGCGTGCTTTTGAGTGCATTCTCTTCGTGTTTAAAGAGTGATACCTTGCCAACCGAATGTAAAGTGGGCATAAAAATAGTCTTGAACGAATTGAAAGCCCTTTACATTGAGTATAGGCATCCGTATACCTTGAGCGGTGAAATAATGTTAATCGATATTTATTGTATTGTACAAAGCAACAATGATGTAACTGTACACTCGATCACATGTGAGTTTAGTATTTTAGTTAAGCGCAGCAGAACATATATTGTATGTATTTTGATGTATATTGTTTTGAAGTTTATATATAAGTATGTACAGTATTTGCTCGTACATATATTAAATGGATATATAGTTTTATCCTGTACTATTATTTTTGATGCTTATATATAAGTATGTATATTATTGTTCATACATATATTAAATATGCATATAGATTTCTCCTGTACTAATATTATTATTATTTAAGAATGTGTATATACAGTACTGGCCAAATTATTAGGAATTTTTTTAAAATTTCATTTTTTGGTATAAAATGTTAAATTAAACCAATTTTAAACGTTGAAAAGTTATTTATTTCTACACAAGAATACATGGTCATTATTTAGCAATAGTTTAGTACTTAGTTTGACCCACCTTAGCTGCCATAATGGCTGCGACACGCTTCGGCATGCCATGAATCAATTTTTTGCATAATTCTTTAGTCGAACGAAGCGTGTTTGTTCGTCAGTTGTCGTTTGGTTGTCGTGCGATGCGGGTGTGTTTCTCTTTCTTTTACGTGTCATTGTAACTACCGTTTAATTTAAATAGTGTATTTACCCAATTTCGGCAATTATTTGTTACAGTTTTTAAGTGAATTTGAAAATGGGGCGAAAGAATGACTTGAGTCCACGGAAAATTGGGCAAATACAGGTTTTATTAACTTCTTCTACATTTAAACAAAAGGAAATCGCTGCCAAACTCCATGTTTCACCACAGTCAGTACTTCGTATTAAGAAAAAAATGGTATTTGGAGAAAATGTAGGCCCCAAAAGGGTTTGAAGATGCGGCAGAAAAAGGGTAACGACTCCAAGAACTGATAGACAGATTGCAATTTTGTCTCTTAGAAATAGAAGAGCTACTTGCAAAAACATTTCCAGTAGTCTAGCGGCTGATGGCATCAATATTAGTCGTAGAACAGTCAACAGGAGGCTTCTAACTGCCGGCTTCAAAGCCTACCGCCCAAGGAAGAAGCCCAGGCTCACTGAGGCTATGAAGAAGGCACGTTTTGCATGGGCAAAGGAACACATTAACTGGACTAGTGAGGATTGGGAACAGGTAAGAATAATATTTAACATTAAATAGAATGTTAATACAGTAAATACAGTATGCATAGAAGTGTATTTACAGTACGTGATAAAACTGCAGTAAAAATATCTGTAAAGCAGCAAGTCATACTGTACTTCGTTTTAGCTGTACTTCATACGCTATGCACTGACTCTTTCACAGGGCTTTCTTTGATTGCAGGTGGTGTTCTCCGATGAGTCAACGATTGCCGTGCTTGACGATCGTGTTCAAAGTGTAAGAAGGAGGCCTGGAGAAGAATTTTTGCCTGAGTGTCTGATGAAAACGGTGAAATTTCCACAAAAGATCATGGTTTGGGGAGCAATTTCTGTGCATGGAACTAGTCGTTTGAGCATTGTTGAGGGGAATATGAACCAAGTCAAGTATATAGAAGTACTAAGAAGACGTCTACTGCCTCAAATAAGGGAATGGTATGGTAATAGACGTTGGATTTTTCAACAAGACTCAGCTCCATGCCACACGGCAAAGTCGGTTAAAAAATGGTGTCATGAAAATAGTGTTCGGTTGCTCCCATGGGCTGGAAATTCTCCAGACATGAACCCAATCGAAAGTTTATGGTGTATTTTAAAGGACGTAACCCATGAAACGCGATAACAACAAAACACCAACTCATAGAGCGACTTATTCAAGTCTGGTTTCACTCTACACGTATTAAGGAATTATGCAAAAAATTGATTCATGGCATGCCGAAGCGTGTCGCAGCCCTTAAGGCAGCTAAGGGGGGTCAAACTAAGTACTAAACTATTGCTAAATAATGACCATGTATTCTTGTGTAGAAATAAATAACTTTTCAACGTTTAAAATTGGTTTAATTTAACATTTTATACCAAAAAATGAAATTTTTAAAAAATTCCTAATAATTTGGCCAGTACTGTATATATATATATATATATATATATATATCCTTCGTTTAAAGTGTATATGGAATCCTTCTGAACTATTTTTGATTGTATATTTATTTCCTATATATTTCATGTATGTTAAATTATTTCCATTAACTCGTCTAAATAAACAGAATGATGTAATTGTGTTTTATTATCCGATTGAAACAAATGTTTTTCTGGGTGTGTGTGCGTATACATATATATATACACAGGGTGTTTCAGGAGGAAAGGTCAATACTTCGGGAGTTGATAGTATCGGTCATTGTGAGAAAAAAAGTTCATGAACATGTGTCTAATTCTGACTGGTTACGGAGATAGAGCTGTTTGAATCTACAAATACAAAAGCATTGTTAATGGTAATCAAGAAAGAGAAACCAATTACTGTTTCTAACATTTAATGTTTAAACATTGACATTTTGAATGTATCAGATACAGAAATAACAAATTTGTTACAGTTTACAATACGTTTTCGAAAATCCCACCGTCAACCTCAATGCACTTTGTAACTCGTGTGCGAAGATCGCGTGTTGTTCGTCTGAGTTGATCTTCACGTTCCTTTATGCGGGCAGCAGCATCCAAAATGCGCGCGAGCAATTCGTCTCGTGTATCCACCTTTCTTTTGTAAACTTGACTTTTCATCCGTCCCCCACAAACCATAATCTAACGGAGAGAGGTCAGGAGACCTTGGTGGCCATTGAATGGGACCACCGCGGCCGATCCATCGACCAGGGAAAGTTTGATTTAGGTATTGCATCACCAGACGGGTAGAATGTGGAGGAGCTCCGTTAAGCTGAAAGTATATACCAGCGCGTGTAGCCAAAGGAATATCCTCCAATAGTCCTGGCAATTCATTTTGTAGAAATTCTAGGTAACTTTGTCCTGTAAGACGATTCTCTAAAGTAACAGGGTCAATCAGCTGATCATCGATGATACCGCACCACACATTGGCAGAGAAGCGATGTTGAAAATTTGTTTCCACAGTGGCATTTGGATTTTCGTCTGACCACCGATGAGAGTTACGAGTGTTGTTGATACCGTCACGGGTGAAAGTAGTTTCATCGGTGAACAGTATTAATTGAAGCAATCGGCGAGTAACATTTACCCAATGACAAAATTCCAGTCGCATGGTAGCGTCTCCTGGTTGAAGGTGTTGTACACGCTGTACATGATATGGATGCAAGCCTTCCTCACGTAATGTTCGCCATACTCTTGCGTGTGGTAAACCGAGACGTGTAGAAATTCTTCGTGAGCTAGTAGTAGGACTACGCTCTACCAAATGAAGAATGTTTTCCACTTCATCCACATCTTGTTGACCTTCACGTTTAGATGAAACATGAGCGCTGGGAAATGTACCAATCTCACGCAATGTGTTGAAAAGCCTGGTAAACACTCTTCGATCCGGAATTCTGCGGTTCGGAAACCGTCGACGGTATTCTGCAACAGCAGCTGTTGCACTTCCATCGCAAAAACCGTAGACATACACCATATCTGCATATTCGGCATGTGAAAAGGTGTGTGGCATTCTTAACACTGCTTCAAACACCAAACAATGTCACTCACAACAGTCAGTTGTCGACTGGCTTATGCTACATGCTTACATTACAGCTTACATGGTTCAAGGTTATAGTGGAGGGAAGGGGGAAGAAGAGCTGCGCGCGCATCAGATTCAAACAGCTCTCTCTCTGTAACCATTCAGAATTAGACACATGTTCATATGAACTTTTTTCCTCACAATGACCGACACTATCACCTCCCGAAGTATTGACCTTTCCTCCTGAAACACTCTGTATGTATATATTGTGTATATATATATATATATATATATATATATATATATATATATATATATATAATATATATATATATATATATAGAGCAGGGATGCTGGGAATATCTATAAACAATGCGCACTTTAGTATACACTATACTAAATGACTGGTTACGCCTTCTAAGCCAACTGCGGCTTAAGACAACTGGCGGATTAAGACTTCTAAGCCAGCTGATGGTGTCAAGACCATCTCCTTTAATTAAATAAATAGCGCAATCTGGCAACTCAAAAGTTATTAATATATATATATACACTATACTATACCAAATGGCTAGTTACACCTTCTTAGCCAACTGGCGGATTAAGACCTAATCCAAGCGCGGAGGTCAAGAGCATCAGTTCCAGATGAGCTATGCCAGCATGAACATCTCCTCCTTTCCTCTCTCCTCTCTCTTACCTTCCAAAGCGAGGGAAACCCTTTTGGGGGGAGATCAACCTCCACTCCACTTGTTTGTTTGGGGGGAGATGAACCTCCTCTCCTCCTCTCTCTTAGGTTAGGTTTAGGTGGGATTCCCCCAGCTTGTGGCATTTGATCAACATTTCATGCAATTGCGCTCTAACCTTTTGTGGTCATACTACTTACATAAAATACAAAAAATTTTAAAGAATATAATTAAACTTTTCCTAAAAAAAAAGGACTTAAATTATTTTTGAAGTAAAGGAACAAAATTGATACACAAATAAGTTTTCGAGTACAAATTATTGTAATAAAACTTTAAATTATAATACCTCGTAAATTAATCCACATATTGAAGGAATACTTTTAGAAATAATAAAATAAATCATAATTAGGGGCTTTTCCGTCCAATGGGCACCAACGAGGTTAGGTTAGGTCAGGTTAGAATAGGTTAGGCTATGTTAAGCTGGGTTAAATTAGGTTAGATTAGGTTTGGGTTAGGTTAGGTATGACTAATGATAATGTAATGTAATAAATCGTCAAATTTTTTAAGAATAGACAAATATTTTTTGTTTTTATTATGTTCATAGCTGTTAAATTAAATAAATTAAATTTCTCCTATTCAAAATATACTGATTAATTATTAATAAAAAGATAAAATAAGTTCAAAAAATATTAATTTCCCCTCATTTCAATGGTGCCCATAGAACGGAAAAGGTCCCATAATCTCTTTTCAACGTTGTCCATATGAAATGCGAGAGAGTGCAAATGAATATCTTCAGGGTGGGAGGAACGTACGCAAGAATATCTCGAGTTAGATTCTGTGGCGAAAGTAGGGTGGCCAGACGTCCGGCTTTAGGCGGACAGTCCGCCTTTTGAGCACTCTGTCCTTAGGGTGGCCATTTCCAAATTTCCAAAAAGGAGGACACTGCGTATGTGGCCGTACGTTAACATATATATATATATATATATATATATATATATATATATTATATATATATATTAACGTACGGCCACATACGCAGTGTCCTCCTTTTTAAATGGCCACCCTAGGCGAAATCCTGCATCGCCAACTTAGGAAGATCCATAGGGCTTGGGATAGAAGGGACTCTCGCTGGCGTGGCGGAAATTTATTGAAGAGAAAGGATTCATAATGGGGACGAGAAGACAAGAAAGGCGACCAAAAAATACACAATAATTCGGTGGAAGGTATACCTGGAAAATAAATCTTCTTTCAGCTTCTGAACTTTGTAATTGTTATAAGGGTGATCCAGAGAAATGGGACCCAAAAGAAACCCTTGTAACTCTTAAAGTATAAGTCCTTTTATAAAATCATACGCATCATTCGAAAGAGGATAGTTACAAGTTTGTACAGGATTGTATAGGTTTTGACAATACAAGATAAGATACAAAACAAAATAAAAGTGTTAGTTAAAACTAACCCTTGAAGATGACTGCATGGACTGTGGAACAGCTGCGTTTCATAACTGAGCAATATTATGAGCATGGAAGAAGTGTAGTTTCAGCTCTTAGGTGATTTTGACATCTGAAAATTTGTCTTGAAAGATCTTTGTGCTGAAACTACACTTCTTCCATGCTCATAATATTGCTCAGTTATGAAACGCAGCTGTTCCACAGTCCATGCAGTCATCTTCAAGGGTTAGTTTTAACTAACACTCTTATTTTGTTTTGTATCTTATCTTGTCATGTATTGTCAAAACCTATACAATCCTGTACAAACTTGTAACTATCCTCTTTCGAATGATGCGTATGATTTTATAAAAGGACTTATACTTTAAGAGTTACAGGGGTTTCTTTTGGGTCCCATTTCTCTGGATCACCCTTTATAATAATGAATAGTAGTAGAGGTCCCTCTATAAAAATCTAATATATTTTCGTGACCACAGTCACCATCTTCGGTGGTTCCAGCGCACGTAGCTCAGTGGGTGACACTGCTTCAATATAAGAGAAGTGAAAACACTGAGATCACGGGTTCGAATCTCGATGGTACTGGTAACAATAATTCTGGAGTTAGAGGAATAGGCCGCATTAAGTGGCCTGAGCGCTGTGTTAGTTTCTGGCCCTCATCAAATTATTATCGTCGATGGTTCGGGGCAACTTCGTTCCCATGTAGTAACACCACTTCCCGCAGATCAGCGAAGTTAAGCGACATTGGGCCTGGGTTGTGGTCCACTGGATGGATGAGTGACCATCCTCCGTGTCCAGATGATGTAACGACCCATGGTTCGGATTCCAGGTAACAACCCCAAAGCATCACAACAACTTTCACTGTTTCATAAAGGAGATATTCATAAGTGAATTCATCGAAATTAGTAATCCAAAGACATTAAAAATATTAAAATATCCATGAAACTTTTGAATACTAGAATATTTGTACTACCATATACTCTATCATACTGTATATAAAATTATATTTGGTTGGAACTATAATTAGCTGTTGTTTGTCTATAGTCTAATCAATCTAGACTATATTTTTGGTCAACCTGGAAGTAATTGTAACAGAAATGGTTTCATCGTTTTTGACATCCCCAAATATTCAAAAATAACATATTAAAAACTTACCACCATTGAGTGAGGCAATTTTTCAGAAAAATGGAATTTGCATTAACCCCAACACCACTAGTCTATCCCTCATAGTTTCTAAGACAACATATATTTTCATATTAACGACGTTCACTTGTTTTGATTTCGTTTTTTGGACATAACTCTTGGATAAACTGAGATATTGATCTGAAATTTAGTTTATAGAAAAAATAGCATGCTATGTCAACTCAAATCAATACACAACGATTTCACAAGGATAGGCATTTCGATATAGCCTATGCGTGATGGTGAGTTAGTAAAAATATGGTCTGTATTATTTTCGTCACTGTTCTCTGCATTCTCTATGTCCAAAGGGTGCTGACAGTTCAGACAAGAAACGCCTTGGCATTCGCCACACAAGGCTGAGCATTTCAGTCCATTCTTGAAACACGTACATCTCGCGTTCTGACACTCTACCTTGCAGTTACATCTGAAAAGTTTTAGTAAGCTTTCTGGTGCTGGAGCTTTCGAGGTATAAACTGGTAGCAGTTTTCCTCTTTTCACAGTCCAACCCCATTCTTCTGGATCAAGATCTTCCAGTCCTCTCCAAACTTGCACTTGGAGGTAAACACGCAATGAATGGAATGATGCAGCTGCGGATGTTGGAGGCAAGCTCTCGGGAGACACAACTTTCATACTTGCAGCAACTTTCCGGTAGAATCTTGTGACACGAAGCTTATCAAGCGAGCTTTCTTTTTTTCCGCCATAAACAATAAGCAACAACTTTTCTCCAGCAGTAATAACTTCTTCTCTTGTTGATGTTGAGTTGTTGAAAACTTGGCTTAAGCGTTGAAAGCTTTCGTCTTTCTTAAACTTTTGCAGGGCCACATCTTTACCAATGGAGAACAATCTGGACGTTGTATCACACCCAAGTAAGGCGTGAATAAGCAAGATTGCTTCGCAAATCTTCAATCCTAATTTCGATTTAGCGTACTTGATGTCCCACAGTTTGGTTTTCGCTTTCGATCGATTTTTGCTCTGATGTGAAAAATATTCTGTGACCATCTACATCAGCATGATGGAGCAGGAGAATGAGTAGATCGGTATCTTCTGCAATAACAACTGTTGGTTTACTTCTGGCAGATTCAATTGCTGTCTGTACAATCAAAAGGTCTGCATCACCAGATGATTGGATTGCTTTCATGTTTTCTTCGTTCATTTTAGTCGCCAACATTACTAGAAATCTCTGCTTGTTGTCGAGGTTAGTAAGAAACTCGTCTTTCTTCATATTTAGCTTCATTTCTCCTGTTAAACGTACAGGTATGCCCTGCTTGCCTTTGGTTCTGCGAATGTGGGTTGTATCTTTGGTACAAGGCTTCCCGTCATACCCATCAAATACAACGACTGTTCCCTCTCCGTAATGCTTGAGGACGTATTCTACATAAGTTTTGCAAATCTCGTTGTATGTTCTTCCTTTTGTCCATTGTACTCTGTGGAGTAAGGATCCTCCATCGAGGACATATGAAATATCTTTAGGAAGTGAAGCATCTGATTCATCAGGCGCAGTTGAAGACCAGATAGAATTTGCTAGCTGTGGTTTATTTGCTTCCCTTAACAAACCGTCTGTCTCTATAAGTGCAGGAGGAAATGTGCACAGCTCATACGAGAATGCTGTCTCCAAGTCTACAGCTGATCCCATACCTCTGACAGTGGTTATTAGACGTTGGAATAACAAGAGAGGATCAACGGGAATAACTTCTTCATCTATCTTAATAGTTGATCTTGCTTTCATTGTTATGGCCACGTCTTTCTTCTTGAACGTATAATCTGCAACTGGTTTTCCGGACATTGAAGCAAGAATGTTGCTTCCAATAACCTTGGCATTGTCTACATTGACAGTTGAAATAGCAATTTCTCCTGTGTCAATGCTCATGAGTTCCTTTCGGTTGTCGAAGGGGTTTCTTGCCACAGCGTACGCCAAGATTTTCAATGAATCTTTGAAATCTCTTTCAAGTCGTGCCTGTCTTGTTTCTTTATGCTGCTCACTACCTTCATACGTTACATCTGTAACTTCCTGCATCGCACGGTTTATTTCTGCACAGGCTGGTGTCGACAGTAGCCAAACTGATCTTTGTACCTCAGTCATTCCTCGTCCGTGAGTTAGTCCACCTGTTGTTTTCAAACTCCTCATAAGAACTTGTTCTATAACCAGATCTGTTGAGAGTCCAGCCCAAAATCTATTACTTCTGCGAACAACATGATAGCCTTCTCTAAACTTTGCGTAAACATTTGGATGTGTCTCTTTTAGATTTAACATTTTTTGAAGATAGATGCGTGTTGACTTAGCATACGCAAAATGTCCAGACGCTGCGAAAAATGGTAGCATGCTATACTCTGCCAGTAAATGAAGAAGGAAGTTTCCTGTTCTTTCGGCTTTTATGAATGTGCATAGTATTTCGACCATTTCTATGTATTGGAACCACAGTTTTGCAATTCTCGAGGAATCTAAGCTATGTTTGTAGTTCTCCAGTTTCTCAATCATCTTTTTGAAGACCTCCTCCTTTTCTACATCTTCCGAACTTATTTCTCCTGAGATTGATTTATCAAGTAAATCTGAGATCTGTATTAAATCGAAGTTATCAGCAAAATTGAAAACATCTTCTGACTGAGTGTATTCTTCATCATTGTCTAACTTAATAGGGCACTCGTATATTTCTGACATCATTATTGCATGAAGGGCACCTACAACTAGTAGATGACCACGAACGGCTCGAGATATTGCTTTCCCACTTAGCATGTGGGGCACCGTGTTTTCAGCATAGACAGTTTCTAACATTGTCTGCAGTCCGGAAGAAGTCATGAGATGCCCAATAGATCCAAGGAAACTCATGGCAGTGTGGAGCCCACCAAGTCGCAACACTATTTCTTTCAAAGGGCTTGCATCATCCACACTTTCTTGGATTTCAGTTCCCTTCCAGTACAGTGGCTGATCAAATGTTAGTACCGGTGACATGTTGTAGCGCTTTGCTTGCTCAGACACAAAATGCATGGTTGACAAAATGCACGATTCGTCGCTGGATTGCATATCGATCATCGGCATGAATATAACGGAAGCCTGTCCAGGGTGCTCTCCTTTATGCACCATTTGCATAAAGCCATTCCACAGTGGTCGTTGAGGTTTCAGCATCCAGGCACAATTCCATAAAATGTTGAAGCAACTTGTTGGATCATCGGCATGAAATTGAAATTGATGCAAATCTTTGTATGTTAAGGCGCAAGAAGATTTTCTGCGCGAGCGAAATATGTGAGTTTCGATGCTGCAAATGTCCACGATCTCCTTTGATGTGACATCTATTCTTGGCACTAATTTCGTGGAAGCTACCTTGGGAGTAACTGTAACAATTATACCCATACCGTGGAATGTATTTAGACCATCGATTGTTCTAATATTGTGATCAACATTGTCACCAACATGTTGAAAGATTCATTGTCAATTCCTTCAATTTCTGTCCCCTGATGATACGCCGCACTTCTTTCAAACTTCTGAACCTCTGAGTAGGAAGAGCAAAATCCGTGACTGTGTAAAGAGTCAATCAAAAACCTTGATCCAAATTGTCTATGCATTTGCACTCCCAAGCCAATCTGAAGTGGGGCAATTATTGCTTTTGGTCTGACTGCTTGCATTATTGCCTGCCCAATAGAGGCAATTCGTAGGTCACTGCTTTTGGCAACAAACATCTTTTCAAGCAGTAATCGTAAAGATTTGGGAAGAAATTCTTTGCAACGGGCACGAGATTCTATGTCTTGGGTGGATGGATACATTGTTGAAGAACTATCGCATTCTTTAATTTCACTTTTTAGCAGCTTTGCCGCAGTTTCAATAATGCGATTTTTTTCAGTTTCTACGTCATCTGATTTCTTGCTTTTATAGAAATCATAGAGAATATTCTTGGTTTTTGATCTGAATGTGACAACATTATGTTTCCCATTAATCTCCGTGACAACAATTTCATCTTTAAAATGCTCCATCAAACGACTTTTCAGCCATTTGGAAGTATATGCATGACTTGATGAATCTTTCAGATGATCCTGCATTATTGACAAAAGATCATTGATTGTGGTTTGTTCATCATCATTTTCTCGCAAATAATTCGCCACAAAAGCAAAGGCAGACTCTTGAGATTCATCATAAGGCCGACCCCTTTTTAAACTTTGACTCGTTTGTGTGTTACTATCGTATAGTTTTGGAATACCTTTTCCAATACGAAAGTTAGTACTACATGCTTGATGATACACCGCATCTTCTGAATGTAAATCATTTACAAAAGCTATACGCCCTTTTACATCAACTGCCCAGCCATCCTTGCGCTGTTCGCAAACTTTTAGAATACTGATATCAAACTCACGATTCTTGCACATCACTTGAAAAGCTTTATTGTCCCGTTTATCTCTTTCGGTGATGCGATTTTTGCAGAACAAACAATCCAATTTGTAATTAAAGTCGTGATCAGATCTTAAACTAAGTTTAAATGCAGTGGCATCAGAAGATGTGGATGCTTTTTTTTATTGTAAGATGCAATGTTCTTCTTATTAATATATGGATCTCTACATGATCTGTGTAGTTTGTCTCCAGCTGTGACAAAGATGTCATCGTCTCTTTCTCTGCTAGCATTGCAAACACCCAAGGCACCTTTTTCTGTTAGTGTCACATAAGAATCACGGTCATCTATGACTTCTTTACATATTGCACAGGTTTCGAAACGTTCAGAATCCATTTTGACCTGAAACAAAATAATAGAATTAATTAATTTTATTGCAAAATTACAGTGTTAATTTTGTTTTAGAAACTGATTGGACCTGGAAGTAATTGCATTTTTAAGCGCCAAGTTTAGGATTCAGGCGTATTAAGAAACTCGGATCATATATGATTTCGCATAGCGGCCATCCTGAAAATCCAAGATGGCCGCCATGGTGGGCCTACCGCCCACCTGACAATATCCTAAGCGCTATAATTATATTCCCTGACCCCTGGAAAAATGTATGTTTAGACACAAAAATTGTGAACCTACATATATTAGAAACGAAGATATAAGTAAATGCAGGTTTTTCACACGTCGGCCATCTTGAAAATTCATGATGGCCGCCATAATTGACAAAACTAAGCATCAGACACTATTCTAATCCATTTTAATGGTTTCGTTGACCATTAAAACCTACAGAATGATATATTACAATAAGAAATGATGAATAGTAAAAATTGGTGCCACTTTATTGTTACCGATGGTAGCGGCGGCCATCTGGATTTACGGAAATTGGCCTGGCCCGTTTGTGGTAAGTTTTAATATATCATTTATGTTGAGGTAAGGGTGCGAAAACAGTTAAAACATTTCTGTTACAATACTTCAGGTCCAATCACAGATTGACTGGACTACTAATTTATCTGAAACTAATCAAGTCATCGAAGGGGGAATATTAATTTATATCCAGTTTATTTTCTAAAAATTGTTCCTGTTTATAATAGTGAGAAATACAATATTTCATCTGCAATAATGAATGAAAAATTAGTTTTTTAACGGGACGGTTATCATTATTCGTATCATTTCTTTTAGTGGAAAATGAAGGCCTATTTATAATACGGTGCCTATACGTGTACTACGCTTATCGCTCATCAATGCGCACTTGCAAACGACGAGACATTACACTATTATACTCGTAGGACGATGTACAGTCGCCATAAGAATGTGTACGACTGACAGACACAGAAGAATTGCGGATATATCTTCAAATTTAAAAAACGAATTTAATCTTTTGTTAATAGTAGCATACAATTAATTTGAATCCGAGAACAAAATCTATTAAGGGTAAATCTCTAGGCGTGCTCCATTTTTCAATATTAAACATACACTCATAAAACATATACCATTTGAAAGCTCACATTTTTCTGAGTCTAAAAGTGTAGTAATCCAAAAGTATCAATAGCAAATAAAAAGTAACTAGGTTTAAATATAAAACCCTATACCGATCAATTTGTGATGCGTGATCTTTACGGGGGCTCTGCCCCCGTACCCCCGATACCTAAATTATACAAATGATAATGTAATAACATATTCATGTTAGGTCAGGTTAGCGTAACAATTACCAAAAATACCATCTTACAACACAGACTGAAGATTTATAACTTAGCCAACCTTTATAATGTAATTAATTACGTCACGTGTCAAACAATTAAACCTAGTTACTTCTTATTTGCTATTGATACTTTTGGATTACTACATTTTTAGACTCAGAAAAATGTGAGCTTTCAAATGGTATATGTTTTATGAGTGTATGTTTAATATTGAAAAGATAAAAACATCCAATGCTTTCTCTTCATCTAGGGCACATGACGAATTAAGTTCTGAAAGTCAGAAACCACACGAACAGCACGTCATAATTCTATCACAAACACGACCAAACTGAATCCAATTCGAAAAAAAAATAGACAGAACAGAATCCAACCAACTAATTAAGTCGCACAGTAGCGAAAAAATAGCCCAATCAGGAAAAATATTTTATGAAAAAAAGTACATTATAGCCAAAACAGGAAATATTCACTATAAAAATGTAACTTGTAATTTTTTCTATAATCTTGCCTTTGCTATTGATACTTTTGGATTACTACATTTTTAGACTCAGAAAAATGTGAGCTTTCAAATGGTATATGTTTTATGAGTGTATGTTTAATATTGAAAAATGGAGCGCTCCTAGAGATTATCCCTATTAAGAAATTATAATTTTGTTTTTAAAATAATATTAACCGAACCATAATTAAGTATTTTAAAATAAACGGATTTCTTCAATACAGAGAGCCACTGAGCTTATTTACTGTTAAATTCTAAATTTAAGTACTTATTTATGGAAGTGTCAATACGTTTTAAATGGAAACCCATTTCCAAGTAAGAATAATTTTAAGGAATTTAAGTTCAATATACTGTACATGGATTGATAAATGCAGCAAATTTTTTCTGAATAATTCGGTAAAGTTCGAACTATGTTTATTTTAACGAAGTAAAAGAGTCCGATTTAAAATCTAGGCCTGTAAATATACAGTACGTTTACGATATATTAATGCTCAAAAACACTTGTTTTTATGAGTTATGCAAATGTTCAAGAAAGGGAGGGAATTTTTTGCTGCAATTTAAGAAGTGAATTTAATGTTAGAAAGTTTGTGTGTATATATATACATTTTAAAAATAAAACCTCCCCACGAGGGTATTTTAGTGATAGAGCACCCGGCTGTTAATCCGTACATTCTATGTTTGAGTTTCGTTTCATATTTCAGATTTCAGCTATTAAGGTGCCCTCTGGATCTTCCTTAGTTGGTAAGTTGTTCGGACCCTATTAAAAGCTGTAGGTTTCCTCCGTAGACGTTACGAATTGGGCTTAATAATCTCCAACACTGTTTAAAAGAATATTATGTTTTGCCTTTGTATGAAACATCAGATTGAAAACAAAATTTTAACCACTTCATAATTAAATATTTATTCAGCTAATAAAATTAGTATAAACTTTTGACTGCTAAACTTAGTAACGTACTGTAGAAATTTTAAATGTTTTAATATATTTTGTATCGATTTTACGTATTAATTAAAATTATCACAAGTTTATGAGAAAAGAAAGTTTTCATACGGCAAATAAATATTAATGACCAAAGAAGAGAGCGTGTCTTCTATTATTTCAGGATTCTAATTAATACTGATGTAGGGCTTAAAAATTCAAAATGAGACAACAACAATAACAACAACAATATCTGAGAATGTTTAACCTCCTAAGATTAAGATAACATCTAATATCAGATGATGGAGAGAAACACAATTTCGGTAACAAGCTAATGGTACTTTAGGTACTTACGTATTATCGGGACTACCAAACTGTTTACTATGTATTTTGGCTCTCGTCATTTTCGTTTAAACTAACGAAAATATCACAACTTAACCTAACCAATCATCAAGGGCGTACAGTTGACCTAACCGGGCATTCATATGTATATCATATCATATTATATTATATTATATTATATCATATTATAATTATATCATATTATAATTATATTATATTATCCACAATGAATAAAATCGCTTAAAACGGAAAATGTGTTTTTCGTAGGTAGTCCCGATAATACTAGATAAAGACAAAGCACTGGATGTTTTTATCAATTACGGCGTTATTCTTTCATCCTTAACTTGCCCGAAATGTGACAGTGAGTGCCTAATACGAAAAGATCAGAAGATATTTAGATGAAATAACCAATATTAACCTGTTAGGTTAATTGAATGCCCGGTTAGGTCAACTAAATGCCCGGTTAGGTCAACTGAATGCCCGGTTAGGTCAACTGTACGCCCTTGATGAGTGGTTAGGTTAAGTTGTGATATTTTCGTTAGTTTAAACGAAAATGACGAGAGCAAACATACATAATAAACAGTTTGGTAGTCCCGATGATACGTAAGTACAGTACTTTATATCATACTTACATTTTGAATTTGATTCGGAAGAAGCGAGTGCAAGACTGAACTTGTCTTTCCTTTTAACCCGACCTACAGTATTTATTGTTCACGATAGATTATTTAATCAATTAGATGTTAATTATATCTTTACTGTCAAATTTTATTTCTCTATGTTAAAGAAGACAGATATCACATAATTTTACTTGTCATTGTCTTAGTGATGGGTTTGATTCATAATACGTCAGTAAATTAGATTGTCGACAATTTTTCTAAAAAAAAAAAAATCATTAACTTGTCATCATGCATTATTACTTCGTGCTCTTATGAATAATATAATATATATATATATATATATATATACAGTATATATATATATATATATATATTATATATATATATATATATATATATATATATATATATATATATTAAGTATAAGGGCTACCAGTAGCACGACGACACAAGAATAATATAAATATGGACTTAACGATCACCAAAAATAAAAACAGAATTTTTTGTCTCAAATAATATATATATATATATAATATATATATATATATATATATATATATATATTGGTCCCCATAGTTCATATTTATATTTATTAATTTCGAGAAAGGAGTGTGTTATCTTCGTCGTCTTTGGTAAATTTGGTATTTTTGTTTTTTGTTGGGATAGTTAAAAAAAATTATTTAGAATGATGTTCTTTCTGTTTGAAAAGAAAGAAAGAGTCATCCATACATCTTTTGGATAAATCTGGTTTGAAGTTTCTTTCCAGGGCTTGCAAAGCGGAGAGGGAATCAGAGCAGATGACAAAGTTGTGATGGTGCAGCATATTGTGAGAAATGTACTGAACTTCTTGAAAAATGGTATAAAGTTCTGCCGTAAAAATGCCAGAGGTAGAGAGCAGCTGCCAAGATGTAGTGACAGTGTCAGTGACAAAGGCAGATGCTGTTTGTCCATCTAGAAGTTTAGAACCATCTGTGGAGATGAATTGGGAGGCTGGTAAGGACTCAGCCATATATATATATATATATATATATATATATATATATATATATATATATATATATATGCGCCTCGGTAGTGTGATGGTTAGCGTAGCTGACTACGAATCCATCAGCCCAGGGATCCAGACCCGGTGACGGCAGGCGGCACGCAGCAAAACCCAGCTGTTCCTCCTTCCACACAATAAAAATTGGTTGGTAAATAAATGGGTACCCTGGGTAGCCTAGTGGTTAAGACGCTGTGCTGCTGGTGGGGCGTGGTTCGGATTCCACGTTAAAGTGTAAGTCGAAAGTGGAGTGACAAGCTTGACCTTCATCAAAATGAACAATTCGTGCGGAAGCAAAACCAAGGTTAACCAAGGTTAAGAAACAAGACGACTTATAAAGTTAATACAATTAAAATATAAAATATTATAAAAGAAACAATAAAAGGGGGGCTTACCTTTAAGATAAGAGTAAATATAAGTAAAAACATTAAAAAATAATTTAGAGGAACAATAGGGAAAAGTTTAAAATGTAAAACATTAAAATCTATCATAAGTGTTCAGGGCACAATAGATGGGAAGAGGAGAGTAGTATAGCCGCAAAAAGGTAGAGTGCAGGAATGTTGCAATGTTGCAAGAGATAATGATCAATGTTGCAACGGGGGTGGGGTTGCAACAACTCAATGTTGCAAAGGGGTTGGGGTTTGCAGCAACTCAATGTTGCAAAGGGGGTGGGGGATGCTGCAGGTGCAACAAGGGGTCATGAAACTTGGAGGCGGCGTTATCCCCCAAAAGAAAGAGAGGAGGAGAGAAAGGAAAAGAGGTGTTCACCTGGCAGGAGCCAAGTGCATAATAAGACTTCAGCCGAATGGCCGTTGTCTTATAGACTCCTAATCAGCCAGTTGGCTTAGAAGGAGCCAAAGGGGGGGAGGGGTACACATGAAGAGGGGAGAGGGGAGGGGTCTTCGGGGGGAGAAGGAAGGATGACCTCCACGCAAACGGGTTGCCTTAGCCTAAGAGTGAAAGGATAGACGGAGGAGGACTTTGGGGGGACAAGGTGGGATGGCCTAACCCCCCAAAGGGAAACTAAGCTAATTCTTAACCTAAGAAGGGAAGGAGAGAGTTCTTTATTCGGCCGAAGTTCGCATCAAACTACCAGCTCCGAAGCCAAGCGGGTCTTATATAGATGATGGTTGAGTTGCCAGATACCATTTTTTATTTTAATTGTACAGGTATACATTATTAGGGTGAGTTGCTAGATACCACCATTTATTTTAATTCGTTACCAAAGCATACAGACTTTCTCTTGAAAATCGAAATTCACAATAAAATGATTATTAATTAAATAAATAGAATTTGCCTTCTACTGCCCAAAAAATAATATAATACGTACAATCGTCAAAATAATAGTTCAGACGAAATACATACACACACACACACACACACACAATTGAACAACTTTCTCCTTACCTATATATATATATATATATATATATATATATATATATATATAGAAAGAATCATATTAACTGTGTCTATTTAATTTTGTCATTCCTTATATATATATATATATATATATATATATATATATATATATATATATATAAACGGATTTCACCTTAAAGTGAATTAAAACAATATTAACATTAAAAAATTCACTAAACAATTGGCTTAGCAAAAGAAATCGTTCCATTAACATTCTCAAATCGAGACACACACACACACACACACCTCTGTATATATTATGTGAATAAAAATCAGAAAAATGCCAAAAGTATATTAATTTAAAGAAAATGAATTTTCTCCTTTTAAGAGAATCAATTATTAAAACCAATATTAACAATATAAGAAACTAATTATTTAAACGCCGTTCTATTTACTTTCTTTCAGTTATTAAAACGAATCCAAAATATTAATTCTTAGAATAATGTTTTAACATTGTGTTGAGACGAGGAGTCAGCGGAGCAGGTAAGCAAAAGATCGAACAAAAAGGTCCGGCCCGAGGCCTTTTAAAACCGCAAACTGGCGAGAAGGAATTTGGGTCGAACTTTCTCTCTCTCAAAGACTCGATCTGTCTCGGCAAATCCTTCGCTCGACTCCTTCAATTTGGTCCTTTGCTACTGAAGTGTATATAAAATTCTATTTTATTAAATGCGTTATTTATATGTCTTTACGTTTAATTTGTATGGCATCATCTTCTTAGATAACATCTCAGTTATTGAATTGGAAAGATATATTATTGTTATTATACATTTTTCAAAATTAACACACACACACACACACACATTATATATATTATATATATATATATAATATATATATATATATATATATATATATATAGAGGGTGATATGCACAAAGACAAATTTTTCTATGTAGTAATAATAATTAACTCCTCGCCGAATTGCAAAAATTAAGCTTTTCACCCCGCATTAGACCTACAGTTTAATGTGGAAACCGAATCAGAAATACATCTCGTCAGGGAATGATTGCTCACTCTTTCACATCATCTCGCTGATTTGTTCATTTTGACAATGGTTAAACTTTTCACTCCGGCCTTAGACCTACAGTTTAACGTGGAAACCGAATCAGAAATACATCTCGTCAGGGAATCATTGCTCACTCTTTCACATCATAATTTCAACATTTAAAATAACAGGATCATTTCTTCCCATCTTATTTTCAGTTTTGGGTCCTTTACTGACTAGTCGATTACAATAGTGATTATTGATCCGGGAATAGTATGATTGCAAAATGTGATATGCACAAAGACAAATTTTTCTATGTAGTAACAATAATAATTAACTCCTTTTTACAGAATTGCAATGGTTAAGCTTTTCATTCCGCCTTAGACCCACAGTTAAACGAATTGAAATTCAATAACTAAATACAATTTTTCAACACGTCTACGCACACACACACACACAGAAAGTTTTGTTTATTCTTTTCATTTTTAAAAATATAAATAAAGGAATGGATATATTTACAATTTCTTTATTATAAAATCGTCTCGATTACATTAGTGATTATTGATCCGGGAATAGTGTGGCTGCAAAATGTGATATGCACAAAAACAATGTAGATTTTTCTCTTTAGTAATAATAATAATAACTAACTCCTGGCCGAATTGTAACAATGGTTCAGCTTTTCACTCTGCCTTAGACCTACAGTTTAACGTGGAAACCGAACTAAACTGCAGCACGGGGTGGCAGAAATTGCACGGGATGCATTACTTATTGTGGTAGTTCTTGTCCTTGTATGTAATGAACAGCTTCAGAGTTCATTTACACCATGCGTACACTTATCTCGTGTACACAGGTAGTGGGAAATGAAACGTACCAATGAAACTATAGACTCATTTAAAATACAGAATTCATTCACACCAGGCTTACACCTATCTCGTGTATATATATATATATATATATATATATATATATACAGAGAGAGAGTTTTGTTCATTCTTTTTTTTTTTTTAAATAAAGGAATGGATATATTTACAATTTCTTTATTATAAAATCCTCTCGATTACATTAGTGATTATTGATCCGGGAATAGTGTGGCTGCAAAATGTGATATGCACAAAAACAATGTAGATTTTTCTTTTTAGTAATAATAATAATAACTAACTCCTCGCCGAATTGTAACAATGGTTAAGCTTTTCACTCTGCCTTAGACCTACAGTTTAACGTGGAATCCGAACTAAGCTTCAGAACTGGCGGGGGTGGTTATTTATTCTCACATCTATGCGAGAAGTAAAAATCCACAAGTCACGAATCTTCGGAAAAGCTGTGTTTAGTATGGTTGACAAATAATTTGCTCCTCTCGATTAAATAAGTGAATATTGATCCGGGAATAGTGTGGCTGCAAAATGTGATATGCACAAAAACAATGTAGATTTTTCTATGTAGTAATAATATGGGATGCAAAATGTTATATGCACTCACTTTTAAATACTTAGGGTATCCATTTATCTGCCAACCAATGATTCGCGGATTCCTCCGCAAATACGATCATGCTTAAAAAACACAAAGAAGCTTTCGTTAGCTACAACATCAAATACAATTTTATAATCATTTCCTTTTCAAACGGTTTATTCTTATATATATATATCGATGAATTTACGCATACATTTTTAATTAGCTATACGTTTTGGGCAGGCTTCAACAAAAGAAGTACAGTGTTACCGGTTTTAAACAGATAAGATGCAAAAGTGTAATGACAAAGAACAGCTTCAGAGTTCATTCACACCATGCGTACACTTATCTCGTGTACGCAGTGTCCACCTTCCACATTGTGTCCGACAACACAGAAGCTCTTTCCAAAATTGTTGCAAGAAGATGCAAAAAGTGTAATGAAAAAGAATAGCTTCAGAGTTCATTCACACCATGCGTACACTTATCTCGTGTACGCAGTGTACACCTTCCACATTGTGTCCGACACACTATTTTTCTTCTACGCTAGAGAATACACATCTGAAATCCACGGCTTGCACCGCTCAACTGAGTACGCAGGCGTAGAGATATCCCCAGGTAGTAGCAGGAGTCACTTTTTTAGGCGTAAATGGCTTGTTCAGGTTGAGTTGTCAGATACCACTTTTTATTTTAATTGTTCAGGTATACATTGTTATGGAGAGTTGTCAGATACCACTTTTTATTTTAATTGTTCAGGTATACATTATTATGGAGAGTTGTCAGATACCACTTTTTATTTTAACTGTTCAGGTATACATTATTATGGAGAGTTGCCAGATACCACTTTTTATTTTAATTGTTGAGGTATACATTATTATGGGGAGTTGCCAGATACCATTTTAATTGTTCAGGTATACATTATTAAGTTGCCAGATTGTACCATTTATTTAATTATTTCTTAAAAGTTGGCTTAGAATTCCGCTAGTAGGTTTAGAAGGCGTAACCAGCCATTTGATATAATTGTTTACAACCAAAAGAGTTAAATAAAACAACATCACATCATTCTGTTTATTATAAATACTAGTACATTACCCGTCGCTTCGCTGACGGTTAGCTAAAGACCCACCCTACGTGCGGGTAGTAAAACATATCGAAGTAGAGGGCCGGAACATTTTTTGTAGTTCGAAGGCTGTTATTAGCTGTTATTAGCTAGGTTAATTGAATGGTTAGGTTAGGTTAGGTTAGGTTAGGTTGGTTAGGTTAGGTTCGTTAGGTTGGTTAGGTTAGGTTGGTTAGGTTAGGTTGGTTAGGTTGGTTAGGTTGAGTCGTGATATTTTCGTTAAAGCTTAACCTAACCTAACTTAACCTAACCTAACCAATCGTCAAGGGCGTACAGTTGACCTAACCGGGCATTCAACACCCAGCTGCACAACCTCGGGACCTAATCAATATGTGTGTGAAGTTTTATGTTTGTAACTGCTTTCATTTTGGAGCTATGGCTGGAACAGACACACACACACACGCACGCACACACGCACGCACACACGCACGCACACACGCACGCACACACACGCACGCACGCACACACGCTGAAACACACACACGCACGCACGCACACACGCACGCACGCACGCACACACGCTGAAAGTGTGACGGACGGACGGACGGACGGACAGACGGACAGCTCTCTTTTATATTATAGTAGAGATATAGAAAATAAATATACATTTGAATGATCAAGTAAAAATAATATTAGTTTAAGAAATATGAACGAGGAATATGCATATAATCAAAAAATGTATCCGTCAATATAACAGTACAGGAGAAATATATATGTAAAAAGTGAACAATGAACAATAGTTTTATGTTCGAATGTCCATTTTTACATAAGAACCAAAATCGCTTAACGCGAGTTTGGATAATAATTTTACTTGTATCTTCCTATTTTTGTTCGTGTCACAAACCTACGATCTACCCTTTCTATGGTTTAGTCGTATCCATCATCCATTTTTCAGTTGTTATAAAAGTTATTATAATTAATTATGAATTGTCTTGCATCTCATCCCCGCCCCCATACGTCCATATTTTAGCTTGACCGCTATCCTTTATTAATTTTATTACTTATTCATTCATCTACCTATTGTCTACTTATGCCCTATCAACTTATCAGTCTATTTTTACTCGTGTCAATCTATGAAACGCAAAACTTTTGCCTTCGTTCGAAAACGTTCTCGTATTATTTTTTTCATTTTTATTTTTAATTATTTGACCTCCCGAGGTGAACTCTAGACAATGCTTAGTAAGTTATTATCAGAAATTCCACTCATCACAGCATAATTTGAACGCTTCTAAGATAAAAAAGGTCTCCTTTCGCTTTGATTCGAATTTATAACATTATCATGTGTTATGTTATTATAATATACTGTATTGTTTCTCTGCCTGGCCACTAGTTCGTTATCGGCTTACGTCACATAGTTATCCCCGTTCTCATTACTTGTACTTACTATTTCTACCTAACTGTCATTCAAATTCCGTATTATTTATGTATTACGTTATCATAAATATCGTATTTTCCTCCGCTTTCCTCATCGCTGGCTAATTAGACTTTCAAACTCTGATAACCAACCAGGTTCTAATATTATTTAACATAATTTGGCGTAATTATTGTTAACTATAAATATATAACATTGTTGTTAATCCCCTTTAAATTATAGAACAACGGTTAACTCCCCTTCATTTATCAATGGTATCACCTATTTAGATTATTTCAGTAGTAGATATGTCAATTAACAATTTGCTAAAATTGTAATTAAATGTAATCCTTTAATATAATGTAATTGATGTAATGTACTTTAATGAAACTGTAATGAACAATAACTTGTAATGTACTTCAGTGAAACTAATTAAATGTAATGATTTAATTTATAATGTAAGAATGTACTTTAATGGAATTGTAATTAAAACAATAATAAGTGAATATGAATTAATTGGTAGTTGTAATCCATAATTGTAATCGTAATTGTAATTAACCAAAATTAATACGTACTCAGTCATGTACTCAAAATTGTGCTTATGTGCTAATACGAAATAATATCGCCTCCATAATTGTCGAATCGGCGATACTACTGTTCTTTTTTATTTTTTTATTTTTTATTCTTTTTAGTTGAAATCATGTGTTTAAAAAGGGGGGAAACTTAACCTTCGATTGTCTCCCCCAAACATTAGACTATATTATGCATGTACCATCTTCATTTAAGACACTTCTAGATTAATCTTCATTATTAGAGATCTTCTCATTAGACTTCTTCAGATTAGCACTTCATCGGGAGGGGGCAGAAGCCCCTTGCCTCCTTAACTTAAGTATTTTTAGATTCCGGCCTGAGCCATGGTCGAAAGAGGTCGAACCTCTACCCCTTGTAATTCAGAGTACCAACTGTAATTTTTAAGAAGTAAACCACACTTTAAGAAGTTTTTATCTTTTTCCTCGAGCCGTGCTCGCTTCAGAACTTAGTCAGAAAAGTCGATAATTATAAAAAGAGAAGAATTAATAAGCGAGAGAAAAGAATTAGAAAGAATTATAGAAAAGTATAAAGAAGAAGCATCCGTTGCTTGCCTCCTAACTAGAACCCCCTTCGAATCCGAACCGACAAAGGGCCATAAAGGGGGGGTTAACATATATATATATATATATACACACACACAATTATATTATGGAGATATATAGAAAATAAATATACATTGGAATGATCAAAAAACAAAAATAAAAATGAGAAATAATATAACCATCAACATAGCAGAAATATATACACAAAACTAAATAAATAAATACATACACTTTATCTTCTACCGCGCAACATAAGAAATAATATAGCCATCAATATAGCTGAAATATATACACACACACACCAGTGATGTAGTCGAGACCACCAAGTCCGAGACTAAGACCGAGACCGAGACCTGATCCTGTGAGACCAAGATCGAGACCGAGATCAAAGGTTCGAGATCGAGATCTACCTTCCGAGATCGAGACCCTTAAAATTCGAGACCGAGATCGAGATCGAGACCAAGCTTATGCCCTTTCAATTTGTTTTACACTATTATGGAAATTAGACTATGTTAAGTTATTCTATGCTTTATTGAATTTATCGATACTGTTTTCTTTATGCTGTATTTCTTGCATTATTTTTGTGTGAAGCATTTTATTTTTTCAAATGCATATTGGATGGGAGGATAATCGTTTTAGGATAATCGTTTTTATCACGCCACAGAGGTTGACACGCAGTTTGGCAACATTAAGTGGCTTTATAATATATACTCATATATATAATATATATAATTCTCTATTTAGTGTTTCCATTTTCAATAAAATTAATGTGACGGGGGAGGGGGGGGGAGGCAATTTTTTTTGTAGCTCGAACCTAAAAAAAAATCCAGACACCCCCCGCAAAACAAACGTGGCAACTCAAAAAGGGGTGACTGGTTAGTGAATACCTAGAGTCCCTTACTTTTACAAACTTTCATAAACATTCTGAATTGTGTCTGTTCAACCAAATGAGTATGCCAATAACATGTATTTTTCATTACGGTCTCGAGAGGTCTCGAAAGGTCTCGGGGAGAAAAACCGAGACCGCGTCTGTCGAGACCGAGATCGAGACCGAGATCTAAATAGCGGAGACCGAGACCGAGATCGAGATCTGCAAATTGGGTCTCGAGATCGGTCTCGAGACCGAGACCGATCTCGAGACCTACATCACTGACACACACACACAGACACACACACACACACACACACACACACACACACAAAATGCTAAATATATAAATACATTTCACCTTTTTCAAAATACTAAACTCGCACTTAACCGAGTCTACAATTACATCATTATTGCTCTGCATTACGCAGTATACGCGGTTTAATAATATTTCACCGCTTAAAGTATAGGGAAACCTGTACTCGATATGAAGGGCCTTCATATCGTTCAATGCTATTTTTGTTCCCACTTTACAACCGGTTGGTAAGTTATCTTTAATTACGTCTAGAATACAATCAAAAGCACGCACAAAGAGTTCATCGTTAGCCACATTATTAAACACAAGTTTATAAACTCGCCTTTCCAATCGAGGGTTTATTTCTACCGACCCGAGCTTTTCAATCGTGAACTCATCTTCACATAGCGGTAATTGAAATAATCTTCTAAATCGTTACGACAACTGCTCGTTATATAAATTTCGGTTTTAATGTTTTAACACTCCCTGAATACGCACCCGACAGTCCCCGTCAGGGTAAATTTCATGAACTAGGCACATTTTATAACAGTTTTATTGTTTTACCACTCACCACTTCCACAAACTAAACGTCTTCACACTCCGGTGCACTATTTCAGAGAAACATATGACCATATTTTTCCTTTTTATTTAACAGATGATACGCATCTCTAAAGTCTGCTAAAAACTCACGCAGGGCACTAGCCACAACCTCACTACGAACTACATCATGATATACATTAATATAGTGATAAAAATACTTAAGATTCTCCATGATGACGAGATTCACATTTTCAGTCGTAGGGTATGAGTAATCGACATGGTGTAACATGACATAATACCGCTTGTCAACCACTCATCTACAAGACTCACTATCCAAATCTGCTGCTTCTCTTCTGCACGCGTTGTTTCTTTTACTTCACGGTATATGTGAGACTTTATAAAGCTTAGCTCTACAGCATACTTCAATACATCGTCTGTGCAACGAAAGCTTACAACGCTCTCACCAGAATAACCATAGAGTATTTGTACATCTTGCTCCTTCGCACGATCCAATGTGGTTTTAAAAGAGGCAAAGGAGGGGGAATAGGAAGTTTTTCGGTATCCACCACATCTTGACACTTTGCTGAATACCATTTCATAAACGTTGAACAAGCAATAGTAAAGGTAGCCATTTTCTTTTACGCGGGCGAATACACGTCTGAACTCAAGGGCTTACTGCAATCAACTGACCACGCAGGGAATCCCAGGTAGTAGCATGACTCACGTTGCTGGTCTTTCACCTGTGCACACACACACACACACACACACACACACACACAAAGGAGAAAGTGAAACGCTAATTGAAACATGATTTATTTAATAAACAAAATATTCAAGTTATATATATTTACAAATACGTGTTATAAATAAGTTAACAATAGACACATCAAAGATTATGTTCAAGGTGTATATATATATATTTACAAATACGTGTGATAAATAAGTTAACAATTGAAATTATGTTAACACAAGAAATAACAGAAAACACAAGAAAAAACAAATGCATAGATTTGGTGATCACTAACAACAGTAACCTAATACTTTAAAGAGTGCATTCTATTAAATACTTTTAGCCTATGTTCACGAATTAATACCGGTTTTAAAATAGATTCAGTTTCCTCAATTCGTCTCTGAAATCTTAATCTGTCCCGAGCGCACTCTTCCCGTTGTCCCCTTCTACAGCAATCAGCAATGGGGGGTAAGTTAGAACGTTGTCACAGAATTTTACTTTTGGGGGGTTTGGTGCAACCCAAACGTTTCCAGTTTCATCATTCCATCTTTGGTTCACGAATTTTAACTCTTCTGCAATTTTGTCAATTTGTCTACCATCACTTCCAAAGTCACTTTCATCAATGCAAACAATGTTAAGATTAGTCTCAGGATTTTTTAGGCAACTTTTTCTTTGTGTTGACAATGAACTGGATTTAAATGATGATGGTACACGCATCTGTTCCGATACTTCTGAGTTATTCATATTTGATGGTTATATACGAGAGAATATACGACAATCAAATAAAACGGTAAATGAAGCAGTTCACGTTAAATCTATTTATTTGCTAAAGGAGGCCATACTATTTTATATATATATCATCCGTGATGTCGATGATGGGGTGCTATACCTCATCGTCATTCCAATAAAATATATAATTAGTTTATATAATACGCAACCTTAAATACAATTACTTTTATCACGTAGTGAATTACACTCTGCATGAATGAGTAGGTACAAACTAGATTAATAAAAACGCTTTTACTAAGAATTCACGAGACGAAGCCCGTCTGGAGTGAGTTTATAGAAATTCAAGGATTCCAAGTTGATCACGAGAGAAGTTATGTAGTCATCTTCCATGCCGCTAAATCTCGTCGTACGCTGACTGCTCAGAACACCGACAAGAGGTGACATCGAATCCACATCCACACAAAATTTTAGAGTCGCTAAAATAACAGCCTGAGAATTGTTCCTGTTCTAAATTATCTTTGATTCATTTTGGTAAAATTGAGTAAACTGCTGCCTTTGTTTCCTGATCAGAAACTCTCCTCCTTTTTCTGGTATGGTGCAAGGTTTCGTTGCAACCATATTCACTGTTCGACTCTACTTCACTGTCGCTGTCTTCTAATCTAGATTTACACTCTTCACTAATGCATTCAATGGATGAATAATCATCTTGGTTGGTATTATTGACACCACAATCGAGAGGGCTCACTGGGATAACGGACACTTCAGGTAATGGTGTGAGTGCATGAGGTGGGTCGGGGGCAAACTCCTCAGGTTGCCCTTGTGACGGGGAAAATATTGTGTGGTGGTAATTATGTGCTTCTTCTAAGTAAACAAAACGGGCTTTATGTAACACAGTGGCAACTAATAATGATTTATGCAAAGATGCACCAGCTCTTCAGGAACGTCTGGATGCAATTTTACCGATCGATATATTTATCAACTTGCGTGCTTCAAACCCGTTTGGAACGTCATATATCATGTTCACCACTTAGTATTTGGTCAAGGCACAGAGAGATAACTAGCACGACTCCATCCTCTATTTCCAATCTTGTAATGAATTAAAGTGAAAGTTTCGCCTGCCTTTATACAATGTCGTTGTGACGTCATTACCAAGCTCTTTCAAACCAATCACTCCAGACGGTCTTCGTCTCGTGACTTCTTCGTAAAAGCGTTTTTATTAATCTAGTTTGTACCTACTCATTCATGCACAGTGTAACTCACTACGTAATAAAAGAAATTGTATTTAAGGTTGCGTATTATATAAACTAATTATATATTTTATAGGAATAACGATGAGGTATAGCACCCCATCATCGACATCACGGATGATATATATATATAATAGTATGGCCTCCTTTAGCAAATAAATAGATTTAACGTGAACTGCTTCATTTACCGTTTTATTAGATAGTCGTATATTCTCTCGTATATAACCATCAAATATGAATAATTCAGAAGTATCGGAACAGATCCGTGTACCGTCATCATTTAAATCCAGTTCATTGTCAGCACAAAGAAAAAGTTGCCTAAAAAATCCTGAGACTAATCATAACATTGTTTGCACTGATGAAAGTGACTTTGGAAGTGATGATAGACGCAGCGTTGACAAAATTGCAGGAGAGTTAAAATTCGTGAACCAAAGATGGAATGATGAAATTGGAAACGTTTGGGTTGCACCAAACCCCCCAAAAGTAAAATTCTGTGACAACGTTCTAATTTACCCCGTTGCTGATTGCTGCAGAAGGGGACAACGGGAAGAGTACGCTCGGGACAGATTAAGATTTCAGAGACGAATTAAGGAAAGTGAATCTATTTTAAAACCGGTATTAATTCGTGAGCATAGGCTAAAAGTATTTAATAGAATGCACTCTTTAAAGTATTAGGTTACTGTTGTTAGTGATCACCAAATCTATGCATTTGTTTTTTCTTGTGTTTTCTGTTATTTCTTGTGTTAACATAATTTCAATTGTTAACTTATTTATCACACGTATTTGTAAATATATGTATATACACACCTTGAATATAATCTTTGATGTGTCTATTGTTAACTTATTTATTAGATGTATTTGTAAATATATATAACTTGAATATTTCGTTTATTAAATAAATCATGTTTCAATTAGCGTTTCACTTTCTCCTTTGTGTGGTGTGTGTGTGTGTGTGTGTGTATGTGTGTGTGTGTGTATGCACAGGTGAAAGACCAGCAACGTGAGTCATGCTACTACCTGGGATTCCCTGCGTGGTCAGTTGATTGCAGTAAGCCTTGAGTTCAGACGTGTATTCGCCCGCGTAGAAGAAAATGGCTACCTTTAATATTGCTTGTTCAACGTTTATGAAATGGTATTCAGCAAAGTGTCAAGATGTGGTGGATACCGAAAAACTTCCTACTCCCCCCTCCTTTGCCTCTTTTAAAACCACATTGGATCGTGCGAAGGAGCAAGATGTACAAATACTCTATGGTTATTCTGGTGAGAGCGTTGTAAGCTTTCGTTGCACAGACGATGTATTGAAGTATGCTGTAGAGCTAAGCTTTATAAAGTCTCACATATACCGTGAAGTAAAAGAAACAACGCGTGCAGAAGAGAAGCAGCAGATTTGGATAGTGAGTCTTGTAGATGAGTGGTTGACAAGCGGTATTATGTCATGTTACACCATGTCGATTACTTTTTTATATAGTGCAAAAACAACTAAGTGAGATTTATCCTAATGTTTATGTTGCACTTCGAATAGTATTAACCATCCCAGTTACTGTTGCTTCGGCTGAAAGAAGTTTCTCGCGTCTCAAACTTATTAAAACATATTTGCGTTCCACCATGTCTCAAGCGAGATTGCAATCATTAGCTATGTTATCAATAGGAAACGATATAACAAATTCATTAGATTATTCTCAATTAATTGAAGAGTTTAGCTCGAAGAAAAGTAGAAAAGCATTGCTGTAATATTCAAGGAGCATCTGAACCAAATATTAAAGCATTAATATCACTGGGGAACAAATTTTAACTTTTTTTTTGTTTCTTGGACGTGAACAGGTCGGTCTTATAGGATTTTTTCCGCTGATTCCGAATATAGCCGTGGAATTTCTCTATCACTCAAAGTTACTGAGAAATTTGTATTTTAATATTTATTCAAAAAGTGTATAAAAGTTAGTAAAAATACTTCATAAAAATTATATTGGTGGCAGATTGGCATTTCAAATATTCTTCTTAAAACTTCTTTGTCACTGATTTTCTCTTGTAGTTTTCATTAGGAGCTTCTTGCATCAATGTCCAGCAGTAATCAGCTAACATTGCCGGATCCCACCTCCCTTGGTAGCGTTTCTCCATAGTAGCTATATCTTGGTGGAACCTTTCTCCGTGTTCATCGCTTACGTCGCCAAGGTTTTCAGGGAAGAAATCTAAATGGGAGTGCAAGAAATGGATTTTTAGTGACATATTACATCCCAGTAACCTATATGATACAATAATGTCCTGCACTATTTTTTCAATGTTAGAGGCTTTGATGTTCCCTAGAAAATTTGTGACAACATTCTTCATGGCCTCCCATGCCACTTTTTCTTTTCCTCTCAAGGCATCATCAAACTTTTGATCTTTCATGAGCTCTCTGATTTGGGGACCAACAAAGATCCCTTCTTTTATCTTTGCATCGCTAAGTCGTGAAAACTTTTTCTTCAAATATTTGAATGCCTCATCTTCCTTGTTCATTACTTTGACAAAATTTTTCATGATGCCAAGTTTGATGTGAAGTGGTGGTAAGTATATTTTCTTGGGGTCAACTAAGGGTTCGAGACACATTCTTCAGTCCTGGGATACATTTTTGACGAAGTGGCCAATCCTTTACAAAATAATGCGAATCTCTGGCTCTGCTGTCCCATTCACAAAGGAAGCAGCAGAACTTCGTATAACCGAGCTGCATTCCCAGAAGAAGCGCGACGACTTTTAAATCCCCACATATATACCAACGAAACTGGTCATAATTAATCTGCTGAAGGATGAGTTTCATATTTTCGTAAGATTCCTTCATGTGGACAGCGTGCCCTACAGGAATGGAAGGGTATTTATTTCCATTGTGAAGTAGTACAACCTTGAGGCTTAGCTTCGAAGAGTCAATAAATAAACGCCAATCTTCAGATTTGTGCTCATGACCGAGAGCTAACAGCAGTCCATTTACATTATTACAGTAGCATAAACCACCTGACGAGGAGAAATACTGCATCAGATCTTTTTGGCGAGTGCGGAACGCCGATATGCTTGTATCTTTTGCCAGCAAATTCCATTCACGTAACCTGGAGCCCAATAATTCCGCTTTCTTTTTCGGAAGGTCCAAATCTCTCACGAGATCATTCAGCATAATCTGCGTTATCATACGTGGTTTATTTGATTCAAGTTGCTGAAAGTCTGTATCTTTAGTGTCATCAATTTCCATTGGTTCAACTTCAGACTCTTCAACCAGTGTCCATGACTTTGGGGGAATTGGAATTGGGTTATCGTCATGTAGTACTGGTCTCATGGCAGATGCAAGATTTGGGTATTGAATTTTATGTTTATTTTTGGCAGAGAATCCTGAAACGTTAGTCATACAAAAATAGCAATCCGTTAGGTGATCCTTGGGCCCTCTCCAAATCATTGGTATGGCAAATGGCATAGATTTGCGGGTACCTTTAATCCAACCCCTAAGAGTGATGGCACAGGAAATGCATGAGATATGAGGTGCCCAGGATTTGTCTTGGTCGCCTACCTTACATCCAAAATAAAGTTCGTAAGCCTTCTTCACGAGTGGGGTCATCGTCTTCCTCTGTGCCATTATGGTCAGTTCTCCACATACGTAGCAAAATGTATCTCTGGGATTAATACAGTTTCGATTCATGCTGGCGAAAAATTATTGAAATCACGGAAAACTTTTTGGAATGAAAAACCAATTTTTTCTAGTATGAAAAATTTTAAAATTTGAGCAAAACTTGAAAAAATGTCTTTCTTTTTATTAAAAATCTGTTTGTTTAAATAGCTATATTTTTTAATGTAAAAAATACTATTAAATATAGTTAACCTGGAAAAAAAGAAAGTAAAATTAAATTAGTACACTTAATTTTAACTAATATTTTGGGAAAACTCTGAGTAAATGGAAATATTATTTTCTCGAAAACTATGGGTGATAGAAAAATTCTGAAACCATATTTGGAATCAGCATCGAAAGTTCTATAAGAAACATCAAATAGTTTTCGAGAAACAAAAATGTTGTTCCCTAGTGTATTTAGCCTAAGTCGATCGCTCACTATTATAAAAAATGAAATGTCACCATCTCTTATATATCACATATGAAAAACGTTTGTATACTATGGAAAGTCATTACCTATAATATTATATAAATCTTAGAAATCATTGTCTTATATTTTCGATACAAATCTTGATTCATATTATAATTTATACTTATTTGTATGGTTTATTTATATTTCTTATACAATTTCTATGCGTGATTATTTTGGTTTGGTTTAATTTTTAAGTGCTGGCATAGTTCTGTCTATGCGGGATTCTAATATTGCTGGTATAGTACTGATAATTAAGTCCATATTTTCATATATATATAGGCCTAGGGCCTCGCAATTTCTAGATCTGCCTAGGGCCTCGCAACTTCTAGATCCGGCCCTGCATTTCAGCTATATTGATGGCTATATTATTTCTTATGTTGCGCGGTAGAAGATAAAGTGTATGTATTTATTTATTTAGTTGTGTGTATATATTTCTGCTATGTCGATGGTTATATTATTTCTTATTTTTTATTTTTGTTTTTTGATCATTCCAATATATAATTATTTTCTATATATCTCCATAATATAATTGTGTGTATATATATATATATTTCTCCTGTACTGTTATATTGACGGATATATTTTTTGATTATATGCCTATTCCTCGTTCATATTTCTTAAACTATTATTATTTTTACTTGATCATTCAAATGTATATTTATTTTCTATATATTTATAATAAACAAAATGATGTAATGTTGTTTTATTTAATTCTTTTGGTTGTAAACAATTATATCAAATGGCTGGTTACGCCTTCTAAACCTACTAGCGGAATTCTAAGCCAACTTTTAAGAAATAATTAAATAAATGGTACAATCTGGCAACTTAATAATGTATACCTGAACAATTAAAATGGTATCTGGCAACTCTCCATAATAATGTATACCTGAACAATTAAAATAAAAAGTGGTATCTGACAACTCTCCATAATAATGTATACCTGAACAATTAAAATAAAAAGTGGTATCTGACAACTCTTCATAATAATGTATACCTGAACAATTAAAATAAAAAGTGGTATCTGACAACTCAACCTGAACAAGCCATTTACGCCTAAAAAAGTAACTCCTGCTACTACCTGTGGATATCACTACGCCTGCGTACTCAGTTGAGCGGTGCAAGCCGTGGATTTCAGATGTGTATTCTCTAGCGTAGAAGAAAAATAGTGTGTCGGACACAATGTGGAAGGTGTACACTGCGTACACGAGATAAGTGTACGCATGGTGTGAATGAACTCTGAAGCTATTCTTTTTCATTACACCACTTTTTGCATCTTCTTGCAACAATTTTGGAAAGAGCTTCTGTGTTGTCGGACACAATGTGGAAGGTGTACACTGCGTACACAAGATAAGTGTACGCATGGTGTGAATGAACTCTGAAGCTGTTCTTTGTCATTACACTTTTGCATCTTATCTGTTTAAAACCGGTAACACTGTACTTCTTTTGCTGAAGCCTGTCCAAAACGTATAGCTAATTAAAAATGTATGCGTAAATTCATCGATATATATATAAGAATAAACCGTTTGAAAAGGAAATGATTATAAAATTGTATTTGATGTTGTAGCTAACGAAAGCTTCCTTGTGTGTTTTTTAAGCATGATCGTATTTGCGGAGGAATCCGCGAATCATTGGTTGGCAGATAAATGGATACCCTAAGTATTTAAAAGTTTGTGCATATAACATTTTGCATCCCATATTATTACTACATAGAAAAATCTACATTGTTTTTGTGCATATCACATTTTGCAGCCACACTATTCCCGGATCAATAATCACTAATGTAATCGAGAGGAGCAAATTATTTGTCAACCATGCTAAACACAGCTTTTCCGAAGATTCGTGACTTGTGGATTTTTACTTCTCGCATAGATGTGAGAATAAATAACCACCCCCGCCAGTGCTGAAGCTTAGTTCGGATTCCACGTTAAACTGTAGGTCGAAGGCAGAGTGAAAAGCTTAACCATTTTTACAATTCGGCAAGGAGTTAGTTATTATTATTATTATTACTAAAAAGAAAAATCTGCATTTTTGTGCATATCACATTTTGCAGTCACACTATTCACGGATCAATAATCACTAATGTAATCGAGAGGATTTTATAATAAAGAAATTGTAAATATATCCATTCCTTTATTTATATTTTTAAAAATGAAAAGAATAAACAAAACTTTCTGTGTGTGTGTTTGTGCGTAGGCGTGTGGAAAAATTTTATTTAGTTATTGAATTTCAATTCGTTTAACTGTGGGTCTAAGGCGGAATGAAAAGCTTAACCATTGCAATTCTGTAAAAAGGAGTTAATTATTATTGTTACTACATAGAAAAATTTGTCTTTGTGCATATCACATTTTGCGATCATACTATTCCCGGATCAATAATCACTAATGTAACCGACTAGTCAGTAAAGTACCCAAAACTGAAAATAAGATGGGAAGAAATGATCCTCTTATTTTAAATGTTGAAATTATGATGTGAAAGAGTGAGCAATGATTCCCTGACGAGATGTATTTCTGATTCGGTTTCCACGTTAAACTGTAGGTCTAAGGCCGGAGTGAAAAGCTTAACCATTGTCAAAATGAACAAATCAGCGAGATGATGTGAAAGAGTGAGCAATCATTCCCTGACGAGATGCATTTCTGATTCGGTTTCCACATTAAACTGTAGGTCTAATGCGGGGTGAAAAGCTTAATCTTTGCAATTCGGCGAGGAGTTAATTATTATTATTACTACATAGAAAAATTTGTCTTTGTGCATATCACCCTATATATATATATATATATATATATATATATATATATATATATATATATAAAATGTATGTGTGTGTGCGTGCGTGTGTGTGCGCGCGTTTGCGTGATCCTCACTTTCTCTGACTAAAATCTGTGTGTGTGTGTGTGTGTGTGTGTGTGTGTGTTAATTTTGAAAAATGTATAATAATAATAATATATCTTTCCAATTCAATAACTGAGATGTTATCTAAGAAGATCATGCCATACAAATTAAACGTAGACATATAAACAACGCATTTAATAAAATAGAATTTTATATACACTTCAGTAGCAAAGACCAAATTGAAGGAGTCGAGCGAAGGATTTGCCGAGACAGATCGAGTCTTTGATAGAGCGAAAGTTCGACCCAAATTCCTTCTCACCAGTTTGCGGTTTTAAAAGGCCTCGGGCCGGACCTTTTTGCTCGATCTCTTGCTTACCTGCTCCGCTGACTCCTCGTCTCAACACAATGTTAAAACATTATTCTAAGAGTTAATATTTTGGATTCGTTTTAATAACTGAAATAAAGTAAATAGAACGGCGTTTAAATAATTAGTTTCTTATAGTGTTAATATTGGTTTTAATAATTGATTCTCTTAAAAGGGGAAAATTCATTTGCTTTAAATTAATATACTTTTGGCATTTTTCTGATTTTCATTCACATAATATATACAGAGGTGTGTGTGTGTGTGTGTGTGTGTAGATTTGAGAATGTTAATGGAACGATTTCTTTTGCTAAGCCAATTGTTTAGTGAATTTTTTAATGTTAATATTGTTTTAATTCACTTTAAGGTGAAAATCCGTTTATATATATATATATATATATATATATATATATATATATATATATATATATATATATATATATATATAAGGTAAGAGAAAGTTGTTCAATTGTGTGTGTGTGTGTGTGTGTGTGTGTGTATTTCGTCTGAACTATTATTTTGACGATTGTACGTATTATATTATTTTTTGGGCAGTAGAAGGCAAATTCCATTTATTTAATTAATAATCATTTTCTTATTGTCAATTTCGATTTTCAAGAGAAAGTCTGTATGCTTTGGTAATGAATTAAAATAAATGGTGGTATCTAGCAACTCACCCTAATAATGTATACCTGTACAATTAAAATAAAAAATGGTACCTGGCAACTCAACCATCATCTATATAAGACGCGCTTAGTTTCGGAGCTGGTAGTTTGATGCGAACTTCGGCCGAATAAAGAACTCTCTCCTTCCCTTCTTAGGTTAAGAATTAGCTTAGTTTCCCTTTGGGGGGTTAGGCCATCCCACCTTGTCCCCCCAAAGTCCTCCTCCGTCTATCCTTTCACTCTTAGGCTAAGGCAACCCCTTTGGGGGAGGTCATCCTTGTTTCTCCCCCCGATGACCCCTCCCCTCTCCCCCCTTCAGGTGTACCCCCCCTTGGCTTCTTCTAAGCCAACTGGCTGATTAGGAGTCTATAAGACAACGGCCACTCGGCTGAAGTCTTGTTATGCACTTGGCTCCTGCCAGGTGAACACCTCGCTTCCTTTCTCTCCTTCTCCTCTCTTTCTCTTTGGGGATAACGCCGCCTCCAAGTTTCATGACCCCTTGTTGCACCTGCAGCATCCCCCCACCCCCTTTGCAACATTGAGTTGTTGCATACCTCACCCCATTTGCAACATTGAGTTGTTGCATGCCCCCACCCCCCATTTGCAACCCTACCACCCTTTGCAATATTGACCATTATCTCTTGCAACATTGCAACATTCCTGCACTCTACCTTTTTGCGGCTATACTACTAAGGAGCAAGAACCAAAAGTTAAAAAGGGCAGGAGAGTAAGAGACCCATCACCTCTTCAGCCACAGGGCCGACTCTTTGGCGCTTGAAAAGAGGGTCTCTAGCTACATATACAGGTAAAGTGAGAGAAAAGGAAAAAAAAATTAAAAGAATGCATACAATTGGGACTCCACCAAAAAGCTGAGTACAGGATGAGGATGAAAGTATGGGCTGAGAATGGGACTTAATTGAAAGGGTAGAGCGAGATCTCGACACACAGTCCGAAGACGCAAACGGGGAGTATTATATGCCGGACACTCAAAGAATACATGGGAGAGCGTAAGTGAGGCATGACAAGGGTGACTAAAAGTAGAAGGGCTAGTGGTGAAGAAGTGCTAGTGCGTAAGGCGACAAGTACCAAGGCGGAGCCCAGCTAGGATCACCTGTTCTCGTTGGGATAAATTATGTGATGACCAGTTGAGAGGAATTGAAGGGGCTGCTGTAGGATAAGGGGCAGGAAGTGAATTCCAAACCTCCTGCCACCAACTCTGGACATAAGGCTGGAGGAGGGCCTGCGCCTCATGAGAAGATAGTTTGAGCCGTACCCGAGATCCAAAGATTGTTGCGTTCCTGGCTGCAACGTCATCATCCTCATTTCCTGGGATACCCACATGGCTCGGTATCCAGAGGAAGATTATGGGGATATGGTTGGGAAGCAAATGTAGCAACTGTAAAATTTGGTGGATGAGGAAATGTTGGGAAGAGTTTCTTTCCAGGGCTTGCAAAGCGGAGAGGGAATCAGAGCAGATGACAAAGTTGTGATGGTGCAGCATATTGTGAGAAATGTACTGAACTTCCTGAAAAATGGCATAAAGTTCTGCCGTAAAAATGCCACAGGTAGAGAGCAGCTGCCAAGATGTGGTGACAGTGTCAGTGACAAAGGCAGATGCTGTTTGTCCATCTAGAAGTTTAGAACCATCTGTGTAGATGAATTGGAAGGCTGGTAAGGACTCTATGATGGCAAAGAAATGACTTAGTATAACAGCAGAGGCTACTTGAGACTTTGAATACTGAAGAAGGTCATAAATGAAAGGGAATGGAGATATCAAATAGAAGGGGGACAGCCCGCTGGAGTGCAGGTCATGAGCAGAAATGTTAAAAGCAGAGAAAATCCTTTGAGCAGCACCAATGAAGGGCAAAAGATTGGGGCGTTGCAGATAAAAGTGGAACAAGTAAAAGTCCAGGTACAACCGGCGGACAGGGTGGTGAGCTATGCTGAAGGTGCAGAGAAAATAAAAAAGGAGCCTCTGCCTCCAGAAGGTCCACATAGCAGAAAATGAGAGTGAAGAAAGGTTGATACGATTTATTGAAGGGCGCTAACTTGGTTGGTTGGTAGGTAAAGAAAATTTTTATTGAAGGATATTGAGGTTATGGAATGGGGTATAATGATTTATATTCGGTTTATGTTTGAAATTGAGCATTGTTTCTAAGAGGGATAGATCGTGTTTATAGGCTTTAGCAATTATTGAAAAGTTATTAGATTTAATTGGGTAGCCTACACAACCTCATCCTTACTCTCCTAAACCCTTTCATAAGAGATTTGCTCCAACTACCATCTCCTTTCTACCGAATTGGAATTCCTTAAGTAGATTTTACTGGGCAGTGGTTTCCCTTCTAAACTTGTTGACAGTGTAACAGAAAGACTCATGAACTTAAAATTTTCTATTAAAACTAAAATCGTCGTAACTACAGTACAGAAGAAGGTTGTATATTTTAAATTTCCCTATTGTGGCCAGTAGTATGACCGCTAACAAGACGAGTGCAGAGCAATTGCAATGTTGATCAAATGAGTGCCAGTGCCAAACCCCCTTTCCCCCTTGTTGCAATATGCCACCCCCACCCCGCATGGTGCCCCCCTAAAAAAAAGAAAGGAAAAAGGGGAATCTCCCCAGCTGCACCAAGCTGGGGGAGTCCACCTAACCTAAGAGAGAGAGAGAAGAGACTTTGGTGGAGAAGATGGGATGGCATCACCCCCAAAAGGGGTATACCTAGCTTAGGAAGGTAAGAGAGAGGAAGAGAGAGAGAGCATCCTACGTCTGTGAGATACAGACGCATAATAGGAGCTCAGGGTAGCATCATCTGGCTTAGAACTCGAAATCCGCCAGTTGGCTTAGAAGCCGTAAATGGCAGATGTATGTGTATACAGAGACATGCAAGAAGTAAATAGACACCCTTAATTTTATGGTAAAATGTATGCATCCATTTTTTTGCCATTATTATGACTAATATTCGTTTCCTACATTTCTATCCTTGAAGAAGGACTTATGCCAATATTCTCAAGTGGTCAAATTGAAAAAGACAGCTGCCTGTTCATGGAAGATGGAGCCCCATGCCACACTGCAAAAAAGACGAAAGAATGGGAGGAGCGAAATGGTATCAAACGACTTCCATGGCCGAGTCAATCCCCTGACATGAACCCCATAGAACACGTGTGGGCAATACTAGACAAGACTTTACGTAAAAAGCCCAAAAAACCAGCAACACGATCAGAATTGTTGAATCTTTTACGCCAAATTGTTATAGCAAAATCTGGGCTCTCTATTTACTTCTTATATGTCTCTGTAGATATAACGTTTGAGCTGCCAGATTGCGCTATTTATTTAATTAATCGAGATATTCTTGGGAGTTGGCTTAGAAATCCCTCAGTCGGCTTAGAAGGCTTAACCAGCAATTTGGTATAGTGTATTCACTATTCATATATATATTTATTGAAGGTGCATTGTTTATATATATTCTCATCTCCCCTTTATTCCTTAATATCGTTTATATATAATATATATATTATATATATATAATATATATATATACACACACACATTTTCAACTGCAAAGAACACGCAGTATAATTAACGTAAAGAACGACGCTTGTATAGAAGACACTCCGCGCAAGATGAGGAGAGAACGAACAAATGAAAAAAATGAGGTAACCACCCGGGAATCGAACCCGGGATCTTCCGATTGCCGGTCAGATATGATAACTATTACACCATGGGCCTCACTCGATCAGAAGTCGTAATTCTCCTACATACGCGCAGAAACCAATACCCCGAGGGGGGCATCTCCCGCATGCCGCACATATATATATATATATATATATATATATATATATATATATAAACCAAAAGAATTAAATAAAACACCATTACATCATTCTGTTCATTTAGAGGAGTTAAGGGAAATAATTCATAAAATATATAAGAAATAAATATACATTCGAAAATAATATACAGCAAAAATACAAACATTAAACGATATATATAAATATATACATTCTTAAATAATAATATTAGTACAGGAGAAATCTATATACACATTTATATTAAATAATAAAATTTTAACAAATATATAGAAAATAAATATAAGGAGTTCCAAAAAACCTTAGCCCCCCCATTTGCAGCTTACATGTTTACTTATATCGAAATAGTTTATAGTGATTATAAAAATATATAAAATTCTTTATTTATTGCAGGTATTAAAATTACTCTAGCTGATAAAGTGATAATATAATGGCTTCTCAATTAATTGGTGATTCGGAGAGGCAACGTGTGATAGATCACATACGAGCAATAACATTTCGGGAAGTTCGTAATGCTGGAGCCACCTTTATAACACGTTCATGGGTTGCCAAAAAGTTGCGAAGAAGTGAGGACTTCGTCAAAAGAAATTAGAATAAAACTTTGGATGAATGTGAAATGGATATAACCAAATCTGGGCGCCCAAATTTGCCACTCTCTCAGGAAGCAAAGGACATCATTGAAAGCGGTACACGTAAGCGGAAAAACAACTGTGCTAAACTTTCTAGAGAGATCGAAGTGTTGAGAGGAAAGATCGTTGTGGTGAGATCATTCGACTGTACCGTCATAGGCAAGGTTTAAAGCCTTGACATGAACTTCCAAAGCCAAGAAAAACTCAACTTAACATCGATGACAGAATGTGGTTTGCCCATTATCTTGAAGATTGGGATGTGGATGATTTCATGCATTTAGCTGTCTCCGATGAATTTTTTGTTTACGTAACACGTTGGCCTAACTACCAAAATGATCGAGTGTGGGCCACAACACCAGATGAAATCGATGACAATGAACATTATCGCGAATTATTAAAAAGTCCAGACTGTATTGGTGTGTTTGTTTTGTTCACTGCAAAGAAGCTCATGTGGGTGCTGAAGCCAAATGGTCAGAGTTGGGATGGACAGTATTTTCGTGATATTATTCTATCCCAGCATGTCATTCCTTTTCAAAGAAACCCAAACAATGTTATGGATGTCGATCAGGTCACACCTCTGCACGATAAGGCCCCCTGCCTTAAGCATTAGCCACTCAACAGTTGTTGCTGAACCATGAGTTCGATTTCTTTGGAAATGAAGAATGGCCAGGAATTTCTCCTGACCTGAACATCTGTGAACACATTGGATCAGTTATAAAGGACAAGGTTGAATGTCTCTTGTTTCAAGAACCTGCAGCAATATGATTTTCGAAGGATACAATGACGCAACACATTGAAACTGTTTTAGCAAATTTGCGTAACGATCAAGATCTATTCACGTCACTTTTGGCAAGCTACCCAAAGCGAATTCAGGCTGTCTTGGAAGCCAATGGCGGGAACACCAAGTTTTAATTGTTTCTCATTAAATGCAGGATTAAATTCTCTTTTGTAAGGTATGTTTAGTTTTACTGTACCTCTAATGGTTTAGGCCATGGGCCTGGGGGGCTGTTTATTGGAGCCGGTACATTCAAATAGTTCAGAAGTATACACATTTATATTAAATAATAAAATTTTAACAAATATATAGAAAATAAATATACATTAAAAAATTAATATATAAATATCAAAATAGTACAGGAGAAATCTATATACACATTATGTTCTACTGTGCTTAACTAAAATACTAAACTCGCACGTGATCGAATCTACAGTTACAGCATTGTTGCTTTGTACTATGCAATAAATACGATTTGACATTATTTCACTACTCAAGGTGTGCGGCTGACTATATTCAATGTAAAGGGCTTTCACTTCATTCAATTTTATTTTTGTGCCCACTTTACGAATGGTTGGCAAACTATCACTTTCTTTAAACACGGACAGAATACAATTAAAGGCACGCGCAAAGAGGACGTTGTTAGCCACATCATTATTAAATTCAAGTTTATAAACACTCCTTTCCAATCAAGGGTTTATTCTTACCGATCCAAGCTTTTCAATCATGAACTTTTCTTCACAACAAATAGCGGCAGTTGAAATAATCTTCTAAGTCGTAACGACAGCTGCTCTTTATATAAAGAAACAATTCTTCACGGTGAACAGTGTAGGTGAGCTCTACCTTGTACCGCTCAAGTCCTTTGTACCAAAGTTCATGATATTTCGAAGAGTCTAAACCTTTTAAATAAGGATCCAGCTTTACATCATTCTCGCCATTTTCTTTCCTACATTCGGTAAACCCATCGAGCAGAGCGGTGTATGCGTATTGAAGAACCGTATCAAAATAAACCATATCCGTAACACGTGCGTCTAATATAGGCTTTAGCTTGCGGAAACCGACGATTTCAAACATTCTGTCGAAGGTGAAGCGGTTTCGCGTGGGGAGAACAACGTTATTATCAGATGCATTCTTCCACATCAGTCGTATATCAATGCATGGCTGATCACTATTTATACATAACGTACAAACAATAGCGTATAAGAGGGCATCACTAATCTGTTCTCTTCTTGTACCTACACCTGCAGGTATTTTATAACGATTCTCGCTCCACTTCTCAACTATTAGGAAGACTATTCATCTCCTCAACATTTAAATAATAACATTACGTTTCCCAGAGTTTGTTTGTCTACAAGTCGTTTCAAGTACATAGTTAATGGCACCGGTTTTACGCCTGAACACACGCAATGACTTCGCCACGGACACATCGTATACGGCATTGAGAATGCTACTCAAAGGAAGCTCCATCGTTTTCTATTGGAGGAGTGTACGTCCAGTCGGTTGAAGCTCTGAGATGACTATGAGCAGCCGGTGCGCGGTTTGACTCGGAGACAGTTGTGGGAAACGAGTCACACGGACGAGTCATACCAAGCGTTATTTCGTGCACGGGTTTGTTCCAGCATGAAAGAATCATGCCCCATTATACTGGGCAACCAGAACTTTTCCAACACACGGAGTAATATCGGCTTTAATGTTTTATCAATACCCAGACTGCGCACCAGACATTTTTGTTCAGGGTGATTTTCACGAACTAAACACATTTTACTGTATTCACACTCCGGCGCACTATTTGAAACATGTCCCCATATTTATCCTTTTAGCCTAGCAAGCGATACTCGTCTCTAAATTCTATTAAAAACTCACACAGGCCTTTAGCCACAACCTCACTGCGAACCTCGTCATGATATATATGCTGCAAACCCACAAGGAAAAGGAAAAACGATTCCAAGGCCTTTCGTGTATTCAGAGCTACACCTCGTCATTCCCTGACGAGGTGTAGCTCTGAATACACGAAAGGCCTTGGAATCGTTTTTCTTTTTCCTTGTGGGTTTGCAGCATTCATTTAGTTCAGGTGTTTTATTGTGAAATTCATCCCATGATATATATGAATGTAGTGGTAAAAGCACTTCAGACTATCCATTATGACAAGATTTACATTCTCAGCTGCAGGGTACGCGTACTCGGTATGATGCAGCATGAATAATACCGCTTGTCACACCACTCATCAACAAGACTCACGACCCATACCCGTTGCCATACTCATACCCTTCTTCTGCACGTGTTGTTTCTTTCACTTCACGGTATATGTACGCTTTTATACAGTTTAGTCCTACAACATAGTTCATTACATCGTTTATGCCACGAAATCCGACAATGCTCTCGCCAGAATATCCATAGAATATGTGAAACTCTTGCCCCTCACGCTTCGCACGGTTCAATGTAGCCTTAAAAGTCTCAAAGGAGAGAGGTCTAGTGAGTCTTCCAGTATTCACCATATCTTCTGACTTTACCAAATACCACTTCATAAACGTTGAGCACGTAATATCAAACTTAGCCATCACTAGTTTTCTTCTACGTGAGATTTCATCAAATACACGTCTGAGACCTACTGCTTGCAGCGGTCAACTGAGCACGCAGGGGCAGAGATATATATGCCCAGGTAGTAGCAGGAGTCGCGTGACCCTTTGATTGATCTTACTGTGTGCGGAGCTTAGGACTTTTTCCTGTACACACACACACACACACACACACACACACACACACACACACACACAGGAGAAAATGAAACCCTAAATGAAACATGATTTATTTAATAAACATTCAAATACTATATATATAGCAATACATTTAAGAGCTATGGTACCCGAAGGGTACGGTGTCGTAGGTGCCAGGCACCTGGTAACGTTTCCTATAGGTGTTACGGCACATCTTCGTACTCCTAAGTTCCTTCGGGCCCCCTCGTTTCTGTGCCCAAAAATTGTGGGTCCCTTCTGTCAGTTTGGGGTGTTGGTCATCCTCATCTTCCAAGCACACAAGCTCCTTGAACGAGTCAAAGTTAATGACCCCTCGGCTCCCCTGATTAAGCGTGATGCCCTTCGCCTTCAAGACATATTTCAGTTCCTCACCCTCCCTTACCCGTACCCCATAAGTTTTTGGACTGATCATACGGAGTCAGCGTATGCACTATCACCATATTCATCCTTGGTCTCGTCAGTCAACTTTCCGAGGAATTCCCCAATAGGCGGCATATATTCACCATCCGTCTCTGAGAATATTACGCTATCTGTGTCTGCGTAGAGGACCCTCCTCCCAGGAGAGTGCAGTAGTTCTCAAAGCTTGATGCGTGTGGATGCCGTTGTGAAGCTGGCTAAAGGTATGTTTGTAACACGTGAGATATCTGTGGCCAATTCGGTGATGTACTTTATTATGTACGTATTACCTACATTCACGATCTCCATCACCTCTTTATCGGGGGCATTGGCATAATTCCACACCTTGTTATAACTTTGGGCCAGATGAACGTTACCCTTGCCTGTATTCTGTGCGAATTTTCCTCAAAGACTATTTAGGCAAACTTTGCACTAAAGCGCTTGCCAGGGTTCTTAACAATTTGGGAACGGTAAAGTTGTATCCCTTCACGGTTACGGTAGCGTTGAATATACGCCTATTTTTCACCGTCGGTCTCAACCCCTCGCGGATACCCTAATGCTTCTACCTTATCATTCAAAAAAGTGTTTATATATGGTGTGAAAAGGTTGGGTAACTTCTGAAATCTCCACACTTCATATATCTTCAATATTCTGTAGCCACAGCGAACGGCTAGGGACTTCTTAGGGCTTGTATATACACCTCCGATCTTCCGTTGGTTGGTTGTGTGATTACAGGCCCCATTGTTCTCCTCTGTGCACTTCACGCACACGGGAAACATGAGCTTGTGATTGATAACGACGGGTAAGATAGGTATCCATAAATCGCGAGGGGGGAGCACGTCTACGAAAGAACGACCGAAATAGTTCTTGTTCTAATTTGCTGAGAACTCCTCGGTGGTGGGCAGGGCTGGTCCCACAGCTTTTCAGGTGCTCCTACGGGTTACGGGTTCTTCTTCATCACGAAGGGATATAAAGAACAGAAGTCGTAGTAATGGAGTTTCACACCCTCCCTAGGCGGAAAGTATAGCTTGAATGGGTTTGTACGCCCTCCGAACAAGCTATCACCGCATTTGAGAAGATCCAACATTATTGAACGTTTGATCTTGTCTATTTCTTCACGGTACTGTCCATCTGTTTCCATCCATGCATCATACTCATGTTCCCACAAGATCTTTTGAGTGAACTGGGAGCCTATAAGCTGATCGCGGGTGCGGGTCCATGCAAGACTGTCGGCAGGAGATCTACCATGGATATCTCCTACGATTCCACACTAAGGACGTGGGTATCCATTCAATCAGCAACCGTTAAAGGAGTACACAGTCGTCTCACCATTGACACGGTCTTCGCTTAGGCCATCAACCCAAAAAACACGATCACTGACCTTAATGGGTACTTCCCCCGTGTTGCGGGCACGTTTTATATGTACACCGGTCTGCTGCTGTAGGTGTATGAGCCAGTAAATAGCCTTATGCCCATAACTGCGAGGGTTATTTCTATGAATGACGGCTAAGGTGTCTTTAGGCATGAAATTGTTCTTGAACACCGTAAAGCACAATGATGCAATTGTTGTTGCGACTTGCAGCGGATCGCAGTTGAACCGGTCTATGTACATTAGGGTGGAGCGAAAAATACTTTTTTTCTAGTATGAAGTTCTAATAGTGATTGAAAGTTGCATTTAGTGGGCGATATATACCTGCCAAACTATGAGTTCATTTGTTTAATATTTTCAGCTGCCACCAGGGGGCTAAATTTAACACAATTTTGGGTAAAAAGGAAAAAAATGCTTCTATTTTAGGTTTATCAAACTATTATAAACTTTTATCTTAGAATTATCTAATAGTTTGATTAAGATTCTTAAATGATATAATTCGTTTTGTAAAAATGCCTTTTCATATGCTTATTATCTTCAGCTGCCACAAGAGGGCTGAAGTTAACTTAAAAATGACAATTAAGTATGATTCTGTATTTACTTGAAAAAGGGAACAGTAATAAATTAGGATGTCTCTCCTCCTTTATACTGCTTGAGACAGTTAAGAAACGTTATTTCGTGCCTTAGCGGAGTTACCACCCTTTCCCCAACCAACCTCCCTCTAGAAAGGGTTCTTGCTGAAGACTATTTAGTAATTTGCTTTTGTGTCAAATTTTGGCTGTTTTTTCCTTGATTCTAATGTAGCACGAATCCAACCGTCTCTGTTTGTAGGTCCGCAGACTGATCCAGCAGCGTCTGTAACGAGCTTGACGCATCTCTCTACGGCTTGTGTATGACATGGAAACTGAAATAATTCTGAATGAAGAGTAGTACCATGTTTGATGCATGATTCAATATCATCAAGAGAAACTCCTTTGGTTATCGGTGGTTCTGCTATCTGAAAATCTTGCCACATAATGAGATCTGTATAGTCTTTGGCATAAAAATTTATTTCTGGCACCTTAAAATACCTGATAACATCTGTTTCTTGAATGCATGCCCTTGCTTTTATGATACGCCTAAATCCCAACTGACGCACATGCTCCCTTTCATCAGCTATCATTGCAATGAGAATGTTTTCTTGATTTGCGTAATATGCATTTCGCTGAATGACTGAGTCATGTACTCTCCTAAGCTCTTCACGGAGATACCGGCTTCTTGCAATCATATGCCACATATGTTTAGCACCATATTGGCATAATGGTTTACGCTTTATCTGAAACGACATTGGTGCGTATACCCTAACAATGAAAGTAGCTAATTCTTGTAAATTGCCTGAAGGATTCTCTGTGCTTGCATATAACCGCAGAGTCCTGTTTGCTGTGGTGAGCCACCTTGAATGTGATATATTGCCTGGACTCTTATGACTAAGACTCTTTGAGAATGTTCCACTTGATATAGCCTTGTGAATTTCAAGAAGGTATTTCTGGTCAGTACTTATGTCATCTACATCAACTTCACACATGTCCTCTTGAATTTCAATGGTTTGAAGTTAACTATGGGAAGCTTTTCACAGTCTGAAAGTGCTCGGCCAATTTCTCCTGAAAATGCTCTTGGTCCAGTAGTGGTACCATCCAAGTGATGAAACAGATGGCGCAATGGAAGTTCATTAAGGTGTAAAAGGCATATCAGCCACTGCAATGGCTTATTAAAGGCTTCTTCCAGTAATCTTATTGTGCCTCCAATACTACCAGTGTTAACCACTGTCGAATCACAGCCAACTGCAACGATGTTCCCTATATCAACATTCCTTTCTTTCAAGCAATTCACTAGCGCTGTGCAAATGTATTTAGCTTTGCCACTGGAAGGTGTCACATGTGCAAAGTACAGAGAGTGTGGTTCAGATATTATGCTGATATGCTCTTCGCGTTTGGTTCTTTGGTGGTTAGAGCCATCACTCTCCTGGACTTGAATCATTGTTTTATCCTTTCTGCCATCAAAGTACAATCCCCGCATGGTTTTTGGCTCTCCTATCTGTTGTAGTTCCTTTCTCTGTTTTTGTCTTTCACGTCTTAGCTTACTTCTGTCTATAATATTCCCTTTGTCTTCGGGAGTAAGTGAGTAACAATTTTAAGATCTGCCAATACTGCAGAAGCAATAGTAGCCCCAGCTCTGTCCGACATTTTAAATCTATCACAAGTAATTGCTAATGAAGGCAGTGGCTCATGCATCTGTTGTTCTGATATTACATATTGAGTCGAGGTTGTATCTTCCTCATTATCTTCAGATATCTCTTCTAGTTGTTGAAGTTCACTTGTCTCTGTTTCGATTTGTAAGTTGGACGTATTGGTTATAGCAGCACTAGTTGTTTGTGAGGATTCCAGACGTGCTTTTTCCATTTCCTTTCGATGTTCTCTTGCTTGTAATCGTCTTGTGTGTGCTATGTCAATGCTTCCATCACCATTATTCTGCGTGTTCGTTGGTCATTTAAAAAATCCTGCTCTTTTGGAGGGACTTTCTTACTCTTTTCACATGAGCATCTCCTAAACTCCTTACATTTGCAGGTGCAGATGTCAAACAAAGTGCATTTTGAAGAGTTTTCCAAATTCTTCAAGCTGATTTTTGTACTTAGGCTGATCCATCCTTGCGTGACTTGTCTGGCTTTAATAAGGACCTGTATTTATCATGGTACACTCGCATCATCTGTAAAACGCGTGTATGTGAAACTATTGGCAAAGAGGCCTTCTTCCAAATATTTTCTACCTTTTTGGAAACTGCCTCTGCTATTTCAGAAAATGAAGGCTCCTTGTTATTCATCTGCTCCTTCACTAAATGTTTTGTGAACAGGTAATCTTTCATAATGCAGTTATAAGTTGGTAGTTGCATATCACTCATCTCACAAGGTACTTCAAATATGGCACACTTCATATGTTCTCTAGTGAAATGTTTATATTTAGTATTTGATGCCATAATATTTTTAAGAAAAATTCACAATCACAAAATATCCTGTAACATCAAAACATTATATAATTAATATATATAATATATTTTATAAGTATATATAATATATTATATAAAATATAATATATTATATAAATAAACTAAAAAATTATATAATACATTATAACAAGCATTTTATAATAAAATCAATATTATCTCTATATAAATCACTTTAAAATAAAGTTTTATAATATTCCGATCATATTCAAAAACTCTCCGATCAACTGAGCGACTAGGCCTACTACCTAAGAAGACAAATGTTAACACACTGTTCTAATGACTCACAGAAAGAAATTCCTTCACACCAAAACCTCCCCCACAACCTTCCCCAAACCCTCCCCCACAACATTCTGTGTAGTCTCAACATGACTCAGTTACTCTAAATTGTGTTAACTTCAGCTCTCTTGTGGCAGCTGAAGATATTAAGCATATGAAAAGGCATTTTTACAAAACGAATTCCTATCATTTACGAATCTTAATCAAACTATTAGATAATTCTAAGATAAAATTTTATAATAGTTTGACAAACCTAAAATAGAAGCATTTTTTTCCTTTTTACACAAAAATGTGTTAAATTTAGCCCCCTGGTGGCAGCTGAAAATTTTAAACAAATTAACTCATATTTTGGCAGGCATATTTCGTCCACTAAATGCAACTTTTAATCACTATTAGAACTTCATACTAGAAAAAAAGTATTTTTCGCTCCACCCTAAATTGTACATCCTTCTAAAGGCCTGGAAGCATACTCTAAACAAGCACACATCATTCACGCAATAACGCTCACATTCATCTGCTATATTGTAAGGAATATCTTCATTAAAACTGTTGTAGCAGCGGTCAAAATCTTCACGCTCAGTATCACACATGCTGGCATAGTTAAAGTAATGTTTCGGAGGAGGTAGTCCTACGTAATTTAAAGTGTCGCTAGTGAGGAAAGTGTAAGGGAAATACCCTTTTGAAACTTCGGCAGCTATACCGGTCACCTTGGGTAGATTGGTCAGTTTACAAGGTGTGACTAATAAAGTATCTTTAAACTGAACATTACCTCTTATTTGCATTTGTATAAGTTTGTTTCCCTTTCTCAAGGGGTCGCCTGTAAATATCTCCGATGACTCGTGTTCAAGCAGTTCCTTATAAAGAAAATGTGTGTCAAATTTTGCCCAGTTATGGGCAAGAATATACACACTCATTTTTTTTAAGTTGTCCGATAACTTGACAGGAGAGGATACAAAGAGTTTCACTGGTATATCGTGGGCGATCGTTTTAAAAACGTTTGTCCGTTTACCACATTTGTGACACTCATCACACTCAGCATCCATGCATCTCAGCTCTCAGCATCTCAGCTCTTCAGGACTCATATTACACTCAAACTCAAGCTTGCAATCTGAAGCCAATTTACGGGCACGCTGTACAACTGTAAGCAACTAAATTTTTTGACCCAGGGATTTAGTACAGTAAACATATGGGCTAAGACTACTGCTATAAAGCCGCAACCACGTTCAGTGTCTATATGCTTTCTGCAAATATCCCGCGAATTGAAGTTAAGAGTATAAGGTGTAGCCGTATGACCCGCAACACGGAATACACGGTCAATATCTATCGTGAAGTTGTCCATATTGAATGTTGTACGACTTTGAAAGGCCTGTATTATACGATACGGCTCAAAATATAATCTATATCTACAGAAGCCAAGCATCACTTAAATTTTTATTATATTTTGTAAATGTTCCAATTAGGGGTGTGACGTGTTAGAAATGGATTCTGTAGAAAAATTCAGGTTCACGAGCCCATCCACATGTATTATATCTGGCCCTACAGGATGTGGTAAAACTGTGTTTATGCTTAAAGAAAAGGGGGAGGTGTTCTCAAAATTTGTGCATAAAGTCATATGGTGCTATTCAACGTACCAGGCAGTGTTCAACGAATACCAAGATGATAGTTTGTTCCACAAAGGTATATATGACGTTAATTCGTTAAAGGGAAATGAATATACAGTCATTGTAATTGATGATCTCATGTTAGAAATAGATAAAACGTTGCCGAGACATTTACAGTGTTCTCCCACCATCTTAACATAAGTGTTCTTCATCAATCAGAATCTATTTTTCAAAAATTGATACATGCGCGATGTGTCGTTAAATGCACAATATCTAGTCTTATTCGCGCAACGTAGAGATGTGTCACAAATTGGGTGTGTTAGCCAATCAAATGTTCCCGAATCAGCGTAAGGAATTTTTGGAAGTTTATAAAGAAGCTACAAGTCAACGTTACAGATATTTGCTTTGTGACTTTCACCTGCGAAACACGTTTAGGGTGCTTCTAAGAACGAATATGCTCCCAATCGAGTCTGAAACGGTGTATATTCCAGAATGACAAAGAGGCTGAAGAAATACCATGAATTTATACAAATCTACCATCGACTGCCCCGGGCATTGCAGCAGATGTTTGTTAAAAATATCGACTCGGACTTTTTAAAATGCATCTGTGAAATCTTTCTTAATGTTATAAAATGTAATGTACCAATGAAACCCCCTCAGAAGGCTCTCCTACGTCATTAAAAGAACATAATACGTACACTCGTTCGTAAAAGTCAAACTGTGGGAAAGAAAAAGCGAATTATTGTAAAAAGTGGGGGATCATTCTTCTCCATCTTATTTTCAATTTTGAGACAACAATGAATATAGCGACATAGGATGTGGGTTCGACGTTAGAGATGATCAACCAAAGAATAGCGGTGCGTCCCCACAACATATCGAACATGTACTAAAAAACAGTCTACACATACATTGAGGAATAAAGGTTTAAGTCTTTATAATCTATTGAGTGAGGACCCCATCTACAGTGGCCCAATAAAGGCGAGGTCATTGTTGAAGGAACAAAGGTACAGGGCTCGAATATCGTCGACATCGTCCACGATCTAGTGAGAAAGTGGGATAGGCCTACCATCAGGATGGAAGCATATTAAAGTAAGACTTCGGCAAATAAATGTCCCCAAAACATTGTTAGGAAATCTGAACAGATTAAAAGACTTGGAACAATCCTCGCATGTGCCACAATTTATCACGACATCAACCCCAGCGGTAGCGCCTATGAAGAGTTAAAAAAAGGCCAAACAACAACGGTCAACCCTCTCCACGTGCCTCTAAAATACGGAAATGGTAACATATTAAGAAGACACTATTATGACATTTCTAGCCCAGCCTCCTACTGTGGTGTGATAGATTGTACAAAGATGTTTATAATGATAGAGTATGGATAAAAGATGTTGAGAGGTTTTTTCCGGAGCAGGATGCTTATACACTTCATAAGCCGATGAGAAAAAGGTTTAAAACAACCAATATAACAGCGGCTTTGATTGACTCTATTTGGCAGGTGGATTTAACAGACATGCAAAGATATTCAGTATATAATGATGGCTATCGCTACATCCTATTCAAAATAGATGTGTTCTCTAGATATCTGTGGATAATACCCCTGAAAAGTAAATCGCTTGAAACTGTTGCTAAGCTACCAAACCGCTGATGTTGACAGAAAACAGGATTCCAGGCTATTTTTGTACGGACATGGGGAAATAATTTAGAGGCCGCGCTTTTCAGAACATGCTGACAGAGTTTAATATCAGTTACTACACTACCAATTTTATACATAAGGCCTCTTTAGCTGAAAGAGTTCAACGTACCATAAAGGAGTGCATGCATCGCTATTTTACGCATAAAAACACATACAGATACATAGACATTCTGGAATCACTGGCCAAATCCTACAACCGTTCACACCATCGCGCGATTGGGACAACACTTAACAAGGTTCCAGAAAGAGGTACGCACACAGAGCTTGCGGTGAGAAGAGATATTCGTAGAACCCAGCCACACTCTACACGTTTCAAAATCAATGATTATGTAACGATATCGCATTCGGATAATAAATTCGCGAAGCGTTTTGAGCAAGGTTGGACACATGAGATTTTTAAAGTTTGGGCTATGAGATCTAAAGGCGAGATGATGTATTACGTTGAAGATTTGAATGGGGAAGAAATCGCAGGAGGCTTTTACCGCGAGTAGTTGCAGAAAGTGACATTTAATTTAGGAAAACATGTTTAAAATTGAAAAAAATATTAGGCAGCGAAGGTTCAGGAAAGAGAAAAATGTACCTGGTGAAATGGCTAGGGTACCCAGAAAGCTTCAACACTTATATAAAAGCTGATGCAATAACGAAGCTTAAATAGTATGCAACATGGTGCCTAACCACTTCTATGTCACACGACCGTCCTCTTATTCTCTGTCTGTACTTCCTAACAACACCCTGGTCAACATTGTAACAGAACTCCACGGGCCCATTGAATTGGAACGTGATTCGTATGAGGTGGGGGTTACGCGAAATTCAGCTATCCACCAGCTTCTTAAGTAATGATTATAAAGATTAGGGATGAGACCATGCGTGCCGCCCGGAGTGGGAAGGCACTGCATTACACTACAATAGTAACACTAGGCCGGGGTCGTTATGGTGCGGTTGAGGATGTTGTGAGACACTTAAACGGAATTTTAAAAAGCTCAAATCTTACGGCTGATTTAGTATACGAAATCGTAAACAAAGAAACCCCTGCACATACTCTGACCCTAAAATCACAGGATAATAGAAATATTAAAGACAAAGGACTGTTCAAAATTATAACTGAGGGCCGATATGGAGCAACTATCCAAAGAGATACCTTTCTTGAGGCACAACATGACTTGTCGAACCTAATGTATCAGTTGAAATTTGAGAAAATGGGTGATGGCTATCCACCCCGAGGAACATCGTAGAGCGCCAGTTTGTTGGGGATACCCAGGCACGCCTGCTGCGCATCGTTCACATACCCAACCATAGAGTGAAGAGCTTCAGCATTACATATGATAAACCCCAGTATGTGAATGTCGCCACAAATCTATTAACCAATATCTCAATATACAGGGCGTCCCAAAAAAATGTATACACACTTTAAATACTTATAAAGGCAGTGTTTATTAAAATACATTTCATTTTCAAAATGTAATAGAATCTACAGACATTATTTAATTGTTTTGTCAACGCCTGTTTTCAAACTGGCGTCCGTTCTGGTCCAGGCACTGCTGATAACGCGAAGCAATGGAATCGCAAACATCACGAAACATTTCGTTTGGTATTTGTGTGCATTCTCGTTCAATGGCTGCTCTCAATTCAGCGACTGTTGCAGGTTTTATAGCGTAGACTTTGTCTTTTAAGTATCCCCATAAAAAAAGTCTAGTGGTGTGAGGTCTGGTGAACGCGGAGGGTATTCTACGAAACCCCTTCGTCCAATCCACATCCACATCGTGCCAAGTACCACTCGCAATACTCCACTCTTCGGTCCGGATCATCTTCATTAATAGCATGGACTAATCTTGGAATGTAACTTTTCCATTGACAGCGCTTCAAAATGTGTTGGACAGACGATTCTGAAATTCCTACCTCACGACTCGCTTGCCGCACAGATTTTCTTGGACTTTGGTGATACGTTTCCAGTACTCTTTCTTGCTTTGTGGGGCTTGTCGATGTCCGTGGTCTTCCGGAACGCTTCTTGTAGACATTTTGAACAGTTCCATCGGCTTCAAACTTATCTCTAATTCGAGTGATGGTAAGTCGCGTTGGTGGATCTGTTTGAAACTCCCTCCTAAACTGTCTTTGCACTTCAACTGCGTTTTCACACTTCCAGTAGCATTTTAGAATGAATTTCCTTTGTTCAAAGCTTAGTCTGACTGCCATTATTAATTCTAATGGGTTTAACTTGGAAAGAAAGAAACATCAATTGAGCTATCAGCTGTTAAAGTGTGTATACATTTTTTTGGGACGCCCTGTATATATGAGAATGACTGAGGGAAAAAGTTTCCCATTCGGCGACGGGAGCTTAACAGTGAAGCTGCACTTTCGTCGCACTGAGTTATAATGTCGCGAGGCCTTTCACAGTCTATCGAGTTATGAGATACCAGCGTGGGAGTGGGTTGGATCCATTTTGTCAACCATACTGCGTACAGCTGTCCCTTTGTTGAAGAGGGGCGCAAAATACCTCGGGAAGAAGGCGCTACAATCAAGTTTTAACATGGTATAAGACATAATGGCGGGGGCTAGACCTAAAGAAGCTCTAGAAAAGCACTTAGAACGTACACGAGACGAAATCATCAAAGATGCAAAGAGAAAAATGCGTGGTGGTGGGAAGAAAAGGACCGTCCGGAAGAAGAAGAAGGGGTTACCAGTATGCGGCGTTAAACGGAAAATAACAAAAATGAAGTGTTCTAAGCGAATGAAGCCTATGGTTGATAATTTTTTCAACTGATATAAGCTAAGGACTTTGCTCTCACGAATCATAAGCTGTTTACTACTTGTCGAGAGAGGTGGCACTATTTCTGATTCGTCCTGGCACGCTTCTTCCATCCGTGTAGCTCACAATGTTGTAAATCGGAGCTGTCCCTCTCTGACATGCCCCCAACACAAGTTTCTATCGAGCACGGTGACTTTAATACGATTAACCCATTAAACACAATTAGTTCCCCGAGTGCCCCCATATAATTCGTGACACCCAGCTCAGTCCTTTACTTTTTTATCCAAGCTGCGTACACATTTACGCTAAACTACGTATAGCCGATTCAGATGGAACGGACTGCGATGATAAATATGTTGTATTTCCCGAAACAAACTTTCTACATTCCATTTTCAGCCAGTGTGAGGTGTATTTAAACCAGGTCAACATTTCGGCAGGAACGGGTTATTATCACCTACGAGCCTATCTGTGAAATGTCCTCAACTTCTCAAAAGAAGCGAAGAATACCTTTTTAAATGGCGAGGGCTATTATCTGACTAAGATGAAAGTAGTATGAAGGATATATTTACAAATTCTAAAAAGAAGATATACGAATGTTTTGGACGCCTGCATACAGGCTTCACATTCCAGGAGAAACTGCTTATAAACGGCATTGACATGAAAATAAAGCTCACCCGCACGAATCCTGAGATCTGCGTAAATCTGGGAGCTGATCAAGCAGAGGGCGCAAAATCCGTTGTGGTTCATGTTAAGGAAATACACCTTCGCGTACGGCGAGTGAAATTAAGTCCACCAAAACAATTAGAAATTGAAAAAATTTACTACATGCCACAGCAAAATACCCAATTAACAGAGTACAGATTAAACTATACACGGTGCCAGCAGGGTTGACTTCGTAAAAGATAGAAAACATCGCCCTGGGAGATTTACTTAAAAGGTTATTAATTGGAATACAGGAACATGCTTCGTTGAATGGAAATTCGAGAATTTCGGCCTTAAAAACATAACTCTATACGTCAATGGCGTTGCGTTGGGCGGGGTAATTGACACGGATTATTCATCAGACGCTGTGTTCCCGCTTTGCGCGAGAGTATATAGCAATCTGGCTCATGTTGCCGGTGCTTATGATGAGTTAGGGATTGGGGTAACGCAGAAAGAATTCATCGATCAATTTAACCGTTATGCGTTTGACATCACTCCTGACTTATCTGCTAGTGTAAATACACACTTAAGTCCACAGCAGAGTGGGAACATCTCAGTGAGATTGGAATTCGCCAAGGCTATAGAAGCGCCTATTAGTGTACTAGTATACCTCGAATCATACGCTCTAATAAAAATCGATCGCCTCAGGAGTGTAGTCACTGCCTTTTGAAATGGATGCGAGTACACTGCAGAGATAATGAAAAGCGACCGAATCACACGCTCCAAATTTATCGTATGTTTACGAAGAATGAAACATTGAAAATGCCAACTACGAGAGACTGCGGTGCAATTATTATCAATACAGATGTTATTGGTGGTGAAGGGATTTATTGGATAGCCATCTATTTTAAAAATAGGGAAAGAATGTATTACTTTAATTCACTGGGCGGTCATCCTTTGAGCGACTCTATTATTATAAAATTTCTCGAACAGCTGCATATCCCCGAAATTGACTGGAATCCCTACCGATTCCAGGGATACTTTAGTAATACCTGTGGCATGTACTGTCTTTCATTTCTCATACAGATATCACGTGGAAAGGAATTTATAAATTTTAAAAAATTATTCGATCCGTGCCACACTGAGCTGAATGATGAAATGGTATGCATGCAGATAAAAAACCGTTTTCCGTTTGTGCGCACTCGATGTGTTGTATGATGATTTACGCGTATATATAAAATGTATAAGTACAACAATATTGTGTAAAATATAAGATGTCTCCAATAATATTAGTCTTGTGCTCTGTAGCTTATTTAAAATTTAATGGATGCTAATTCTGCAACTAATTTAAGTTGAATATAAAACTTGTACTAATTTATAAAACATAATTTCCATCATTTAATAAATTGATGAAAATAGTTGTTCTTAAACGAAACAAAAAGAAAAAACTTACATTAGTTCCCCGATGACCCGGCAATCGCTGAGTTGACTGCGCGGCAAAACTTCAGTCTCCAAATCGCCGTCGGATATTTGCTTTTCTTCAAAGCTGTCACGAAAAGTAGCCAGAACACGTGTCAGTTCCTTATCGGACCTTTAAGGAGAAAAGATAATTTTGAAATACTTGCTTATTTCATACATTTTTTAATCTTTTTTAATGAAAATCCACTTGTTTTTCATCAAAAACACATGCAGAGTATATATATATATATATATATATATATATATATATTAGACTGGTCCAACCTATAAGGGTGAATTTTCAAATTTATTATTTTTGATATGGTACCGCTGGATATTGTGAAGAATGGTTAAAGAATTATAAATACCAATTTTAATGCAAATCGGATAATATTTAGAGGTGCCGCACGGAGGTCAAACATTTCATTTTATTCTCCAATCGGATTATTTATATTAATATTTTTTACCCCTGAGGTAGCTGTTATCGGTGCGTTTTTTTAATGTGGTATCCCCTATAGGCCTAATCTACAGTCCTCTAATTTTGTTTATATTCCATTTATTTCCTTTATCTAAGTCCCTCTTTTATTGTAATTTTTTTACGTTTAGAAAACGCTTACGGTGCTGCTCTACAATTTGTAGATATTGTTGTTCTTCACTTTTCGTAAGATGGCCACTGAAGTTCTTAATTAAAGCAACACCTCTCTCGGCGTTGTCATTTACAACATTCATATTTTTTACATAATTGCTAGCAGCTTTGTAGTCATCATTAGCGTTCCAATCAGCAGGATCTCTGTCCAAAAAGTCCATTGACAATGCTAATTTTGTGAAGAAGTTGCGAGTTGTTGAACTGACGAAGCTAGCTAGTGTTTTGTCTTGTAGGTTAGGATCATTCACATTCAAATTTATCCGTTTAGGAGGATTTTGAGAGCCATTTACATCCAGCGCCTTCACCATTTCTCGCTTGACTTCCAGTGACGTTTCTTCATCAAAAAAAGAAAGTCCGATGAGCTCTTCGTTCAAATACAAGAGATGACGAGAGAGCGCTTTAGATGCAGCTACAGATATTTCTTTATCATCGTAGGATTGAAGTTTCTTGAGAAGAGATAGGTCATTAACTGGTGCAGAGGAAGCAATGGGTGCTAAAAACCATTCATTTACGTAGCATCGAACAGCATATAATGCAAAACGTTGCATCCCTTCTAGTTCACGTCTAGTGACTTCCATTTGTTTGTGGAAAAGACAAATTTTTATTGCATATATCACTCGCGCCATCCATCGCACACGGTGCAACGCTCCGGGTTGATGGAATTTAATGCCATCAAAAGGAACATCTCCAAGGTATATGATTGTCATATCTAAGAGTTCTCGGTAATCTGCTCGAGGTTGTAATTTAGTCAAATGTTGCTCGCAATTTTCAATTATACCGGGCTTTTCCGGTACATCGATTTGAACATTTTCAAACTTGTTTCAAAAGTCTTCCATTTATTTTTAAGACGCTTAAATAACAAGATATCCGGACCACCAGTGGCAGCGCCGTGACATTTGTCAAAGACAGATGCTATTACTATTTCGAGAATGTGATGTCGATAAGCTAGTCCGAGGAGCGGCCGTTCAAGTATGCTTTCAATAAGAGTACATGCTCCTTTTTTATCGCCAGTGTTGCTTGCAGTTGTGTCAAAGCACATTGCCTGCACACAATCTCGTAGCCCCCAGTCATCCAAAGCTTCGACCACAGCACCTGCAATATTTTTTCCTGTGTCAGATTTAAGTTTAGGTACTGAGAGAAGCTTAGATTTTCCTCCGCCTGATACAATAATTGGAAGTCTATCCACACTCTCATCACCAGTAAGATCTTTTGATAAGCTTTCCGTCCCAATGAACTGTTAGAGGAATATCAGTTTCAAATGATTGCTTGATGTCATCCATAATTTGCTGACGAACTGATATTCGTTTTCTCCGTATTGAAATTCTACTCAGAACAATATCATCAACTTCATATCCAAGAGAAGATGCAGTAGCTGCTACTACTGATACTGCTTGGCGATCACTTAATTTGTTTCTGTCCAGTGTCATTGCTAATTCTGTTGATACAACCATTGCTGGTTTATGACTACCAAGTTTCTCCTTCATTATGGTGACTGGTGTACTTGATGTACTTGGCTCTTCCTCGGAGGAACTACTATTTGACGAAAATTTAGTCACTTTTGTGTTCATTTTCTTTCTCATAGTTTCTTTCTTAACTTGGCGTTGAAATGCTTCATCTCTAGATCTTCTCTTAGATTGTTTGAGAGCACATATTTTGTCCACACTTCCTATGTAGCATCTCCTCCCCTTCTCTCGTTGAGCTTGTAGAAAAGCTCTGTCTTCTTCTACTGTCATTTTTTGCAGAGCATTGGCATGGGCGATATCGAATAAATCGTCCAAACGTTCTTGAAAAGAAGTTTCTTTATCTATTTGTGTCTGTGAACGTCTAGATTTGGATTTTTGAAGTCCTCTATAATTAAAATACTCCTTTTCTATTTTTTTCGTAACATTGCGATAGTCAGCAGTTGGTATATTTGCCATCTCCCAAAATTTAAATACTTCAGCGTAAACAGCTTTAGATGCATCTTTCAACGTCTTTTTGGCATGTAGATGATGAAAAATAAGCCGCAGAACGTCACCATAGGATGGTAGCTTTTTTCCACATATTGTCTCAATTGTTTGTCCAATAAGTCACATTTCTGTTGATTTTCTAGTCGCTACTGAACTTGCCATATTTTACATCCTGTTTGTGCATGATGCCATTTGACACTCTCCTACACTGCTATGATGCTATCATCTCAACAACAAAAGTAACATACTTACAGAAGATAACTACTCCACAATCCATATAATATTACTAATTTTTTTTATTTCTGATATTTTTGACAGTAGTGCGGCACTCCTAAATATACTTCAAATGAGCTGATATTTTTGTCAGAAGTTATTCTTATAAAGGTTCATAATAATTTGAGGTACCATGTTATGATTTTAAAAATTTTGTTTTTTGGACCAGTCTAATAGCTAAACCCAATTATTACTCTCACTGCAGAATATTATATTCAAACCTGAAAGTTTCTAAATTTGAGGCCCCCCTTAAGCTTGAGGCCTAGGCCAAATGGCCCTCCTATCCCCCCTCTGATAGACCCTTATATATATATATACTGTATATATATATATATATATCAGAGCTGGGCACCGCAAACTCAAAATCACTTCCGCAATCGCAAATCCGCAAACTCAAACCTTACCTTCCGGAACCGCAAATCCGCAAACTCAAACCTTACCTTCCGGAACCGCAAATCCGCAAACTGCTTGCCATTTTTGGTGCCGCAAACGCAAATCCGCAAACGCAAACCATATTTCCAATTTTTACAGTGCTGGGCACTTCCGCAAACACTTCCGCAAACCGCAAATTCCGCAATCACAATTTTAACTATAAAAAGTATCCAAAACATTAAAGAGGTATAAAAAGTTTTTATATCTTTTTAATGTTTAATGTTTTAGCCTTGTTTTTATTAAAAACAAGGCTGGCTAAATAATTTATTACAATAAATCACTATTGTAGAAGAAATAAAAATACTACATATATTGATATATTATATTGAACAAAAACACCTCCTGCAAGTAAATAGTAAATAAATTAAATAATAAATTTAATCATTTGAATTTCATAAATTTTGAGACTTAGACACGTTAGAGAAGACTACTGTAACTGTAGTAACTGTACACACATTACATTACACAAGTTAAATTAAGTTAACACTGTGACTGTACACAACTTGAACTCACTGTACAACTCAACCCCTCTAGCCTCTACAAGTGTACGCCTCTGGCTTTGTCAACAAGTTCAGTCGTCCTCCTCCAGTAACTGAGCCAAATCCAGTTTTAATAAGTCCATGTTCCCCTTCATGAACACGAGACGTTCGAAGTTGTCAGAGGTCAGGCTGGCCCTTTTGGGAAATTTGCGGAAAGATTTGCGTTTGCGGTCTTAGTTCCGCAACGCAAATTCACTAATTTGCGATGACTTTGCCGCAAACGCAAATCCGCAAACGAAAAACATACTTCCGCAATTGCAGAATTTGCGGTTTGCGGAAGTGTTTGCGGAAGTGCCCAGCTCTGATATATATATATATATATATATAGAAAGAGAGTTACAAGTAGACTAATTTACAGTGCCGGAAATACATTTATCCTAGCTATGCATACTACGCATCGCTTACCATCACCGGTTCTCGAGCCCATGACCGTTGGAATTTCCGTACCTTTAAAGTTTTTGTAATTCTAAAAGCCTACCTTTAGAACTTTTTATAAATTTTTAAGGTAACACGTAATTATTTGATAAACAAAATTCACTCTCTAAATGATATTCTTAGGAACACTAAAATAAATAACAAGTTTACGATTAAATATAGGCCACAAAAATAAAATAGAGGTCTCGAACACCGTGTCTCGAGCCCGGTCGAATAATCTTACACTTCAAATGAGTTTATTGTGGAATTTCATAAAATTAGTTAACACTTGCAAGGATTAAGCAGTGAATGATACGGTATATATAATATATATATATGATGAATAAAACCACGAAGGAAAGGAAACACAAAATGGTGCTCAAGCGCTTTCGTCTAATGACATCCTGAGGATGTCATTAGACGAAAGCGCTTGAGCACCATTTTGTGTTTCCTTTCCTTCGTGGTTTTATTCATCATAAATATTTTTCACGTGTTACTTTCGTGAAATAATTTTCATATATATATATATAATATATATATATATATATATATATATATATATATATATAATATATTATATATATATATTATATATATATATATAGACTGAGAATGACAATCAGTTTAACCCTTTAACGCCGAACGTTTTTGTAGGGTTAAGTCTAAATGCGTGTATTTGAAACGGTACGTATTCAACCCAGTCGGCGTTAGAGGGTTAAATCACATTTCAAACTAATTTTTAAATTATTACGTAATTATTTCTACTTACATTTCAAATGTGGATGTTGTCGCTGGTTCTTTCTCGCCGTCGTCACAAATTTCTGCAAAGGATTGCGTTGAAAGTAGTTCGTTCCGGTAGGCGGCTCCGAAAAGTTCAAGTGTGGCCCCTGCAGAGGGGTCGTCGACTTCAAATACCCGTGGGGAGCAGTAGGGTTCTGGCTGACTGGAAGTGTCCATGCTTGATAGTATAGCGTGTTATTCACAGGTAGAAATAGTAACTGCTATGGCACGATCTGATCATGGGTCCCATTTTTATGTGTGGTATGACGCCCATTTGTACCCAGAGAGTAGAAAGCCAATCACAAGCTCGCTGCGTTCCTGATTGGACATACAGTGGGCGGTGCTTAGCCTTTTCTACGATAGTCAACTCTGCGCATGCGCAGGACGGAGAGAGAGAGAGAGAGAGAGAGAGAGAGAGGTTTTCAGTGTATATGTATATATTTAAGGGAATTTCGGAAATATCAAAGAGCATTTCATAAGGCAAGGATATTTTTCAATAAACTTTAAAAGAGAGAGAAGTTTTCAATGTATATATTTAAGGGAATTTCGGAAACAGCAGAAATCAATTCATAAGGCAAAGTTGTTTTTCCATAAACTTTAAGTTTTCCCTATGAAATATTATTTAACATGGTGCTCTTCCAATATGTGCTCTACCGCGAAACTGTGATCTACCATATTCCAATACGTGCTCTACCGTGAAACTAGCCTTATAAAGCTAACTAACGAAAATATCATGACTTAACCTACCCAATCGTTAGGTCAACTATACGCCCTTGACGATTGGTTAGGTTAAGTCGTGATATTTTCGTTAGTTAGCCTTATAAGGCTAACTAACGTACCTGCTGCTAATCCGAATAATCTAAGGTAGATCACGTATTGGAATGTAAATTTTAAGGTAGAGCACATATTGGAAGAGCACCTTTAACATTTAGGGATCCTAATATAAAAAGAATCAGCCTTTCATACTGCATTAAATATTAATATAATTGATAGTGCGAGTATCTATATTACTAGGCAACCTTTTGCGTGTGCTCAGAGAGTAAAACTATATTAATTTTATTTATTGAACTGTAGAAGGTGCAATTAAATGAGTTATACCATAAATTCATTGTTTTATAAAAACGCTTAGAAAACGATATTTACTGGGCATGCCCTACTAAAACTATAATAATTTAGAATATTCTAAGTATTATAATTGTTTTAGTTTAAAATGCTGAATTTTAGAGTTTGGGAGAATTTAGTGGAAATGAATCAAGTCTGGTACTGCGTTAGTTCGATGCCTTCTGAAATGTAATTTATTAAAGTCCACAGAGGAGATGGTCTATGTTCGATTCTTGAAAAACAACCCACCTTTATGAAATGCTGTTTATTCTCTATGCTTAAATTGATTTTTAAATGAGTACTGGAGGTTTTTTGCAACTTTCGCGATACATGCCATATTTATTGGGTACGCCATACTAAATTTATAATAATTTTGAATATTCTAAGTATTTATAAGTGTTTTAGTTTAAATGCTGAATTTTATAGTTTGGGAGAATTTAATGTAAAGTAAATTAAGGAAAAATGAATAAGTTACCCCTAATTTAATTCCTATTTTGTTTTAAAAATCATATTAATGCTTTTTATGTTACAGTTTAAGGATAAATTTGTATATTAAGGTGAAAATTTGTTTTTGTATTAAACTCAGTTCATCATATTCGAATTTTTGTTTAAAAGATCGCCCACCAAGCATCAAATTGGCCTCGTGGTGGCTTTCCACCATGAAAAGCTCAATAGTAGCAATGCCCTTTTTTTAGAGACCTTGTCGGTCTACCCCCAGGCACCATAAACGTAATTGTTTATGCTTAGTAGCTTTGTCTAATAATTGAATCGTATTTAGAGACCTTGTTGGTCTACCACGAGCTGGTAAGTAAAAGTCGTTGGTAAGTAATGCTGCAGGTACGGCGGCTGAGTAATACTGTGTTACTGCTGAGAGGTCTTAAGGTTCAGACGATTGGTTGTAGCCCTCATCTCGGCTACGTGCTGTTGATGAAATGAGCTCCTAAAAGTCTATACTTAGACGAGTGGTGGTTGTGGTGCTGTTTGTGGTGATGGTTGTGAGAAGGCATTCTTTTTGTGTGGTAGTTATTCGGCATGCTCGTATATTTTGCTATTGGGACTTTACATATATCTGTTTATATACGTTGTTCTTGGTGTTGGTTAGAGTTGGTTGGAGTTATTGTTGGAGTGGACCAGAGATTCAGCGCACTAGTGATGTGTTGTGTTCTTTGTTGTGCTAGAGCGGTACACTCTGTCATAATGTGTTTAATTGTTTGAGGTGTGTCCTAGCACAGGTGGCAGGTGTCGTCTGTAGAGTTGTCTAGTCTGTGTTTATATGTCCGTAAGTTGGGGCGATGTCCACATCGGAATCGTGCAAGTCAACTCGATCCGATCTGCTCAGGTTGGTCTTTGACCTGTCAATGGGTGGCGGCTTCGTACCAAAGACCGCATTCGGACCGAGTCGTGTCAGTGCTTTGTAGGTTAGGTGTGTGGTGTGTGTGTGTGTGTGTGTGTGTGTGTGTGTGTGATGTCTGCGGGGCGTGGTATGGAATGAAGTATTTGGTTATAATGTCTCTCTGGTGTTACCTTAATGGTGCAAGGTGTTGGTGCATGATTGTACAGTTAGTGGCAAGGGTGTTGTGGGTTAGTTGTCACTGCTGCTATGAATTGTGTTCCCCTCATGTCTAAATGTTCCCTAACTTTCAGTATTTTTGTTTCTGTGTGCAGGTGTTCTATTGGTGTTGTTTGAGTACAATAACAGTACATCCTGTAATGATACGAAGTGCGTCGTTTTGTATTGTCTGTAAGGTGTTTATGTGTGTGTTTGAGATAATGGGTGCCCAGCATGGGCTAGCATAGTCCATAACTGAGCGAATATATTGTTTGTATATGAGTGATGTTGTTTCCTGCTGGTGTCCAAAGTTTGTGCCTGTTAGTACCCTAAGCTTGTTAAGTCTTGTTAAATCTTGAATGTCCTGAATGTGGTTTGCAAAAGATAATGATGTGTTGTATGTGACCCCAAGTATTTTGGTCCTGTGAGTGTGTGGAATGTTGGTGTTGTTTAGTGTAAGCTGTGGAGTTATCTGGTGTTCTTTTGTGCTGCTTGTTAGCAAAGTGATGGTGGATTTTGTGGGCGCTACTTTGAGTCTATTGTATGTGAGCCAGTCTTGTATACTGTTTATGTATGTTTGTAGGTTATTTGTAGCGGTGTCGATGTTGTTGTATGTGGATGTTAGAGTGATGTCATCTGCATATGATGATAAAGTAAACTTGCTATCTGTGGGTGTTGGAATGTCATGCATGTATAAGTTGAACAGTGTTGGTGAGAGAACAGAGCCTTGAGGGGACCCCATTCGGAAAAAGCTTGTTTTTGGATGACTTGCCATTAAATGCGACATGTTAGCATCTTCCTGAAAGATAGTTGCTCAGCCACCTTTTGGTGTTATTGTGCATGTTTGTGTTGAGTATTTTGTTTATGAGAGGGAAGCGTGGGATAGCATCAAATGCTTTACTAATGTCTATTTTTGCTAATAGTGTACGTTGAGCTGGTCGTCTGGAGTTGATGACATCTATGATGTGCTGCGTGAGGTTAGTGAGTAATGTCGTGGTTGAGTGGTGAGGTCTGAATCCATGTTGAGTAGGCGATAGTGGAATGTGTGGGTTGGTGATTTGTAAGATTAGTCTTTCTGTTACTTTGGAGGGTGTGCATAGTAAAGTAATGGGTCTACAGGAAGCTGGTTCTGTTGGATTTTTGTTTGATTTGAGTAGTGTAATAATTTTACCTTGTTTCCATATATCAGGAATAATACAGTGTTGTTATGAATATGTACTGATGTTTGTGGGAGGTAGTATTCCCTGTAGGCCCAAGTGTTTAAGGTGTATGTTAGGTATGTTGTCTGGTTCAGTAGCCTTCGAATTCTTAATGTTTTTGATGATCTTGGTAGTCTGGTCTGTATTGAAGGGTGTAATGGTCGTGTCGAGTCTGTAGGTTTTCTTGTGTGTGGCTGTTTGTCTGTCTGCGTGTTTCCGGTTGTTGTCTCTCTTTAAGTGACTTATCTTTGAGTAGTGATTAACTAGAATGTTAGCTTGTTGTGTATATGTTGGGATATTATTTTGGCTGCGACAGATAGCCGCCTGTGAGGTGTGAATGTCGCTGTTAGAGTGGGTAATGCTGTTTATAGTCTTTTATAGACTGGATGTATCTGTGGAGTGGTTTAGTGTTGTTATGAATTCCCTAAATGTTTCTGTTTGTTTTTCTTTAAGTTTGTTGTTTATTTCTGTGTTGAGCTGTTGTATCTGCTGTTTTATGGCTTCTGTGTGTGGTGTTTGTATGTTAAGTTTGAGGTTGTATGTTGCCTTATGAGGTGGACTATTTCTCTAGTGTAATTTGGGTTGTATTTCCTAATGTTGCCCTTGGGTATGTATATGTTTCCATTATTGATGATCTGATTGAATATCTTGAGTGTTGTATTGATGTTTATGATAGGGGTGCTGTTTAATGTGGTGAATTGTTCCTCAATCTGTATTTTGAACTGTTCCCAATCAGCTTTCTTGTAATTTCTATAAGTGTGTCTAAGGCTGTTGGGGCAGAGTGTAGAATGTGTTGTAACGATGATGGGCAGGTGGTCTGATGACAGTTGTTTTTCTGTTCTCCATTGTGTATGTGTTGCTAGTGAGGGGGAACAGAACGTTATGTCTTGGGAGGAGTTTGAGTATCCTGCTTGATGTGGTATGTGTGTATGTTCTGTGTTGTTTAGAATGAAGAGACTGTTTAATTGTGTGACTATGTTGGCGCCTCTGGTGTTGCTTTGGTTGTGCAGGTACCAACTAGTGTCTTTGGCGTTGAAGGCGCCTCCTAAGATGACATTAGTGAGAGAGGGCAGATTGTATAACGGTGGATTGTAATTGGCTGGCACCTGAGGTGAACTATCTTGTGGGATGTAAATGTTGATGAGTGTGGTGTTGTGTTTTGCACGTGTTTTAATGATAATTACCTGTATTTCTAACGTGTTATCTGTTTGGTTTGTGTTTGTAATGTTTTGAGTGGCATCAGTGTAGCTAATACTTTTACGTATGTAAGTGATGAGTCCTCCCCCGTGATCCCCAGTATGATCTTGATGGATCGCCGTGAAGTCAATGATGGTGGGTGTCTTGTGTGTGCGTTTTAGTTTTGTTTCTTGTATATGTGCTATGTGAATGTTTTGTTTGTGTACGAATTCCCTAAGCTGCATGATTTTGTTTGTGAGGCCATCTACGTTGTACTGCAATATGTTAATATTATGCTTCTGTATGTGTCTCATGGTCCTATTGTGTCTATGTCTTTGTGTATGGTGACATGTGTAAGTTGAAGTGGGACCTGGATTAGTCTTAATGTCGCCGGAGAGTAAGAGTAGTCCGGGGAGTACGTCCGGCACGCAATTGCTCCCCGAAAATGAAAAAATAGCACGCTGGTATAGGTCCGGCTCCGGGAGCCGATCGGCACTCTGACCGCGCCACGCAACAGGCCGTCGACTGCCAGTCTGACCAACCGTAGACAGCCCGCTGCACGGAGATTTGAGGAAGTTTGGCCACCAGCGCGTTGATGTTTCGGTTTGACGTCGCACAGTGCCACAAATGGGTTAAAAAACGGCCAAAATTATTTTTTTCAATTGTACTTAGTTTTATGTAGTTGAAATGTTTAGTTATGATTTATTTTAATAAAAAATTATGTTTAGTACCTTTTGTATATATGTAATGGTGACATATTGAGTGATTTTTCTATAAATAATAATAATATTCCAAATCAATAGGTTATGACCTACTGTAGTTTCTTAAGTTTCTCAAATTACTAAAAATATACTAAACAGATAATTGTTAATTAGGCCTATGTTTTGCAGATTTTGTCAAATGACATACTAAAATAAGTATGGTTTCATTTTAATCACTATACACATCTATTGTTTAAAACATTATTTGATAACCTGCCACTATATCAGAAGGGGTAAATAAAAAACATCGTAATACCTCTTAAAGTTTATGAAATTAATTCCCCCAAAATAAGTGTGACAACTGATATGAAAAAAAATGTAAATAGTGTAAACAAAATTACAAAAACTTCATATTTAGAACATATCTTCCTCATCAGAACTAATATTTAAATTCTCTAATATTTCACTCTCTTTTAAAAGTGAATGTGCCTCTTCTGACATCTCTCTCAATTTGGGGTTTCTATTCTTTTTTCGAACTGTACTAATGACTGGATCGCTTGATACTAAAAGATAATGAATTTGATCTTGCATAGTATTCAGTCGAGATGTTTTTCTGGAATGATGGAGACGAACATTTCTTATTACTTTATGTAGACATTCTTGGCATTCTTCTGAATAAAAACCAATTGGATATAGATGATTTTTCATCACCAAACCTCCATGTAGAAGTACTTTGTGTACTGAAGCAGGAATTTTATCCCATGGATATAAATTTACAATAGTCATAGCAGCTTTTCGACAATAAGATTCAAATTTTGCAATGTCAACTTGGTTTTGACAACTGAGAACCTGCAAGATACAATAGAGCATATCAATTACTTTCTTGTTCACACCTGTGATTTCGGAAAATATCTCTGCATTTTGGAAAGCTCTTCTTGCTGTGTTTCCATCATTTGTGTTTCCAGCCCCTGCTTTCGGATGATCCACCAGTAAATGAAGTCGTTTTCTGAAATCCCACTTGATCTGTTTTTTTCTGGCTTGCACACTCTTCTTTTCCTCTTCAGTTCTAGCCATCCATTTTTTAGTTTCTAATTTATATCCAATATGTAAGATAAATTCAAAAAATCTAATCCAGCAATGCAATATTGAGAGACCATATTCAACAGCATCAGTATTAATTATTTCTTTTTTCAAGAGAAAATCAATGTCATTCATTTGGGATGGTTTTGCTAAACATAAATTACATGACTGTGTTGAAGTAGTATCTGTAATTGCATTGATAGCCTTTCCATCAAGCATAGTTAGAGATAACTCGTATTTCATGGCAATTTCAACTTCAGTATTTTCTCCTACTCTAACTTTATGAGTGGTGTAACTGGGAATCACGCATCACTCTTCTTGCAGACTTAGTTAGTTAATACATGAAAAACATGTTCTAACACGCAAAGTCGCAAATAGTCGCAAAAAAGTTTTGTTTCTTTGATTTACTTAAAGGTTGCATTAATGTTTAACACAAAAATTACATTCCCCAAAATCCCCCATTTTTTGTTTTGCTAATTTTACACATTTTCTAGATAACAATTTAATCTGTAATCTATAATATTGCCATAGTTTTTTTAATTAATGCTATCTTTTTAGTTTTCAATTAAAAAATATGCATGAAAATGTTCTAAACTGTTTATTCTTTCAATAGAACTAAGCAGAACATGAAACTACAGGCAATTTTTTGTGATATAGTAACTTCAAGTAAGTTGTTAGAACAAACATATTTTGTCCCCTCCAAGATATTTTAAGACAATGTATATTATTTCGTAGATTTTTCTTGCCTTAATGTAAGAGAATAAAATTTCAAATACTTAAATCAGTAAGTAGAAGTGTTTTATTTTGACGTGGAAATGGTTTTAATAGAATTTACTTAAATTTGTTATTTTTGGTTTTTGGCCGTTTTTTAACCCATTTGTGGCACTGTGCGTCGCCTCTACTTCGCGTTGACTTTCCACGTTTTTTCGTTAACGTTGACATTTATATACGTTGTATGTGTGTGTGTGTGTGTGTGTGTGTGTGTGTAATAATAGGGGATCTACCGGCGCATATATAGTCGGGGAGTGTATGTGCGTTTGTGTGCGCTTTTAATTCGCTCGAAAGTTATTAATATATACAAGCCATTCATGCCTTCTAAGTCTTCTAAGCCAACTGCCAACTGGCTGATTAAGCCAACTGGCGGATTTCGAGTTCTAAGCCAGATGATGCTACTCTGAGCTCCCATTATGCGTCTGTTTCGCAAACGTAGGATGCTTTCTCTCGCTTCCTCTCTCTTACCTTTCTAAGCTAGGTATACCCCTTTTGGGGTGAGGCCGTCCCAACTTCTCCCCCAAAGTCTCTTCTCTCTCTCTTAGGTTAGGTGGACTCCCCCAGCTTGTTGCAGCTGGGGAGATTCTCCCGTTTTTCCTTTCTTTATTGGGCACCCTGGGGGTGGGGTGGCGCCTTACAACAAGGGGGAAGGGGGGTTGGCACTGGCACTCATTTGATCAACATTGCAATTGCTCTGCACTCGTATTGCTTGCGGTCATACTACTGTGGCCCTCAAAGTCTTGTGTTAAAGAGGAAAATTCGTGAACTAATCATTAGATTTTATCCACAAATTTCTGTTAGGTTTATTTTCTCATTAGAACGTAAATTACACTCTTTTTTCTTTAAATTTTAAGATAAAATTCCACATTCAATTTAAAGATAAAATTCGGTTATCTACTCGTACAAATATACATGAGACGATTGCACATCGTCGTACGATGGCATGACTACACGCCAACTCCAAATTCATATCGATGACCACAAGGGTATTAGTAGTCACACTAAAAATAAATTTACAAATCCCTCCCAATCGCATATACGTTCCCACACCCATCAGTTATATATATATATGCGCCTCGGTGGTGTAGTGGTTAGCGTCGCTGACTACGAATCCATCGGCCCCGGGTTCGAGACCCGACGGCAGCCAGCGCGCAGCAAAACCCAACTGTTCATCCTTCCACACAATAAAGAAAGTGGTTGGTAGATAAATGGGTATCCAAGGTGGCCTAGTGGTTAAAACGCTGGGCTGCTGATGGGGCGTGGCTCGGATTCCACGTTAAACTGTAGGTCTAAGGTGGATTGAAAAGCTTGACCTTCGTCAGAATGAACAATTCGGGCGGAAGCTAACCAAAGGTTACCAAAGGTTACCAAAGGTGTGTATATATATATATTACTTCTAATATTTATAATGGTTGTCTTTCAAGTATATAAGAGTGTGTATATTACGGTGGAGTGAAAATGAACCCCAAATATATATATTTTTTTTTCAAATATCGAATTGGAATACCTACAAAAGTTGTCAACGGGCTACTATCAATGTTCACTCAAAATTTGATGAACTTTGAATTAATTGTTCAGGGTCCCCAGCGACGACAAAAAATCGCTTCCTAATTTGAACATTTCTGGCAGCATTCCGCTACTTTGTGTGTGTATGTATATATAAAGTGATAGAATGAGCATTAGTACTAGCAAGAGTGATCCATGACCTATTCCATAAAATTTTGATGTAAGCCTAGTTGAAATATCACTATTCGCTTTTAATGTCGTTGTTATTTACTCAGCTGAATCTCTCTGTCTGCAACAGTTCCTAATTATTAAGCTTCATTTGATAGTTCTTCTAATTCAATATTTTGTATTCTCAAACGATCAGTATTACTCCTCTTCATACAGACTAAATATTCTTGGGGGTTCTTATGGTTTTATTGAATAGAAAATATACTTCGATAATCCTTCTAAAAGTTTTTCAGACTTTTACACCAAATTATTTGCAAATCGTTGCATCCTTGACAGTTTTTGTAACACTTTTGTAGATGAAATAATGCATACTTCATAGATCAACTTGTTTATATATGTATATATACTGAGAGGATACCAAATGAAGTGGAAAGAGGAAATCAAGTTTTTTTCCCAGATTCAAAATCCAGGAAATAAGTTACAAGCTCTCCCAAAAATTTGCAAAACCAGCAACGAATAACTTAAAGAAGAGCTAAAAGCTACAAATTAATCTAGATCATGCTTATAGAAAGCCTAAGAAGAAGAAGAAGAGCGTTGGAAAGAAATAAATAAAAAAGAAAAATTTGTCGTTATTTGTGCCAAACAATCTCTGGAATATTCGAGCAAACAACTGGGTGATTGCAAACGAGAGGACAAATTAAAATAATGTTTCTGCGAACTTTTTACGTCGGTGAAAATGGAACGGAAACATCTGGAAAGTATGGCGGCCGAGAAAGAGAATCTTGTCGATCTCAACAACTCTTGATGAAAGAAATCGAACGGGTGAAGGCGGCAATGGAAAAGATTCGAGGAATGGTAGCGGGAGACAACGAAGGACTTAACCAATTACAAACAGAGAGAGAACAAATGGAAAATTTTAACAAAACCTTGAAAGAACGTCTGTGTAAACTTCATGCGTGTTACCAAGAGAGGAAAGGAGTCTTAGAGAAGCTGAAAAGGGACATTATTTTCAGTAAATTGGCAATTAAGGATCTCCAAACGTAGTAAAAATGTAGTAAGGAATATCAGTCACGTGATTTGAGCCTCAAACAACGATATTAATTACATTCAAAGCGATCAAAGTAAACTTTTCTGTTCAAATGAAATCTGAGGACTTTATTTCAAATTGTAAATTAGAAAACATACTTCTTTATTATATATATATTATATATATATATATATATATATATATATATATAATATATATATATATAATATCTATATATATATATATATATATATATAAAGCAGTGGGATAGCAGACCGGCTGCTTTATTTGCCAAGAAACTCTATGATGATGACGCATACCACGTACGAGCGAACCGACGCCCCTTCCCTTCCTGGTCCACAGGAGGGAGGTGACAAACGAGAAGAACCTGGAGCGAAGACGCCATCTGGGGGACCCGACCCGGCTTCTAAGCCGGATGGGACATAAGTCAAGTGAAGTCATATATATATATATATATATATATCAGGGCGGCAGGTCGGACCCGGACCCGGACCCAGACCCGGCTTTAACCCGAAAGTGAGATAAGACCCGGACCCGGACTCGGACCCGAACCCGATAGTGAATTAGAAAAAAGACCCGGACCCGAACCCGATAGTGAATTAGAAAAAAGACCCGGACCCGGACCCGGACCTGAAAGTGAATTTTAAAATTGACCCAGACCCGACCCGAAAGTGAAGGACCCGCACAGCCGGGTTTTTAGTTTACAAAATTTATGTGTGTGCCTTTAGATTTGGCAACAATGTATTGAATTATCACTCCACCCTCCAAATGACTCACTGGAAGTGGAGAGTTAACGGTGACGAAAGACTAACCTAATCCTAATATATTTTATTGTTTGTTTGTGAGTTGTGAGTTGAAAAAGAATTGCGACAAAAGGAAACACTTCTCCAGAAGGAAGGACGAATTCAAACTGTGTCACTGAGTGCGAAGTTTGATGCAGGTGTGATAGAGTTTGAAAAATGTCCTCGCGTCGCGAAAAAGAGAAATTCAGCTGGGAAACTGATCCATCAAGATCCCATGAAATGGTGGATGGAAATGGGAGGAGAATTAAAACAGGCAGCCTTGGTGGCATTGTCTACTCCGTGCACACAAGTTAGCGTTGAAAGATTGTTCTCCGCTCTAAGCTTCATTCTGAACCCGCAAAGAAATTCTTTTTCGCAATCATTATTAGACGCAGTATTGTGTTTGCGATCGAACGGTGTTGGGGAATAAAGTCTTCTCAAGTAAAATAGTGTAGAATAGTCCTAATAAAAATATTTCAGTTAAGAAGCGCATATATATATATATATATATATATATATAATATATATATATATATATATATATATATATATATATATATATACACTGTGTATATTCAAAATAAAAAAATCAGTTAAAAATTCAGAAATCTCTTTCCTGTCTTGCCACAACTTTCAATCTAGATTCTCGGAGAAATAAGTATAGGCTATGCCGCTATATCTTCTTCTTCTTCTTCTTCTACAGCATTATTAGTCCCGCACTTGCGCGGGGTCGCTGCTGCGGATCCTCCTTCCCCACCCTTGTCTATCCTGTACCAGCTCGACATCCAGCTCCCGCTCCCTCAGGTCGTCCCGAACACTGTCCATCCATCTTCTCCGAGGTCTTTCTCTTCTTCTCCTACCCGGCGGTTCCAAATCTAACATCCTGTTTCCTATGTACCCTCCGTCCTTCCTCTTCACGTGTCCGAACCATCGTAGTCTTGCCTCGCGCACTTTTTCAGATATGCGTCCAATCTTTATTAACTCATCTCTCACTCTATCCCATCTAGTCACTCCACACGACACCTCTAGCTTGTTTTCCAGTGCCTTCGCCATGGGTACTGTCTCCACATTATTGCTGGTCTCACCACACTCTTGTAAGAGTGTGGTGAGCAGCATTCTGCAGCATTAGTATTCCCATTTATATGGGGTCGCTGTTGCGGATACTTCTCCACTCCTCCCTATCCTGCGCCATCTCCTCCGTCAGGTTTTTACCGCTCATGTCCATCCTGTTGCGATCCTTCCACCTCATCCTCGGTCTTCCTCTCTTCCTCCTCCCGGGCACTTCCATAGATAACACTCTCCTCCCACCGTAGTTCTCGTCTCTTCTCATTACATGCCCATACCATGCCATTCTTCTCTCCTGAGCCTTCTTTGAAATTCCCGTAACTTTCACCACCACCATGCTCTGTCGTTCCTTATCCTGTCTCTTCTAGCTACACCCCTCGATATTGTCCGCGTGTCATCCTCTGGTTTTGGCAATAAATTTTACGGCCGGATGCCCTTCCTGACGCCAACCCTAATAATTTTAATTTTCCATATCTATACTATAAAAAGGGAGTCCCATCCGTTTGTCCAACACGTCCGACCTGCTTCACATTACTGTGAAGCATTCATTACTTATGCCGCTATATCAATATCTGTTTTAAAGGAGTTCACAGAATATGTTGCCCTCAAAATATAAAGACAATATTGCTACCAAATTACTTTAATTATTTCATATTATCGGTTTTATTTTTGTTTTTTAAGATAAACAAAGTATTTAATTTTAATGCAAGAAGATGATAATTTCCATTAGAGTTCACTCAAAAAAATATAAAATTTGTTTTCACAAAATTAATTAAAATTTAGAATAAGGGGGGTGAAGAGAGCAATCATGCATCGTACTTTGCCCCTTAGCAATGCATGTATAACTATACCTAGTTACTATTAAATATTAATACAATTAATATACCTACTTTCAAACATTTCCAAAATCGGAGTAATTAATATATATGGTTAGGCTACTACCGTATAGCCATATAATGTTTTACTATGTTTCAGAAAACATGTTAAGGTAGCTACGGTAGCAGTCTTATTACCTATCCTATACCAGATTATAATTATTACATTTTTAATAATGGACCCGACCCAAACCCGGGTCATATACTGAAAGACCCGACAGGACCTGAAAGTGAACTTTCGGGTCCGACCCGGACCCGGACCAGGACCCGAAAGTAAATTAGAAAAATGACCCGGACCCGGACCTGAAAGTAAATTAGAAAAATGACCCAGACCCGGACCCGACCCGAAAGTGATAGACTCGCACAGCCCTGATATATATACAGTATATATATATATATATATATATATATAATATTATATATATATATATATGTGTGTGTGTGTGTGTGTGTGTGTGTGTGTGTGTATATATATATATATATATATATATATTAAGGTAGGTTGATTTTCTGCATTTTTTTAGATATCGACTTTGGACTAGTCGAGATAGTCAGGGCTTAATATGATAATAACTGAAAAAATTTCAGATCCCTAGCTTTAACCGTTTTTTGAGGAAACCGTTTCAAAAATCGTCAAAAAATTGTACCGAAAAATATCTCATTTTCGCAATTTTCGCCCGAAAAAAACATGCTATTTTCATAAAAAAATCCTGAAAAAAGTTACAATTTTACTTAAAAAAGTAAAAAAAACATGTACAGAGTCAAATAGACACATTTAGATCCCAAGATCATCATAATTTTCACTGTAAGAGCCCTTAGAAGCAAAGGAAGGCCTCATCTGGCGGCTTAGGGCTTTGGCCAGAATGTGTTTGTGCCTTGATTCGAGTCCATAAACAGTGTGGGAAGCTTCAGATGTCAGCTTCACGGCCCTTTCAACACTCTGAGAATGTGAAGGCAGATCAGGCAGCTCCAGCTTGGTGCCATTCAGCAATGCTTCTTGAAGCTCCTGGTCAGAAAAGTCTTCTGTGAGAGCAGGTTCACAGATGCCACTTTGAGAAAGGTTGATTAGTTCTGACCAGTGGGTAGCTTCAATGTTGATGGCTGCGATCTTCTTCAGCCTCTTCTTGGCTGGCTTCCCACTTCTGAAAGAATAATAATTAATTTATTTTTTATTCCAGTTTAAGATTTAATCCCTATTAGTCTCAGAATTGCTGATTTAAATTAAACTTAAATTTAAAAAAAAAAAAACCCGAGTTCTATAAATCCCCATAATCGAATTTTTTTTCAGAAAGAAGGTAAGATTATTTCCATTATCAGAGGGGAAGGGGGGAATTGGGGTAAGAAAATGTGAACAAAAATTTGATTATGGGGATTTATAGAACTCGGGCCTTTTTTTTATTAAATAAATCCCCATAATCAAATTCTTTTTTCACATTTTTTTAAATTAATAAATGCTTACCTGATGGACAGAATTTTCTTGAGAGCAGCTTTTCTCACTTCCAAGTCATCAGACTTCATCATGGAGTGCAGCACATTCTCCGGCAGCAAGGCAAAAGCATTGTACTTCAGGTTCTTGAAAGCAACACCCTGGATTTCTTCAGACTGCTGCTTGATCCTCTGGATCATGTTGAAGATGTAAAGCTGCTGATTGTGGAACTTGCTGTCCCTTTTGATCTCAAACCAACTGACTGCATACACTTCCACAATGAACTTGATGGCCTGGTAAAGCTTATCCTGTAGTTCTGGAGGGTAAGCACCTCTGGTCCACAGACACATCAATCTAATTGCCAAAGTCAACCATCTTGCATGGTTTAATGGTCCAATTTTCCAGGCAGCAAATCTTGGGTTGACTTTGCCCCTTGAAATTCCAAGCACATACTCCAAAAGAAGCCTCTGGTCGCTACTGAGATCATTCAGTGTCTCCTCAGCAAATTCCATGTCATCCAGGGGGCCACTGAGTTTGGTGAATTCCACTTGTGGCAGATCTTGATAGTCAATTTCACAGAGTTTTCCCAGCGGACCAGTGAAAGCAGTGGGACTTTTGGTACTGCCATCAAGATGCTTGAAAACAGCTCTGAAAAGAAGCTCATTCTGATGGAGTGAACAGCCAATGGTGTGCAATTTCCGCTCAATTTTATTTTCCAGAGCTGTTACAAGGCCTCCCTCCCAGCCAGTGTTTGTATTTGTGTTGTCAAGGAGTACAGCTTTCAGGGTATGAACACTGTTAAACTCCTCCAAGACACTAGCAACTTCTTCACCAAGAAGAACTCCAGTCGCACCTTTAATTGGGATGACTCTGTGAGTAAGATATGTTCCACTTTCAGTTCCCGGCTCCTTTGTGAAAGTCAAATGGTGCTCTTGTCCCTTTCCTTTCTTCAGCTTAGTCTCCCCATTTTCATCCTTAACTTCTCTGTACAGCAAAGTGTCCTTGTCAACTTTCCCATCAACCCCAATACAGACTAACTTTTCCAGACCCTCATTGTGCTTTTCATCACTTTTCACTTTCATTCTAGCTTTTTCCCTGTCCATTTTCGATTTATCAACTATTATCTGTTTCACATCAAGGCCAGGCTTAAGCAGGTCCATAGCTTGTAAGTCCAGGAGGAAGGCATTAGCAAGACTTGCCACAAGATTGGAAGAAACATCACCCCTGATCAGTTCCATGGCATATCTGGGGGTTTTCAAAAAGCTGTAACCTACACTTGGGTGCCTCCTTGGCTTGAACTCTTCAGCTTCACCACCAGATGGCTGAAATGAAAATAAAAAATAAATTACTAAAGCGAAAATGGGGGAAAATAGGAGAAAAAGTAGGGAAAAATATGGGTAAAAATCGACGAAAATAGGCGGAAATAAGAATAAATTACTTAAACGAAAATGGGGGAAAAAAGTGTGAAAATATGGGGAAAAAATGGGGAAAAATTCAGGTAAAAAGTCGGCGAAAATGGGCGAAAAAAGAATAAATTACTGAAGCGAAAGTGGTGGAAAAAAGGGGGGAAATAGGGACAAAAAGTATGGATAAATTTGAGTAAAAATGGGATAAGATATAAGAAAAAAAATATATTACCTCTCCTGATTCTCCTGAGCTGGATTCGAAAGAAATATCTTGTGAAGGTGTGGAGGCAAAAGTGGCCAAATCCACTTCCTCATGCTGTTGAATCTGGCTCTGTAATCTTTCTGCTTCAGCTGCAGCCCTCTGGTCTCTCTTCACAGCAGCTTTATCCACAGATCCCAGCTGGAAAGAGACCTTGGGTCCTATTTTGGCCCTCTGATCTCTCAAGTATTCCCTCTCCTCTACTGGAACCTGAAATATTAAAGTATATTAAATAGCGGATCTAAAACAAGAGATAAAATCCTTTAAAAAAATTGATTATTAATTTCTATTACCAAGGGGGGGGGGAAGGAAGATTACAGGAGGAAAATGCGGATATTTTTCAATTACAAGCATTGAATTTCCTTCCATTTAAAAGGCACCTAATCGCGCTAAGTTAGGCCAGTTAAAAGTTAAAAAAGTAATAGCATTACCTTCTTACTGGGAGTACAAGTGCAGATTATGTGCTGTGTTTGACAATTTTCTTTCTTGCACTTCATAGCATTGTCATCACAGGGACGAACAGGTAGCTTACACGTGCAAGCAGAAATGTCAAAAAGTTTATCCAGCTTTTCCTCCAGGTTCTGCTCCTGGACTGTAGAAAGAGATTTCCTGTTTATCTCTTTTGCTTTCTTGAAGCACACTTTATCCACCAATTTCACTACATAATATTCCTCATACAGGGGCAGCCGCGGGTTCACTGCCTGCCAGATCTCAATCACATCCTTTGCTATCATTTTAGCAATATCATAGTCTTTCAAGTCCGGGTGGCTGTTTTGGAGGAAATAACTGTACTGAATAACTTGGCGGAGGGTAGGAGGCTCTGTTTTATCCAAAGGGGAAGGCTGGCCACTGAATTTTTTGGCACTATCACTTCGAGTTAACACTGCAGACTTCCGTTTTTTACCCATTTTTATGAAATATCTGAAAATAAACACAATTAAATGAACGCATCATAAAATAACTTAATTTAATACACATTTTATAGGTAAATATCATTAAAAAATACAAAATAATACACTAATAAACATCTATAATGCATTTACAATAAGTTTCAAGCATCGTTTTGTTAAAAAAGCCGAATTTTAATTGATTATTTTGATGAAACAAGGTCCGATATTTTGAGAATAAAAACCCACTCTAATAGACAGAGTTTATTTCCACGACAGTTTCGACGCCCACTGGCATCCTCCTCGGGTGGATACAGAAACACAAATGAAACAAAACAAGAGGGAAAAACAGTTCAGGGATCGACCGTTAAGAAATTCGCACCTAGGTTGGATTCCATTCTCTCGAGACAGGAGGGGCATTTTCATTAAGTACATTCGCACAAATTTTTAAAACTATCTTCCTGTTCTAAACATACAGATTCTATTATTTTTACATAATTATTACATTTATAATTAAATTTATTACATTTAATATTGCATAATTATTAATTACAGAAATTATAAATTTATTATTACATTGGTTATTACATTGTTGTTTATTATACAGAAATTATAAACCGAAAAACGAATGAAAAAAGGCGATTAGGAAATAATCCAGAGACCATTGAGAAATTCGCACCTAGGTTAGATATCGTTCTCCCGAAACCAGAAGGGCATTTTATTACAGGGTCAGCTTATAACTACATTTCCACAAATTAAAAATATCTTCTTGTTCTATACATACAGATCCTAATGTTTTGGCATAATTACTGCATATATTTATTTCCACATTAATTACTTCCATTATTACATTTACTAAAAGCGAGTAAGGAAACATTCCAATCCAGAGACATTTAAGAAATTCACACTTAGGTTCGAACACGTTCCCACGACTCCGTAAGGGATTTATTGACCAAGAATCTCATTAAAGGGTCTAACTTATAAGTACCTTCGCACAAATTAAAATTATCTACTTTTTCTATACACACAGATTCTATTATTTTTCTTTTGACATAATTATTACATTTATAAAGTACCTTACTTGATTCCCAATCTATAGCATGATTATTTTGGCTAGCGTGATAAAAAATGGCATTATTAGTATTACAACTTCTGAAGGCATATTTGTGTTCTTTGATACGGGTTTCAATATTTCTTCCAGTTTCTCCCACGTATACTAAATCACAACTTTTACAGGAAATGCTGTAGACACAGGCTTGTTCCTCTTTTGCAACGTTATTCCTAACCAATTTACTTTTCACGGTAGACGAATATTTGAACGCCAAAGCAAACTTAAATTCTTTCGTCAACGGTTTTACTCTTTCTAAGCCGGCAATGTAAGGCAAACTCACATATTGTTTTTGGTTAACTGAAGGTTCCCGAGGGGCATAAAAATTTTCTGGCTTTAAAATACGCCTTTCTGATAAACCACTCAGGATATTTTAAATCCTTAAAAATGTTCCAAATCTTTGAATTTTCCGGATCCAGCAAATGTGGGCTACAAATCCTGAGTGCTCTTAGAAACATGGAAGAAATAATTGAGCTTTTAACCCCTTCATCATGATATGAAAAATAATGAATGTACGAATTACAATGAGTAGGTTTTCTATTAGTTGGTAAATTTTCAGGCTCGCACATCACTAATTCCTGTGACTTTATTAACAAAGTTATGTCCTTAGATTTAAAACGGGGAAGAATGATAAGTTTTGATGTTGAGTCCTTGTTTACGAAAGTTCCCATTGATGATGTACTTAGTTTTTTAGATAGAAAATTGCCAACATGTAACGTAGAACTAGGCATGCCCACATCTGTATTTTTAGAACTGATAAAACTCTGTGTCACCAATAATGCCTTCTCCTTCGGTGAAGAATTTTATTTGCAACGTTTTGGTATGGGAATGGGGTCCCCTTTATCCGATACTGAGTACATTATATATGGAGTATTATGAGTCGGAATTGTTGCAAACAATATGTCCCAGGAATCTAATTTGGTTTCGTTATGTAGATGATATTTTCTCATTTTGGCCTGACCACTGGAACAACTTTGACACTTTCTTTCAGTCTTTAAATAATCTTGTTCCCTCTATTAAATTTAAATATGAATGGGAGAACGACAAACAATTACCTTTTCTAGATGTTTTGGTCATTAACGAAAGCGGAAAGCCCAATTTCACGGTCTATAGAAAACCTACTCATTGTAATTCGTACATTCATTATTTTTCATATCATGATGAAGGGGTTAAAAGCTCAATTATTTCTTCCATGTTTCTAAGAGCACTCAGGATTTGTAGCCCACATTTGCTGGATCCGGAAAATTCAAAGATTTGGAACATTTTTAAGGATTTAAAATATCCTGAGTGGTTTATCAGAAAGGCGTATTTTAAAGCCAGAAAATCTTTTTATGCCCCTCGGGAACCTTCAGTTAACCAAAAACAATTTGTGAGTTTGCCTTACATTGCCGGCTTAGAAAGAGTAAAACCGTTGACGAAAGAATTTAAGTTTGCTTTGGCGTTCAAATATTCGTCTACCGTGAAAAGTAAATTGGTTAGGAATAACGTTGCAAAAGAGGAACAAGCCTGTGTCTACAGCATTTCCTGTAAAAGTTGTGATTTAGTATACGTGGGAGAAACTGGAAGAAATATTGAAACCCGTATCAAAGAACACAAATATGCCTTCAGAAGTTGTAATACTAATAATGCCATTTTTTATCACGCTAGCCAAAATAATCATGCTATAGATTGGGAATCAAGTAAGGTACTTTATAAATGTAATAATTATGTCAAAAGAAAAATAATAGAATCTGTGTGTATAGAAAAAGTAGATAATTTTAATTTGTGCGAAGGTCCTTATAAGTTAGACCCTTTAATGAGATTCTTGGTCAATAAATCCCTTACGGAGTCGTGGGAACGTGTTCGAACCTAAGTGTGAATTTCTTAAATGTCTCTGGATTGGAATGTTTCCTTACTCGCTTTTAGTAAATGTAATAATGGAAGTAATTAATGTGGAAATAAATATATGCAGTAATTATGTCAAAACATTAGGATCTGTATGTATAGAACAAGAAGATATTTTTAATTTGTGGAAATGTAGTTATAAGCTGACCCTGTAATAAAATGCCCTTCTGGTTTCGGGAGAACGATATCTAACCTAGGTGCGAATTTCTCAATGGTCTCTGGATTATTTCCTAATCGCCTTTTTTCATTCGTTTTTCGGTTTATAATTTCTGTATAATAAACAACAATGTAATAACCAATGTAATAATAAATTTATAATTTCTGTAATTAATAATTATGCAATATTAAATGTAATAAATTTAATTATAAATGTAATAATTATGTAAAAATAATAGAATCTGTATGTTTAGAACAGGAAGATAGTTTTAAAAATTTGTGCGAATGTACTTAATGAAAATGCCCCTCCTGTCTCGAGAGAATGGAATCCAACCTAGGTGCGAATTTCTTAACGGTCGATCCCTGAACTGTTTTTCCCTCTTGTTTTGTTTCATTTGTGTTTCTGTATCCACCCGAGGAGGATGCCAGTGGGCGTCGAAACTGTCGTGGAAATAAACTCTGTCTATTAGAGTGGGTTTTTATTCTCATATTTTGACCTTCACGTAAAAAAGTGAAGTTTTTTGCGTCCGATATTTTGTTTGTTTACATTGCGCGAATGCCGCGCGCGCGATTTTACGCGTAAAATTCGGCAATTTTACAACTTAAAAATAATTAACAATCCTCAAAAAATACAATCATTTTCACAAATATGAGTTGGTGCAACGTTTTTTATACATTAATACCTTTCTATCTAGACTAGTCCAAGATCACAGTTCCAAAATCAACCTACCCTAATATATATATATATATATATATATATATATATATATATATATATATATATATATATATATAAACAAAGTACATAGAACTCACCACGTGGAGGTAGCTACACATCAAGTTCCAGCCTAGCCCATCCCAACCACCCAACCTTATTATGGACGTTTGTCTCAGTCTTATTCCTTTTCCTGCTTACAGAACTATGTTGTGACTTAATATTGAAAAATGGCATTATATTTCTTGATTCCAATCTCACTCGAATGAATCCATCCCTTCGTTCTTTTCCACAAACTGTAGCTGCTGCTTCTGTTACTAGCTTAACACATCTTTCTACAGCCTGTGTGTGACATGGCATCCCAACTATGCCTCCAAAATCTGACTGTTTGGAAGCGAGCTTTCTCAATTCCTTCTCCGTTAATTGCTGCAAAAGCGGAGGACTTAATCGCCCTTCTTCTTGCCAGTTAATAAGATCAATGTATTCTTTGGCTCCAAAGTTTAGCCTTGGTATTGTAAACTTTCGGATTTCCTTTTGCTTCTTGCAAGCATAATTCTTCGAATTGCCAGCTCTCTGATGTGCTCCTGATCATCGGTGATCATGGAGAGCAATAGGTTCTCTGGGTGAGAAAAATAAACGTTGCGTTGTATTGAAGAATCCACAACGTTTCTCAGCTCAAGTGGAAAGTATCTTGATCTTGAAATGGTTTCCCAGACATGTCTTCCTCCTTCTGTGTATGAAGATTTTGACTTAATGGTAAACCACATTGGAGCATAAACTTTCATTACAAATGTTGCTAATGCACGAAGGTTCTCTGATGGTTTATTTTTAGCAATGTATAAGCGTAGAATTCGATTTGCTGTAGTTATCCACCTTGCATGAGATAAAGTTCCTGGATTTTTTGCAGATATATCCTGAGAGCATTTACCTGAGCACACAGCTTTACAGATTTCAAGCAAATACTTCTGGTTCGGACTTAAGTCTTCATTTGCTATGTATGGTATATCAGCTTCAATTTTATCAAACCCTGCAACTGGAAGTTGTTCACAATTTTTCAGTGCTTTGCTAATTGTTCCAGAGAAGGTATCAGGTCCTGTTGTGCTCCCATCAATGTGATATAACAAGTGGCGAAGTGGAAGTTCGTTAGCGTGCAACTGACATATTAGCCACTGCAAAGGTCTCCCTAATGCCAATTCTAAGAGGCTAATAATTCCATTATGCCTTCCTGTGTTTACAGGAGTTCCATCACATCCAATAGCCATCAGTTCATCAATGTTTTGAACATTTTCTGATAAAAACTGAATTAACGAATTTTTAATACCATGAGCAGTACCAGAGACAGGTGCAATATGACCAACATAGCAAGACCCTGGTTCTCTTACTAAGGTTATGTGTTCTTCAATGACCGACTTGTAATAATATTTTTTGCCTTGCTTGATATGACATTTAGTTTTATCTTTTCTTCCATCAAAATATAGGTGCTTTTAAGTGTTCCTCATTATCTTCTTGTTGCATTTTACGCCGTATTTTCGTCCTTTCTCTTCTAATTTTACTCCTGTCAATTACGAGGGAGGTATCCTCATTTCCTATTAGACCAACATCTTTCAGGGCAGCAGATGCCAAAGATGCACCTGCCCTGTCAGATATGCCGTATCTATCACATACTTGTGCAACATTTCCTAAATTAACTCTCATTTGTTGATGCGAGTTAGACGGTCTATCATCATCAACAGCTCTTGTTTGGTTCGGGTTTGATTCTTTCCCTAAGCATTAAGCAAGCTGAAATGTCACCCTCCGAATCAGAAGAATCAAGGCCTAAGCCTACAGCATCATCATTAGTTGAAATGCTTTTGCTAATTCGAGAAAGTTCCACTTCTTTTCGTTTTATATTCTTTTTAAAGTTTTTCAGGTGTTATTTTATCCATGTTCCCAATTGCCATTTTTCTATCTCCTCTTTGATCAGTGAGAAATTTTTGCTCAAAGCGAGGAACCTTTTTAGTTTTATCACAGTGACATGAATCAAACTCATATTTGCAGCTAGCAATATCAAATAAATTTTTAGCTTTTTCTCTGAACAATTGTAATTTTTTTATAATTTGGGTTTCCTTTTCTTCCTTTGTATGGCTTTATCAACATCATATATTTACCATGATAGGAGCGAATAAATTGCAAAACTCTTTTGTGAGAAACTGTTGGAATTGAGGCCTTTACCCAAATATTTTCAATATCTAAAGCGACTGTTTCTGATACTGCAGGATCTTTGTTATTATTAGTGAACTTTATGTCAGCTCTTACCCATAAATAATGTCTAAACATTTCTTCATAGGTTGGAAGCCTATTGCTATTTCGTTCTTTAGCAGCGCCAAAAACTGGGCATATACAACACTGCCTTGTCTTTACTTTTTTATTCATTTTAATATTTCTGAAAAAAATAGAATTAATGTAATTAAATCAGAGAATTACAAGAAATAAATATTGTGCATGCAAAAACGTTTAAGTAGCTATACTAATAGACTAAGCTAAACTGTAACACATCTCGTTACTGCATGCACTTTAGGAAGACTGAGTGACTGAGGCTGAAAATGTGACGGTTTTTCAAGGTCATTAGGGAGCCTCTTACTGAAACAGCAGCTAGTTCAAATTTGGTGGACATTTAAATTAGCGTAATTTACAACTTTTCCAAGGTATTCCAAATTGATATTCTAAAATTCATATTTTCGCTCCACCCTAGTATATATACGAAGAGTGATCAAAAAGTATCGATAATTTTATTGCTACGGACAAATGAATGCAAATAAGAAATAACCATTTACATATGTGAGTCTTCCTGCCTTCTGGCGTCTGCAGTCTGAAGCAAAATCTGCTACCATGAGTCAATAGTTGGTTGGAACGCTTAAAAGGAGGGTTTGTTTTTGCAGTACGTATAAATCTCCGAAATGGAACAACGCGCGTTCGGAGACGAACGAAATGATTAAAACAGCTTTTGGAAATGGTGCTCTCAGTGTAGCTAACGTTTACAAATGGCACAAAAAGTAAAAAAATGGAGAAACATTTGTTTGTACCAGAAATCGAATCTGTTGGACATTTTCATCCGTACGAAAAGTGGAAGGGCGGCCACTGCGTTCCTTGTCTTCAAGTGATTTCTACTGTTTTTTAAACTTACCCTTCAAATTATGGTTCTAACTAACGGTGAAAAAGCTGTGATTGAAAAGTGTTTCTTGGAAAAAAGATGGACTGGGGCAAGAATTTTGAGGGAATTTCCAGGAGTAACTTGTAATGTTACGTCTGTGAATAGAATAATTAAAAAACTTAAAGCAACCGGTTCGACGGCACGGAAGCGTGGAAGTGTCGACCTAAAGCAGTTTACACTCAAGACAATATAGTAACGATCGAAATGATGAGCCTATCTTAAGAGGATCGACCTGGGTCACACTGCTCTTAGAGGAAAATTGCAAGAAATTTAGGTATCAGTCGAAGTTCCATACAAAGAATGTAGAGAACGGTAGGACTTAAAACACTTAAAAGGATCCGTGTTTCAAGACGTGACAACAATGCAAGAGCTAAAAGAAAATTTCGTTGTAAAAAATTGCTTGATAGATTTTCATTCAATGATGTTAAAAAAATAGTTTTTACAGATGAAAAAGATTTCACCATCGAGATTGCTCGAAACTCCCGGAACGATGTTGTTTATGGTCGGCGTAAGAAAGAAATTCCTCCATCGAGACTTTACCACCAGACAAGTCGGTTTTTCAAAAAAATCATGGTATTAGTAGGTGTATCGTGGAATGGAAAGACGAAAATTCATTTAATTTCAGAAAATAAAAAAATTAATTCAGAAACCTATGTAAATCTCTTAGAGGAGAATCTTTTGCTTGAATGTCAGTGTCTGTATTATGGAAACGATTTCATACTCCAACAAGATGGTGCTACAGCTCATACTAGTAAGTTCACACAGGATTATCTACAACAGAATGAAGTGAACTTCATTGGAAAAAACGACTGGCCCCCGCAATCACCTGATTGCAATCCCATGGATTATTGCATATGGAACACTGTAGCAGAGAAGATTTATGCAGGCCAAACAGAAAAGTTTACAGAAATGCAATTAAAGAAAAAAATACTCGAATGTTAGGACAAAATAACAGTAACAGAAATTAGAAAATGTATCATGTCGTGGAAGAAAAGGTGAAGATTATTTTGGAAGCAGGACGACGGACATATTGATCATATTTGTTGATAAGATGTGACTAATAAATGTTTTTCAGTTTATGCTATTCGTTTTGTTCACCATACCTCATTGTTCCCTCAGCTGTGGAAAAAGTATTTTATGTAAAGGTCTGAAACTTTTATGATGGCTTATCAATAGATTGAGGTAAAAGTTTTGTAAATTTTGAAAGTGTGAACTTAATATTTTTGAAGTTATTGGTGTTCAAATCTCAAGGCGTTTTTTATGGGCCACCCGATATCTCTCTCTCTCTCTCTCTCTCTCTCTCTCTCTCTCTCTCTCTCTCTCTATATATATATATGATTCTGATACTGCCCATTTGAGATGTTCTGGACTTCTGTCTGATCCACTTTTCATTATTTCTGAAACATTCGTGGCCTTTTCTCAAATTTTCAATCTGTCTAACACCATCTCTTCTCCTCTGAACCTCATCTTCCTTTCCTCATTGAAACTCAGGTGTCTGGGACGACTGACAGCAACCCCTTTTCTGTACCCTTTTACTTTCTCTATACTCAATTTCACTCCAAAAGTGAATGTTGCGTATATGTAGGCAATGACCTAACTTGTTCTCATATTCCCAAATTCGAATCTTTCGAATTCTATACCCTCTGGCTACGGCTTACATGCTACTCTCAAACTAAATACGAGGGGTGGTCAGAAAAAAAAGTTTACACGGCGTATAATTTCGTAACTGAAGGACTTACGTTGATTATGTCTGTATCAGGTGAATTCGTTAATCACTGTTGGCAACACTGCATGTGCGATTCGGCTGCCATCTATCGTACATTGGTTATATGAGTCGGTTGAACATTGCGGCTCGACTGGAACAGTGCCCTGCCCTACGGAGCAGTCCAGGACATTTACGTTTAATGACCACTCGTAAACGTTCCAGTGTTGAACAATATGCAGCTGCATTGATTGTTGTGCCTTTTTGCATGAAGTCTGCGAGCAAAACGCCTTCGTGGTCCCAAAACACGGTAACCATCACTTTGCCACCAGACCTCACAATCTTGAACTTCTTTGGGACCCAGGGTGTTTCCTTTCCATGCTGGCACGTTTTGTTTCCGGAGTACTGTGATGAACCCATGTCTCGTCTCCTGTGACAATGCGCTCGAGAAATTCTTGACCACTGACAGACTCGGAATATCGTTGCAGAAATGACGGCACTGTTCCAGTCAAGCCGCCATGATCAACTGTCTCATATACCCAAAGTATGGTAAATGGCAGCCGAATCGACATGCAGTGTTGCCAACAATAATTAACGAATTCACCTGATACACACATAATCAATGTAGGTCCTTTAGTTACGAAATTATACTCCGTGTAAAGTTATTTTTTGACTGCCCCTTGTACATCTGCGCTGTTTACCTTTCTCCTAATCCTACTTAGTATTCAAAATTCTTTGACTACCTCACTTCCGAAGTGGGATACATTCTGTCCCACTCTCCTTTTGGTGAAATCTCTATTTTAAGTAATTTCAATGCTCAACACCACCTTTGGCTTTTCCCGCATTTAACTGACATCTCTGGTGAACTAGCTTACAACTTTTCTACCCTGAATGACCTGGAGCAGATTGTACAATACCCTACTCGTATCCCCGATCACCTTGGAAATAGGCCCAACACTCTGGACTTATTTTTCAGCTCTCATCCTTCCTCTTACTCGGTCACACTTTTTTTCCGTGGGGCTGCTCCGACCACAACCTTATATCTGTTTCCTGTCCTATCGCTGCAATTCGGCCTTCGGATCCTCCAAAGAAGAGACGCCTTTGGCACTTTGGCGCCGCTAATTGGGGAGCTCTCAGGCAGTACTCCGCTGATTTCGTATTACTGCTTCCGTGGACGGGTGTGCTGAGTGCATCACGGAGGTGATTCTCTCGGACATGGAGGCGTACATTCCATATTCTATTCCTACTTCTAATGCAAAAAACTTTGGTTTAACTTTGCTTGTTCTAATGCCATCCACAACAAAAAGGATGTTTTCAGAAGGTACCGTCGCCATCCAACTCCTGTCTCTCACTTAGCTTATATTTCTGGCCGGAATCGTACAAAATCTGTTCTTCGATTCGCCAAAATTTCCTTCATCCAAAAAAAATGCCCTTCCAATTCTAATCAAAGAAGTTTGCGAAATCTCGAATTATATCATCGAAACTCAGTTGATTGGGGCCCCCTCAAGCATGGGGCCTGAGGCTTCAGCCTCAATTGCCTCAATGATAACACTAGGCAACAAATTTCAACTTTTTTTTTGTTACAGACACGTGAACTACTGATTCCTACTAAAGCGCTGATGCTGATTTCAGATCTGGTATCAAAATTTCTCTATCACGTCCAGATTTTGTGTAACCAAAAACCCCTATTTTTCATTTTTTTTCTCACCCGCTTCTATTACGAAAGCCGTCTAAGCTACTTTTCCGTGCCACGTTTTATGTTAAGCATACTTAAATAATTAGTGAACAGGGATGTCTTTCCTCCTCTATTCTGGCTTAAGACAGACAGCGGAATTCCGCTGGCGGAGTTACCACCCCTGCGCCCAACCATCCACCCAAAGCGCGTTAGTATTTTGTTGTTACTACTGAAAGGCAAATTCCTGTTCTTAAGTGAAACTTTGGTATGTCCTCTTCCTTTGTCGCTTGTAGGATGACGAGCTCTCCTTCTGCAGGAACCAACAATAATCTCCCATCATATTTGGGTTGAAATTACCTTGGTATCTGTTTTCCATAACTGAGATCTGTTGGTGGAAGCGCTCACCATGCTCGTCACTTACAGCCCCAAGGTTGGCCGGGAAGAAGTCAAGATGAGAATGTAAAAAATGAATTTTCAAAGACATTCTGCATCCCATTATTTCATAAGATTTAAGCATGTTTTCTACGAGTTTACGGTGGTTTTCAGCTTTGTGGTTTCCAAGAAAATTTTTGACAACTTCAACGAAAGATGTCCATGCTCCTAGTTCATTCTCATTTAGGTTAGATGGAAACGATGAGTCGTGGATGACACTGCGGATCTGTGGTCCAGTGAAAACTCCAGCTTCTAGCTTAGCATCTGTCAATATTCCTTTGAATTTATCGTTTAAATATTGGAAACCACTACCTTGATGATCCATACCCTTCACGAAATTTTTCATAAGGCCAGTTTAATGTGAAGTGGTGGAAGATGTACTTTCTGAGGGTCAATAAGTGCTGGGTGTTTCACATTGTATTTACCAACAACATGTTCAGTTCTAGATGGCCAATCATGTTTTTTGTAGTGGTTCTTGTCATCTCTGCTGTTCCATAGACACAAAAAGCACATATGCTTTGTGTAGCCCAACTGTAACCCAAGAAGTAATGATACAACTTTAAGGTCGCCACAAATATTCCATGTGTGGTCCTTATATTTGATGAGTCTTAGCAGCAGTTTCATCGATTCATAAGTCTCATTAAGGCCAGTGGCATGTGCTACAGGTATTGAAGGTTTTTCATTGCCGTTGTGCAGTAATACAGCTTTAAGGCTAGCTTTACTAGAGTCAATGAACAGTCTCCATTCTTTTGGATCATAGCGACAGCCAATCCCTTGCATCAGACCACTGATATCGTGGCAGAAACAAACGTTTTCTTCCTGTAAGTAAAATGATGAAAACTGCAAATGGCGATGGCGGAAATGGGAAACTTTGGTGTTTGGTTGGAGAAGATTAAATTCTTGAAGTCTTGAACCAAGCAACTCTGCCTTTTCTTTTGGTAATTCCAATCGCGCACTAAGTCATTTAACTCCGCTTGACTTAACAAATGTGGGGAAATATTTGCATCTGGAACATATATGCCATCTTTCCCTGTTTCTATATCACTAGCAGAATCTTCAGATGAACTGCTGTCTGTTATCGTTGCTGGTGGAACTGGTGGTGGATTTGTTTCATCATGTGGTACTGGTTTCATTGCTGATTCGCAGTTTGGGTACGTGATCTTTGATTTGTTTTTCTTTGTGAAACCAGCAATCTTTGTCAAACAAAAATAACAATCATTGAAGTGATTTTTCGGCTCACGCCAAACCATGGGACTGAGAACGGCATAGCTTTTCTTTTACCATTCATCCAAGCTATTAACATTGCATTGCACTGTGCACAGCAAATATGTGGTGCCCAGTCCCTCTGTTGGTCTCCTAACTTACAGTCAAAATAACACTTGTAGGCAAGTTTAATCTTTGTTGTTATGTTTCTACGTTGTGGCTTAGGTGTATATTGTCCACAGACAAAGCAGAAGTTGTCTGGGTGATTTACACAAGCACGTCTATTTGATGCCATTTTGAATTACCATACAATATCTGAAAAAACGTAGAAAGTAATTATTACGATGTGCAAAATAAAAAGAAATACACACCGTAGTACAAAACAAATGCTATAAAAACACACAATTCACCACAACCTGTCACTTGCTCATCAGCAGAGAGCTTCAACAACCATTCTGCTTGACTGTCACGTAGCGACTCACCGTTGGGCCGTTGCCCGTTACTATGCTCTTGACTCAGTGTTGCCAACTCGGGATAAATTTTATTTATCAAAATTGTTCGAATTTGTATATAGTTGGCAAAAAAAATTGCTTTAACCTTGAAAAGCAAGTTTCATATTACTGGCATTAAGCCGATTAAAACCAAAATCTGGACGTGGTAGAAAATTTTACTAAAAGTGATTTGCATTTTACACAAAATCTAGACGTGATAGAAAAAATCTAATTATAGATTTGAAATCAGCATACCGAAATTAGCTAGGAGCACCTATTTGGTCTTCTGTAACAAAATCTTTGTTGCCTAGTGTAATCCGCCACTGGTGATAGTCTACTGTAATAGTTGTGAAAAGTAAAGATATTAAAAAAAAAAAATCACGATACACTTCCAGAGTATATTTATCTAAATCAAAAGAAAACAGTATGTACAGTTGCCCGCATATGTAATGTTCCTCGCCTCACAGACGACTCCGTACATGTGGCAACGCCGCATTGATAGTCAAGGTACCCCAACTGTGGGGAAGGTGGGGTGGAGGGGGAACAACCTAGTCCAACAACATATAACACAGGATACTCAAACTCCTCCCCAGACATAACGTTCTGTTCCCGCTCACTAGCAACACATACACAATGGAGAGCAGAAAAACAACTGTCATCAGACCACCTGCCCATCATCATTACAACACATTCTACACTCTGCCCCAACAGCCTTAGGCACACTTACAGAAATTACAAGAAAGCTGAATGGGAACAGTTCAAAATACAGACTGAGGAACAATTCATCACATTAAACAGCACACCCATCATAAACATCAATCAGAGCTGGGCAATAAATACATTGAATGTATTTAAATACTAAATACTAAATACATGGGAGAAATGTATTTAAATACTAAATACTAAATACATTTTACGAATGTATTTAGATACTAAATACAAAATACATCAATTGTATTTAAATACATTTGTAAATACATTTTAAATACATACAAATTTTAACATATGCATTCACTAATTCACTAAGCCATGACACGCACACGATAAAGAAATCAACCGCTTTCGACTAAGAGTGGCACACAACGGATTGAACTGACACGTTGAAACATGAACCATGCTGTACTACACTGTCGACGCGTCGTACTGTGCTAGTACAAAACGTGTATTAAACCAGTAAAAGTATTTACATTTTTATATTTTGAGTATTTAAATACATTGTATTTAAATACTCATTAAAGTATTTAAATACTGTATTTAAATACATGAAAAACAATGTATTTATAAATACAGTTCTAAATACACAAATGTATTTAAATACGTATTTAAATACAAATGTATTTAAATACTGCCCAGCTCTGACATCAATACAACACTCAAGACATTTAATCAGATTATCAATAATGCAAACAAATACATACCCAAGGGCAACATTAGGAAATACAACCCAAATTACACTAGAGAAATAGCCCACCTCATAAGGCAACGTAACAACCTCAAATATAACACACAAACACCACACACAGAAGCCATAAAACAGCAGATACAACAGCTCAACAGAGAAATAAACAACAAATTTAAAGAAAAACAAACAGAAACATTTAGGGAATTCATAACAACACTAAACCACTCCACGGATACATCCAGGCTATAAAAGACTATAAACAACATTACCCACTCTAACAGCGGCATTCACACTTCACAGGCGGCTATCTGTCGCAGCCAAAATAATATCCCAACATACACACAACAAGCTAACATTTTAGTTCATCACTACGCAAAGATAAGTCACTTAAACAGAGATAACAACCAGAAACACGCAGACAGACAAACAGTCAGACACAAGAAAACCTACAGACTCGACACGACCATTACACCCTTCAATACAGACCAGACCACCAAGATCATCAAAAACATTAAGAATTCGAAGGCTACTGAACCAGACAACATATCTAACATACACTTTAAACACTTGGGCCCACAAGGAATACTAGCTCTCACAAATATCAGCACATATTCATACCAACACTATTATTCCTGACATATGGAAACAAGGTAAAATTATTACACTACTCAAATCAAACAAAAATCCAACATAACCAGCTTCCTGTAGACCCATTACTTTACTATTCACACCTTCCAAAGTAACAGAAAGACTAATCTTACAAATTACCAATCCACACATTCCACTATCACCTACTCAACATGGATTCAGACTTCACCACTCAACCACGACATTACTCACTAATTTCACGCAGCACATCATAGATGGCATCAACTCCAGACGACCAGCTCAACGTACACTATTAGCTACAATAGACATTAGTAAAGCATTTGGTGCTATCCCACGCTTTCCTCTCATAAACAAAATACTCAACACAAACATGCACAATAACACCAAAAGGTGGCTGAGCAACTTTCTCTCAGGAAGATACTCACATGTCACATTTAATGGCAAGTCATTCAAAAACAAGCTTTTTCCGAACGGGGTCCCTCAAGGCTCTGTTCTCTTACCAACACTCTTCAACTTATACATACATGACATTCCAACACCCATAGATAACAAGCTTACCTTATCATCATATGCAGATGACATCACTCTAACATCCACCCACAACAACATCGACACCGCTACAAATAACCTACAAACATACATAAACAGTATACAAGACTGGCTCACACACAATAGACTCAAAGTAGCTCCCACAAAATCAACCATCACCTTGCTTACAAGCAACACAAAAGAACAGCAGGTAATTCCACAGCTTACACTAAACAACATCAACATTCCACACACTCACAGGACCAAAATACTTGGGGTCACATACAACACATCAATATCTTTTGCAAACCACATTCAGTACATTAAAAACAAATGTACGTCAAGACTTAACACGCTTAGGGTACTAACAGGCACAAACTTTGGACACCAGCAGGAAACATCACTAATATACAAACAATATATTCGCTCAGTTATGGACTATGCTAGCCCATGCTGGGCACCCATTATCTCAAACACACACATAAACACCTTACAGACAATACAAAACAACGCACTTCGTATCATTTCATGATGCACTCAAACAACACCAATAGAACACCTCCACACACAAACCAAAATACTGAAAGTTAGGGAACATTTAGACATGAGGGGAACACAATTCATGGCAGCAGCGACAACTAACCCACAACACCCTTGCCACTACATGTACAATCATGCACCAACACCTCGCACCATTAAGGTAACACCAGAGAGACATTATAACCAAATACTCCATTCCATACCACGCCTCACAGACATCACACAGTACAGAAAACGCATACACACACACACACCTAACCCACAAAGCACTGACACGACTCGGTCCGAATGCGGTCCTAGGTGCGAAGCCGCCACCCATTAACAGGTCAGAGACCAGCCTGAGCAGATCGGATCGAGTTAACTTAGTACGATTCCGATGTGGACATCACCCCCACTTACAAACATATAAACACAGACTAGACAACTCCACAGACGACACCTGCCACCTGTGCCAGGACATACCACAAACAATTGAACACATTATGACAGACTGTACCGCTCTAGCACAACAACGAACACAACACAACATCACTAGTGCGCTGAACCTCTGGTCCACTCCGGAGAGGGCGATCGGTTACCTGCTTGCCGCCGGCTTGCTCGATCAGGGTGGGCTGATCGGCTAAACAACAACAACAACATATAACACAGACATATACTGTATATCAAAAGGACAATTGAATGTGCAGTCATTGACATACAGGCAATTATAATGTAATGTCTGTGTTCATAAAGATAAACAATTAATATGATCGTGAACAGCGTTGAACTCCATGTAGTTTACTAGTCTTATACAGTAACTAGCGGAGCGACCCGGCGTTGCTCGGGTGGAAGTTGTACGCTATATATATATATATATGCCCGGTTAGGTTAATTTAATGCCCGGTTAGGTCAACTGAATGCCCGATTAGAGTAATTGAAGGCCCAGTTAGGTTAATTGCGCGACACGACAATTGGGCGCAGGACAAATGAGCGCCGACAAATGAGCGCCGACAATTGAGCGCCAAGACAAAAGGGTTTAAGACAAAAGAGCGCAAGACAAAAGAGCGCAAGACAATAGAGCGCCAAGAACAAATATTTATTATTGAACAAATATTTATTAAGGATGTTAAAAAGCAAAATTTATTAAGGATGTTAAAAATAATGTAGTTAGGTTAGGTTAGGTTAGGTTAGGTTATTGTTTAGCGCAAAAACAAAAGAGCGCAAGCAAATAAAAACTGGATAAAAGAAACAAAATAAGCTTGAACAAATATATATTAAGGATGTTAAAAAAAACAATATTTATTAAGGATGTTAAAAATAATGTAGTTAGGTTAGGTTAGGTTAGGTTAGGTTATTGTTTTGCGCTCTATTGTCTTGCGCTCATTTGTCTTGCGCTTAATTGTCTTGGCGTTCAATTGTCGGCGCTCATTTGTCGGCGCTCATTTGTCGGCGCTCATTTGTCGGCGCTCATTTGTCCTGCGCTCATAAGTCGGGGTAGCGGTTAATTGAATGCCCGGTTAGGTTAATTGTACGCCCTTGACGATTGGTTAGGTAAAGTCGTATATGTACAGGGTGGGCGGAAAGTAGCTCCCTAATTTAAATTACATATAAATTATGTATAAATTGTGATTGTATTGTTATATTGTTATGGTGTGTTCTCTAAAGTGGTACAATTGTAACGGTAATCTTTTTTTCTCTAAAGTGTTCTCTTTGTGTTCTCTAAAGTGGTACAATTGTAACGTTCATTTTTTTTTTTTCATTTCAGATTGAAGGGTAACATGGCTGAGCGTTTAACACTGCAGGAGCGTGCCCAGTTGGCGGCACGGTACGAAGTTTGGCAATCTGTCGTTCGAGTTCAAAGATGGTGGCGGGCCATTCACGGACCACGTGCCCAAGTGGACCCGAAAACAATCAAGAACTGCCACTCGAAGCTCATGACCACGGGGTCTGTGGCAGATGTTCGAAGATGTGGTCGCCCTTCGACATCCAGGGCCCAGGAGACGGTGCAGGCAGTTCAGGAAATGTTCGCACGGAGTTCACGAAAGTCAACTCGCCATGCAGCTCTGGAAAGTGGACTCTCCCGCTACTCAGTGCGAACTGTGCTGAAGAAGGAGCTGAACTGGCGTGCGTGGAAGCCGCATTACTGCCAATCTCTCTCGGACGAGGACTGCGACATTCGCATGGAGTTCGGGGAAATCATGCTGGCTTGGCATGAAGACTGGCCCCATCTCTTCCGCAACATCCTCTGGAGCGACGAGGCGGTGTTCCACGTCGGAGGCTTTGTCAACCGCCACAATTGCCACTACTGGGCAGGAGAGGATCCCATGGTTACCGCTGAAAAACGGCAGAATCGGTTCAGTGTAACGGTGTGGTGTGGTATGACCTCAGATCAGGTTGTGGGCCCGTTCCTTCTGCGCAACACCATGAATGCTGAGCGGTACCTTGCTATGTTGCGAAACGAGGTCTGGCCGGTTGTCAGCACATGGGAGAACATCGACGATCTGATATTTATGCAAGATGGCGCCCCTCCGCACTTCGCTCTTGTTGTCCGTGAGTGGCTGGATGCCCACTTCCCTGGGCGTTGGATGGGTCGTCGTGGTCCACATCAATGGCCAGCCAGGAGCCCCGACTTGACACCGTGCGACTTCTTTCTTGGGGGTGGGTAAAGGAAGAAGTCTACCGCACCAAACCGAGGACATTGGAAGAACTGGAGGATCGAATTCGGGAAGTCATGTCCTCCATCCCGCCGGAGTTCCTGCTAAAGTCAGTGGACGCCATTCCTGGGCGGCTCCAGAAGGTGGTGGAAAGAGTTGGAGCCCACATTGAATTTTAGAGAAAACCTACCATGTATGCCTACCTTTTCATATTATTTCTTCTGAAATAAATGGATAATATACGTATTTTTTTACCAACCCAAAATAGGGAGCTACTTTCCGCCCACCCTATATATATATATATATATATATATATATATATATATATATATATATAACATCGGAGGCCGACGCCACATAACCTATGTTCTTATATATATATATATATATATATATATAATATATATATATAATATATATATATATATATCCTAGCAGAATTACCCACCTTCGATCGGGTTCAGTATATATGAAATTACCTTGATTCTGTGTCTGATCAGAATTAAATTTAGTTTAAAAGATGGTAGCTATAAATTGAAAACAAACTATAAAGTAAAAATACATTAAATCAAATGTTACACCATATAATGACATGTTATCGCTGCAGTGCTTTGGGATAGACTATGCTGACTGTTTTCCCATCAACACCCAAAATGAAAAGATTTTTACTGTCACCAACTCTTGAGCACCCAACATAAAGCTGGCCATGAGAAAAACGGTTTCTGTAGGTTGAGGCCAACTACCTTAAACGACTCGCCCTGAGCTCATGGCAAAACTTAGTCGAATTGGGAACTGGAAGCGCTTGAATTGAAATGGCAAGTCCGATGGAATGATTGGAATTCGTGGAATGAAGACATCCTTTCCTGCTGCATGTCCAGTCATTATTGTGACCTCAATGACATGCGCCTACAGCTTCTTTACAGCCAACCACGTTCCATTACAAAGTGTTGGTGGGTCCATATTCCTGAGAAGAATGATACGTGCACCAATCTTGAGCTGTATATTGTGTGGCGGCACACCTGGTGGCTCCAGAGAATTGAGAAATTCTGTTGGATAATTGACAGCATCGTTGGTGTCTGGAACGATGTCATCTGACTTGTATTGGTGCATTTCACCAAGTAACTGTAGGAGTAGCCCTCTGTTTATGGCATCAAACTTCATCATTCTTTAGTGCAAGGATGGCTCTTTCAGAGAGCCACCTGTGATTCCGGAAGTGAGAAATAACATTTGGGTAAACTAAATCTTTGAATTCTTGAAGTGTTGTGACTGCTTGACCCATGTTTTCGACTGATACCATTCCATGCATGTTCTCAGAAACCATTTGGCCATTTCTCAGCTGAAGTAACCTTCCTGCAAAATTTCCAGCAGAAGCATCACCTGTCAAATGCACTCGTATGTTGGTTGCTAGGGTGAGTCGATGAATGTTGTTCCAGATATATGAAGCCTTGAAGCACGCTCGCAGTTCATCTGCTTTGGTTCCACGTGGAATGACTGGGAGTGTTTGGCGAAAGTTACCAGCCAAGACTATAGTGACTCCCATTAGTTTGTCAGTACGTTGAAGATCTTTCAGGGGCTAGTCCACAACTTCAAGCGCAGCTTTATGAGACATGGTGCATTCATCCTAGACAATGAGCTTACACTCCTGCAGAACCCTTGCTTAGCCACTTCCCCTTCCAATGTTGCAAGTTGGTGCCTCTGCACGTGCCAAATTCAAAGGCAACTTGAATACTGAGTGAACAGTCCTTCCTCCTGTTAAAAGTGTAGCAGCAATACCTGATGATGCTACTGCTAGGGCAATCATGTTTCTGTGTCAAATTTTAGCTCAAAGGAGATTGATGAGAAAAGTTTTTCCTGTTCCACCTGGAGCATCCAGAAAAAAGATGCTGCCACTTCCACTGAAAACATCTTCAGTAAATCTGTCCGAGGCTTGTCTTTGGTCTGGAACCAGACGTTCATTTTCCTGTATGTATTTAGCAAGTTGGTCAGTATTGTAATTTGTTTCTCTCAGGATATCAGTTGATAACTCATTGACATTAACTCGCTGTGGCTCTGGGAGACCGAAACTTTTGAGGTCAGAGCCACCTAAATCTCTCGGTTTGTCCTCAATAATTATAAGAGCTTGATTGAAAATACCATCACAGAAATCTACATTTAGGTTTTGGTTTTGCATTTGTGCCCGATTCAAATGTCCTCAGCAAGGTTCTCCTTGTAGTTGTTCCAAAGTTCCCAAGGATTAGATATGGCACACATGTGGAGTATAATGGCAAAAAGATTCCGCATCATCATTGGTGACTGTGTAGCAGCTGCTTCATTCAGGGTGTTGCTCCACTGAGCATCATCTTCAAGGAGTCTCTCAATTGGCAAGCTTATTAGTAAGTCTCAGACTCTGCCGTCCACTGTTCGCAGTTCCTCGAACGATGTTGGCCCCTTGACCTCATATAGAAGTAGACGCATGAAAAAGCATTCTGAATTGGCAGGATGCACAGTGTAAACACGGGCTAATGCATCACTGGCTTTGACATTAGGATGCTCTGGCCCATTATATCCTACTTTTCGACGGGCCCACTTCTTGCTTCCACTATTCCATATGAAATACTTGGGTACTTGGTGATAGAGCAGAGTCTTAGCATATTCATCTTCCCTGCAAAGGTTAAAAAAATCCCGTGAGTCGTGTCTTGTGTAGCTTGGGGACAATGAAGTGCATTTTCGTCAGTGAAGTAAATTCTTTGGACATTCTCAAGATGTACACTGAGATGAACCACTGTAGGATGTCTTTCATGAATTGGAAAGCTCAGAATTCTCCAGATGGCCTCATTACTGCTGATATATCGGCCTAATTCATATTGTTGAACCTCATCATTCTTGGATACATCCTTCTGAAGGCTAAACACAGCCATATCAGTTCTCTTGTTGACATACTTGCAGACATATTTTATGGACTTGATGGAATTACACATTTCAACATTGATGTGAACATTGAACAGTCGAGAGAGGAGTGGGCAATATCGAACAATCCACCTATTGTCAACTTGAATTTCAGAACCACGAATCTTGACAGTTGTTGTAAATCCACCATCCTCTGGGCTTCTTCGGCGCTACCCGCTAGACCGCGGTGGTGGGGTCTTTGAAAATTGTAGCAACAAATTTTCTTTTTATTTTTTATTTATTATTATTATAGATGGGCGGCAAGGTGAAGCTCAAGATTTTCATGACTGCGTTCTTTTCTATAGTTTTATTGACCAAATAAGTGACGGACAGTAATTGAGGGTTCAATTATTTGGTCAGTAAAACTATAGTCATGAAAATCTTAAGATTCACAAATCTTGACACACTGTGAAGCTCAAGATTTTCACGGCTGCGTTCTTTTCTGTAGTTTTATCGCGGTGCTTGGGCCTTCGGGTCCAGTAATTTTAATTATTTAATTTATTAACACCCAGGTGTACAACCTCGGGACCTAAAACAAACACAAATAGAACACCTGCACACAGAAACAAAAATACTGAAAGTTAGGGAACATTTAGACATGAGGAGAACACAATTCATGGCAGCAGCGACAACTAACCCACAACACCCTTGCTACTACATGTACAATCATGCACTAACACCTTGCACGGTTAATATGCAGCAAATAGCCCCACCTCGAGTTCATAATTTTTTATGTTAGCATTGGTAGTATACAACAATAGAATAAATTTGTTGAAAGCCAGACTCTACACAATTCAAAATTAACGAAGTTATTGATTTTTTAAGTTTTAACCATTTTTTTGTTTCGCGACCTGCCAGCAGGCATAAGACATCCTCGCTCTCAGACAATTTTCTGGAAATGTGTGGACGACCAATCACAGTGCACCTTTTTTTAACCAATAGTAAGCTATTAAACACTCAAAAACAATCACGCCTTAATGAACCAATGACAGCTAATTAGGAATTTTAAAGCTATTAAACACTCAATAACAACCACGCCTTAATTAACCAATGACAGCTAATTAGGAATTTTAAAGAACTTATCAAGTTTTTTCCCCGACCGTTTAGTCACGGTAAAACCTCGGCCTTTGATACAGCTGAGGTCTTTCTTTCTTTTTTAATTTTTGTCGCGTAAACATGTGCAGTGACATTTGCGAAAGTTGTGACCTAGACTACGTTGAAGTGTTGAAAATTTTAGGAGACGATTCACGAGCGGTTCACATTGACCGAAACGTTTTCGTGTGTAAACGCAAATTTCCGAAAAAAACAAGCAGAAGAGTTTGTTTCCCTGCAAATTTACGGGCTCAATATCTCTCTTCAAGGGCACGTGGCTAGCGAAGTCACACATTCCGGCAAGTGTTAATCTAGCTTTCATAAGTGTTTTCCTCCGAAAACATTTTTCCCAATCCTACTGTGAGCAATACCTACAGTTAGCGCCGCAAAATAGCCACACCTCGAGTTCATAATTTTTGATGTTAGCATTCGGTAGTATGATGATTGGTTAGGTGCAGTATATCAAAGTTAGGTCAATTGAATGCCCAGTTAGGTCAACTGAAAGCCCGGTTAGGTCAACTGAATGTCCAGTTAGGTCAACTGAATGTCCGGTTAGGTCAACTGAATGCCAGGTTAGGTCAACTGTACACCCTTGACGATTGGTTAGGTTGAGTCATGATATTTTCGTTAGTTTAACGATTTATTTTTTTAAATCAACTGAATGCCCGGTTAGGTCAACTGTACACCCTTGACGATTGGTTAGGTTAAGTCATGATATTTTCGTTAGTTTAACGATTTATTTTTTTTTTCGAAATCTCTTCATTTAGGTTGGTTAGGTTAGGTTAGCAATAACGGTAGCGAAATTTAGTTAGTAGGGTGTTTTCATGTGCTTTATTCAGAAATGCTACTCATTTGCCCCGTGTTTACTTGAAAATAAAACGACAAAAAAAACGATTTTTTTTCGTACTTTCAATTAAATACGGAACAAAGAAGTGGCATTTCTGAGAAAAGCACATGAAAACACACCCTAATAACTAACTTTCGTACCAAAAGTCGAGGTGGGGCTATTTGCTGCATATTTACCCCTTGCACCATTAAGGTAACACCAGAGAGACATTATAACCAAATACTCCATTCCATACCACGCCCCACAGACATCACACAGTACAGAAAACACACACACACACACACTCATCTAATCCACAAAGCACTAACACGACTCGGTCCGAATGCGGTCCAAGGTGCGAAGCCGCCACCCATTGACAGACAGGTCAGAGACCAGCCTGAGCAGATCGGATCGAGTTAACTTGCACGATTCCGATGTGGACATCACCCCAACTTACAGACATATAAACACAGACTAGACAACTCCACAGACGACACCTGCCACCTGTGCCAGGACACACCACAAACAATTGAACCCATTATGACAGACTGTACCGCTCTAGCACAACAACGAACATAACACAACATCACTAGTGCGCTGAACCTCTGGTCCACTCCTGAGAGGGTGATCGGTTACCTGCGTGCCGCCTGCTTGCTCGATCAGGGTTTGCTGATCGGCTAACCAACAACAATCTCGGGACCTAATCAATATGTGTGTGAAGTTTCATGCTTGTAACTGCTTATATTTTGGAGTTATGGCTGGAACACACACACACACACAAACGCGCGCGCGCGCGCGCGTCCTTTTATTATATATGTATATATATATATACACACACACACTCGTATATATATGCTAGAGCTCCGCCCATTTTATGACGTGTCTATGATGTCAGTATCTTTCGACCAATCCGGAATACAGAGGCCTCCAGCGGCCTCAGATGACCTCGAAGGCAGACGTTACATAACCTATGTTCTTCTACGACCTCAGTTACCCCTATCCCCCAAGTGTCATCCAAATCTGGTCAGTGGTTTGGCCGACCATAAGAAACAAAGAAAGAAATTTCGCAGGCAATTCGACCGTCACAATTATTAGTGTAGATAAGGTTCCATTATGATTACTGCAAGTGTGTATGAACAGCTACCACAATACAACTTTTTATATACTAGTGAATTTGAACCAAAAATAGACATTACAGAACCAACCTCCACACTCCCTCATTCCCCTTCCCCACCCACCAGTCTTCTTTCTATTACACTTGCTCATCATTATCATATACTCATCATCCTTTTTAGATGTTTTTCGCTTTCATCCTCGACCTGTTTTGTTCTTCACATCCCAGTTTGTGAGTGGTGAGAAAGTGTTTTGGAAACAGTAGACAACTAGCAAAAGGTCGGCGCTACGCGCCGATTTTGCTAGATCTGCGGTGCTTCGGCTGAATTGTGGGCCTACGGCGTATTTTATTTTGAACATCAGTAGTCCTTTATCTGGATATCATTCCTATTCCTCTCACCTTGGGCCTCAGTAATTGGGGTGCCTGCGGCCTTCCAGTTACTGGCAAACCAATTATTCATTCAATAAAACTACAGAAAAGAACGCAGCCATGAAAATCTAAAGCTTCACAAATCTTAATACAATGAGCTCGGATTTGAAGCCTAAGATTTTCATGACTGCGTTCATTTCTATAGTTTTATTGACCAAATAACTGAACCGACAGTAATTAGAGGCCCTGCGGCCCGCCAAATCATAGTTTTCATTGTTTCGAGTGCATCAATAATATTGTTATAGTGTTCCATTAGTTGTGATAAGCATGATCTTCCTGACCGGAATCGATGTTGGTTATCATTTTTTTTTCTGAGTTTCCCCATTAACTCCACCCCCTCCCCCATTAACCCACCCCTCTCCCCCAATACCCCCTCCCACCCCTCTCCCCCATTTACCCCCACCCTTCCCCCATAAATTATTCATTCAATAAAACTACAGAAAAGAACGCAGCCATGAAAATCTAAAGCTTCACAAATCTTAATACAATGAGCTCGGATTTGAAGCCTAAGATTTTCATGACTGCGTTCATTTCTATAGTTTTATTGACCAAATAACTGAACCGACAGTAATTGGGGGCCCTGCGGCCCGCCAAATCATAGTTTTCATTGTTTCGAGTGCATCAATAATATTGTTATAGTGTTCCATTCGTTGTGATAAGCATGATCTTCCTGACTGGAATCGATGTTGGTTATCATATTTTTTCTTAGTTTCCCCATTAACCCCACCCCCTCCCCCATTACCCCACCCCTCTCCCCAACACCCCCTCCCCCACCCCTCTCCCCCATTTACCCCCACCCTTCCCCCATTACCCCCAAGGGGGGAAGGGGGCTGGCACCTTGCAAAGGATTTACTTTAATTTTTTTTGGTTACATATATATAGGGTGATCCAGAGAAATGGGACCCAAAAGAAACCCCTGTAACTCTTAAAGTATAAGTCCTTTTATAAAATCATACGCATCATTCGAAAGAGGATAGTTACAAGTTTGTACAGGATTGTATAGGTTTTGACAATACAAGACAAGATAAGATACAAAACAAAATAAAAGTGTTAGTTAAAACTAACCCTTCAAGATGACTGCATAAACTGTCGAACAGCTGCGTTTCATAACTGAGCAATATTATGAGCATGGAAGAAGTGTAGTTTCAGCTCTTAGAAGGTGATTTTGACATCTGAAAATTTGTCTTGAAAGATCTTTGAGCTGAAACTACACTTCTTCCATGCTCATAATATTGCTCAGTTATGAAACGCAGCTGTTCCACAGTCCATGCAGTCATCTTGAAGGGTTAGTTTTAACTAACACTTTTATTTTGTTTTGTATCTTATCTTGTCTTGTATTGTCAAAACCTATACAATCCTGTACAAACTTGTAACTATCCTCTTTCGAATGATGCGTATGATTTTATAAAAGGACTTATACTTTAAGAGTTACAGGGGTTTCTTTTGGGTCCCATTTCTCTGGATCACCCATATATCGCATCTATTTTTCTGAGTTTCCCCATTAACCCCACCCCCTCCCCCATTACCCCATCCCTCCCCCATTTTGTGCCAAAATTATGATTAAAAATTAAGAAATGGGAAGAACTGTACCCCTAAAATGGGAGGAAGGATTTATGTTAGGGAATTTTTTTTAGCATGGGCACTGCACAATAAAAAGACGCATCGAATGGTGAAAACCGCATTGTTCTGCACCAATTGTAGCGACCTGTAGGTGTGCGCAAAAAAACAGTTATATATATATATATATATATATATAAGGCTTCATTTCTGAAATAGTATATTAGATGATACTCCAGCTTTAGCAGCTATTTGTCTTTGAGTGTTGCCTTCTTTATGGAGAACAATAATTTTCAGCCTATTCTTGTATGAAAATTCTTTATTTGGAGCCATTATACTATCTTATCTGTAAAAAAAATTTGAAGATGAGACAATTTTTGTATTAAAGTTTAACAAATAAGATGATATTTTTAAAGAAACTTGCGATTACATGAGGATGTAAACAACATGTGTGAATCATGAAATCTATAAAACATGTTATTACATCAAATTGAATAGTATATTTACCTGTAAAGAACTTGGACCTCAAAATTAGCGAAATCAATAAAAACTAGTGGTGTACTGATTCATCGGCATTTGTAGAATCGGCCAATTTTTGGGCATTGGCATCGGCCAAATTTAACTGATTCTCTTACTGATTATTTGAAATTTTAAAATTTTCATTACAAAATAAAATCTATATTTACAGAAAATTTAACACCAAAAAACACCCTGATAATTTATACTCATTTCAAAGTGTAATTATATAAAAAATAATTTACATTCACAAAAATGGCAAAGCATAATAAGTTAAGTTGTCCATAAATTTACATTTTCTCAACTAGCTTATCTCCAAATATTATAAACTATTGTAATGTAATTGTAATTACAAATGACATTCGTCATGTCAAGCACATGAAAGAAAAGTAAACTTTTAGAAGATACAAAATAGCATGAACGTTATTTTCATTCCATGACATAAATACTGTAATTGTGAATTGTGCAGATAAAATGTATTTTAGCTCAAGTAATAACCATCCAGTAGAACTAATTTTCAGTAATCTGAAAAATGCGTCCTGAAATAAGGCATATCTTTTTTGTATGAGTAATAAGAAATCTTGAAAAGAAATTTACAATAATAATGTACAATCCTAAGACGAAGTAAGTTTATTATTTTAAGAAGGAGAGAGGAGAGAGAGTCCGTCGCATAATGAGCGTCCAGGAGACCCGCATCTGTTGTATAGAGGGTCTGGAGTTACCAGTTACCACTTATTTATTTATTTATTTATATAAGGAGAGTTACCAGATACCACCATTTTAATTATTTATTTATAGATGAGTTTCCAGAGACTCCTATATAATTTAATTATATGCAGGGTTACCAGGCTGCACCATTTATTTTAATTACTTATTTATTAAATATAAAAGAAAAACAATAATTATTTTAATTAACTTTTCCGAAAGTGTCTATTTACTTTTGCCATTCCTCTGTGCACGAGAGAGTTAGAGAGAGAGTGAGGCGTACTTTTTCTTAGATGTGTACGTACGTAAAGTGGAATTCTCGGCTGCTTTTGAATAAAAAAATGTGTGTACATGGCTAAACACACACACACACACACACACACACACACACACACACACACACACCTTATTCTACTTGCTGATCCTGGATGTTTGGTATATTTTTATATAAGACTGTATTGTATTAGCCCTACGATTTAATTAACATCACACAGTCTTATATATATATATATATATATATAATATATATATATATATATAATTTCATGAAATATATAGAAAATAAATATACAATCAAAATAGTTAATTCTATGCACAACATAAACGAAGACTATGGGGTTGTTTGTGGTGGGTATGTGTGTACTAAAAGCCTATAAGAAATAAGAACGAAGAATATGGGGATGTTTGTGGTGGGTATGCGTGCACTAAATGCCTAAGATATACACATCTACTGAGAAGTCTATTATTTTTATAAAGAAATTTCAACGAAATCAAGAAGAGGATTCCTTTATTCATTTATTTTCAATTAAAATTATATCGTACATTCACGCTAGTATATTTAATTAACAATAAAAGAAAAATGTACACAAAATAATAATTACATACTTTAAACGCTGTGTATATATATATATATATGTATGTTAAACACAGACCGTGCATGGAACAAGGAACTCTTCTGGGAAAATTAAATCCACTATAGTCCGAATAAGTAGTGGTAAATGACAAATACCATAGTTTTTCTTTTTCATGATGCTTATTCGGACTATAGTGGATTTAGTTTTCCCAGAAGAGTTCCTTGTTCCATGCACGGTCTGTGTTTAACATATAAGTTTCTCAGGGGACCATTCTGAGTTTGTGTATATTAAACGGACGTGTTACGTGCCTTGAAAAGTGGACGCTCAATGTCCCGGTTGAGGTTTAAGTTTTGTTTTTTTTGGCTAAAAATACAATAGTTACCCCCTTTTTCTTTGATTTATTCAATCCGACGTGAATGCAACGAGTCTTTTACTTATATAGAGGTTCTGAATATAGTTGACTAGGCTTGCTTTAAACCCTAGATCCATGTCCCAAAGCTGGATCCTGTCTGCTTTGCAGATAGCTGGTGAGGGAAGCTATATTTATGGGATCTCTTTGCGAGAGACCCGTTGCCCACGTCGGGCTAGCATCATGAAAAAGAAAAACTATGGTATTTGTCATTTACCATTACTTATTCGGACTATAGTGGATTTAATTTTCCCAAAAGAGTTCCTTGTTCCATGCACGGTCTGTGTTTAACATATAAGTTTCTCAGGGGACCATTCTGAGTTTGTGTATATTAAACGGACGTGTTACGTGCCTTGAAAAGTGGACGCTCAATGTCCCGGTTGAGGTTTAAGTTTTGTTTTTTTTGGCTAAAAATACAATAGTTACCCCCTTTTTCTTTGATTTATTCAATCCGACGTGAATGCAACGAGTCTTTTACTTATATAGAGGTTCTGAATGTAGTCGGACTAGGCTTGCTTTAAACCCTAGATCCATGTCCCAAAGCTGGATCCTGTCTGCTTTGCAGATAGCTGGTGAGGGAAGCTATATTTATGGGATCTCTTTGCGAGAGACCCGTTGCCCACGTCGGGCTAGCATCATGAAAAAGAAAAACTATGGTATTTGTCATTTACCATTACTTATTCGGACTATAGTGGATTTAATTTTCCCAGAAGAGTTCCTTGTTCCATGCACGGTCTGTGTTTAACATATAAGTTTCTCAGGGGACCATTCTGAGTTTGTGTATATATATGTATGTATGTGTATATATATATATATATATATGTATGTGTATATATATATATATATATATATATATATATATATATATATATATATATATATACACACACACAGGGCGTCCCAAAAAAATGTATACACACTTTAACAGCTGATAGCTCAATTGATGTTTCTTTCTTTCCAAGTTAAACCCATTAGAATTAATAATGGCAGTCAGACTAAGCTTTGAACAAAGGAAATTCATTCTAAAATGCTACTGGAAGTGTGAAAACGCAGTTGAATTGCAAAGACAGTTTAGGAGGGAGTTTCAAACAGATCCACCAACGCGACTTACCATCACTCGAATTAGAGATAAGTTTGAAGCCAATGGAACTGTTCAGAATGTCCACAAGAAGCGTTCCGGAAGACCACGGACATCGACAAGCCCCACAAAGCAAGAAAGAGTACTGGAAACGTATCACCAAAGTCCAAGAAAATCTGTGCGGCAAGCGAGTCGTGAGGTAGGAATTTCAGAATCGTCTGTCCAACGCATTTTGAAGCGCTGTCAATTGAAAAGTTACATTCCAAGATTAGTCCATGCTATTAATGAAGATGATCCGGACCGAAGAGTGGAGTATTGCGAGTGGTACTTGGCACGATGTGGATGTGGATTGGACGAAGGGGTTTCGTAGAATACCCTCCGCGTTCACCAGACCTCACACCACTAGACTTTTTTTTATGGGGATACTTAAAAGACAAAGTCTACGCTATAAAACCTGCAACAGTCGCTGAATTGAGAGCAGCCATTGAACGAGAATGCACACAAATACCAAACGAAATGTTTCGTGATGTTTGCGATTCCATTGTTTCGCGTTATCAGCAGTGCCTGGACCAGAACGGACGTCAGTTTGAAAACAGGCGTTGACAAAACAATTAAATAATGTCTGTAGATTCTATTACATTTTAAAAATGAAATGTATTTTAATAAACACTGCCTTTATAAGTATTTAAAGTGTGTATACATTTTTTTGGGACGCCCTGTATATATTATTCATGATGTATTGAACTTGTACATTTAAAAGAAAAATCTTACAAACATACTGAATAATTATTTAAAAACTACAAATTTTAATTCATACAACATTTTAAATCTCTAAACTTGTCAGCGATCCTTTCTTTGAAAATAACTTTGTGCTGCCTTTCCTCGAATAAAAAAAATCTAACGGTGTAAACTCAAACAGTGAATCACCAACCAAAAAGGTTAACCTTTGCGGTTCACCTGACATACATATTGTCTCAAAGCTGGTTTTCGTCTCACGTCAGTTCAAATATTATTATTGTTGTTGTTATTACTATAATGAAGTTAAAACAACTTAAATATATGTACATAAGCATCACGTGATTGTTTTCCATGAACAAATTATTTATAGGCTAAATTAGCCTTTGATTAATTAATGAATTTCCTTATCACATTTCCATATGCAATAATATATATATATATATATATATATATATATTAGGCCGGGTCGAAAAGGGGTCAAGGTCAAGATTTTGCTTAGCTACATATTGTGAGTTTGATCACTTTGTAATAGTAGTATCCTCACCAAAAAATCAAGGCTGTGGGACCTTCGTTACCCACCCCTATCGATACTCACTTTTTCCATATGAATTTGTATGGGAAATAGGCCAAAAATCGAAAATCGTAAAAGTCGACCCTAAATATTATTTTTTTTGCTTTCGGATGGCCAAAATCGGGTTCGCTGGCACGAATTACATCAGAATAGACCATTCACCAACTTTTTTTGAGATCGGGGAGTAGGGGGTAGGGTCTTAAATCCGGTGTTGACTCATAGCACCGGATATAAGACCTAATATTACATTATTTTTGTTTTTTTCTTTCCAGATTCCTATTTAGGTACCTAGAATGTTAAAAGTTTGTATTAAAATACGTTATTTAATTTTAAAATATCAGTAATAAATAAAATATATCGTATTTCCCGGCGTATAATGCGCACTTTTTTTCCCCCAAAATACTCCAAAAATCATGTACATGTTAAAATTAACTCGTTAAAATTGTACATGTGAAGTGAGGTAGGAGGTATATTTTTGGTACGTTTGCATTATTCTCCCAACACTAATTTTTTTATATAATGGAAGGAAAATAAAGTACGTTAGCAAAACACTTGCGGCGGGCTGTTTTTAACCTAACCTAACCTAACCAAACCTAACCTAACCTAACCTAATCCCAACATTAATTTTTTTTATAATGGAAGGAAAATAAAGCACCATAACCAAAACCAAACCAACATTATATAAAAAAAATTAGTGTTGGGAGGATAATGCAAAAGAACCATATTTTTTTCCTAAATTTTTATTTTCCTAAATTTTCTCTTCAAAATTAGGGTGCGCGTTATGCGCCGGTGCGGTTATACGCCGGGAAATACGGTAGTTAAAATCTTATTAAATTAAATTATGGCTACTAGAAAAAGAAGTCACAATGCAGCCTTCGGATATCCAGCAAAATTTTCATCTGCCATGACGCCATCAAAAGCTGATGCTGTAAGGCACTTCCATTTTATTGTTAGAGAGGAAGAATCTAAAGCACAGGGTAAAATAAGTAAAAATGATTGCTATAACGTAGTTACTCAAGATATAAAAGAAATTTGGCAAAAATTTTCTTTCCCAACAATTGATACAAAGGGAATTTATGTTAGAGTTACTAGACTTATAGAAGATGCTGATAACTTCACTAAATGCCCTACGATAAAAAGAAATGAAAAATATGAAAAATTAAAGAAATATGAAGAGATGTTTGACATATCTCCATGCCACTGTTATGATAAAGGCATAAGGGATAGAAAACTTTGTAGGTGTGAATATAAAATACCTATTATAGAATGGGAAGCTTTTATTGGTCAAAAAGAAAGAAAAAACCAGTTAGGAAAAATTGATAAAAAAACTACTTCAAGTAATTTGAGAAAGTTGGGCAAAATCCAAAAAGCACAGGAAAGGGAAAAGAAATCAAAAGAAAAATTAAGAGAAGCAAGGGAATTTGTATCATCAGAAGTGATAGAAGATGATAATGTAAATGAAGATGTCGATTTTCAAGACAGAGAGGACTTAGATTACGAAGAAGACTTAGAATTAATAGAAAATTTTCAAAATAGATATACCTATGAAAATTTAGCCTAAACTTCAGAGAGATATAGGATGAGCAATAGGGCCACAGCAGCCCTTATAAACGCTGCCTTAAAAGATATGAAGATTTTAAGTTTAGAAAATATGCTTCATCGAAAAAAAGTTGAAAGAGAAAAAAACAGACTTGGTAAAATAAACAATGATAAGTATAAAGAAGAAAACCAAAATGTGGAATGTATTGGATTTGATGGAAGAAAAGATGATACACTGACAGAATCAGGCAAAATAAAAGAAGAACACTATGTTATAATTAAAGAGCCGCAAAGCGTTTACAATGATCACGTAGTACCAGATAATGGCACTGCAAGGGCGATTGCTGATGAAATAATTACTGTTATTGAAGATTCAAATAGTGCTAATTCAATTAAAGGTCTACTTTGTGTGGAACCACAGTGAACACAGGCAGAGTTGGAGGGGTCATTAAATCGGCATAAATTTATTTTAAATACTTTAGAGTCTAGAAAAGAACTGCCTACTTTTGAGTGGAAAGGTCAATGGAAGGAATACAAAAAAACATTAGTTTTAGGTAAAAAATTTTATTGAATTTCTCTCTCTTAATTTCTAAATTTCTACCAATAATAGCTAAAAATTTATGTATTAAATTATTTTTTTCATGCATTTTTGTATTACATTTTTTTTTCATTAAAAAATAAATATAACTGTTTTATAAGCGAACTTTTGTAATAATAAAAAAATTTCGAAGTAAATCGCAAATTATCTCGAATTTTACGAATTCTCTGAAAAAACTGAGACCGGTAGGGGGGTAGGATATGATTGATTGAACCACCTCACACTATGTACGTAAGAAATAAAAAATTTCGACCCGGCCCAATATTATATATATATATATATATACAGTATATATATATATATATATAGGGTGGCGCAAATTACAGTGGTAATAATAAGCTAAATCGGTTTTCCTTCTCCCCGAATTGTTCATTTTGACAAAGATCAAGCTTGTCACCCGCCTTAGACCTACAGTTTAACGTTGAATCCGAACTACGCTCCAGCACGGGCGGCTTAAATTACGTCATCGACCGAACTCGATCTCTCAACCTCCGATCAACACCCCAGCGTCTTAACCACTAGGATACCTAGGGTGCCCATTTATCTACCGGCCCAACCAGATATTCGTTTGATATATAAATCTATTTATATTTTATTTTTCTTTGCGTGTAATTTGTGTGGTATCTTCTTCATAGTCGTGTTAAAACTTTACATTGTCTCTGTTATTGGAATGAAATGAACGAATGGAAATGAAAAAAAAAGGAAGGGCTTATTACTATCATTATTACGTGCGATGATTCCTCATTTCACGACGATTAAGCTTATCGTCCCTCCTCTCGAATTGATCTGATGAAGTAGTGAGTTGGCTTCTTTTACTCTCCACCCCACATAGGTACACCCGGCTCATCGGGGATTGTATGTACCAAGAAATTACAATGTCACCATCCGGACTCGATCTTTCAACCTCCGATCAGCACCCCAGCGTCTTAACCACTAGGATACCTAGGGTGTTCCATTTATCTACCAGCCCAACCAGAAATTTATTTTCACGAACTAAACACAATTTAATCACACTCCTACTCGAGAATTGGCAAGTAGAAAGTCAAGCCGAATAGATGAATCAAAGTTGAGGATCGAATAGCATGACCGCAAATAATAATAATGTAAAATATTGTCGTGATAGAGCTTGCAAGTGACAAATGTTGATCAATGTTGCAAAGGGGTGAAGGATATTGTATAAAGGGGTGGGTTCTAAAATGGGAAAACCGAGAATAGTGTGGGCGCAAATATTAATGCAAATATTTGAAACCATCGTGGTAGAGATTGCAAGTGGCAATAGACCTTGAGATGTGAGCATTAAATCTACGGAGAGAAGATAAAGACACCAGTAGTCGACCAATCAGGACGTCCAAAGCGTGGGCCCGTTATATCGGTGTTACGATTGGTACACAAAATTTAACATAACCCCGCCCAGTTACGTTGACAAGCAATCAGCAAACTTACGAACCGCCTATTAGTCTTTTGGGGTGGTGCTTGGAGATCATGCATATAAAAGGAAATATTTTCAGCTGGAACTTAAACAGTCATTTTCACCAGTGAATAAACATTCCCTCCGTCACGAATCAAGAACTTTACAGTTTTCCCGATTTATATCAAGATGGAGACATTGCAGTGGTGTTATTTAATCTTTTTAACGCAGCCGACCGGGATGGATTATTTCCAACGCAAACCGTTGATAATGTTTGCAATGACGCTCCTTACGATCTGACGCAAGGGACTGCCGTAGCAATGTAAGTAATTATGTGCCTGTAATTTTATTTTTTGTAGCCATTTATTCGCGAACTTGTTATTTATTTAGTGTGCCTGTCATTAGGAGAAAGAGCAGTGTTCTGGATTTTTCATCATATATATGTATGGAGGGCTGGAGTAATTCATCTCATCACATTAAAAATGCTTCATTTAAATATTATGTATCCGCAATTATAGATTAGTTTGCAATTAATATTATGCTAAAGTCCTGTTTTGATTCCTTGAATTTTTTACAGCAATCCTTTGCAAGTTTTAAATAATTTTATAATTTCCATAATAAATGTTATTCGGCATTTTCTCTTAAAGGAACTTCTCTGAACGGTTCGAAGATATATTTACATTGTAATACTATTACTATATATATACTCTGCATATGTTTTAAGCAATTAGGTTTTATTAAAAAAGAATCAGTATGAACTAATTATTTATCCTTTCTCTTTGAAGGTCCGATGAGGATTTGACACGTGTTATACAATCTTTTCATTTTGAAGAAACGCATGTCGTGGACCTGAATACGGAGGTAGAAGTTTTACCGAGCAGTCAACCCAGCGATTGTCACATTATTAACGAAATAATGTAAGTTTTTTCTTATGTTTCGATCTCTTTTTTTGGGGGAAGAAGACAATGTATTTTCATCAATTTATTAAATGAAAGAAATCATGTTTTTAGTACAATAACCATCTTAAGCTACAGATACACAAACTAACATTATTGGATACAAATATATATATATATATATACATACACACGAACAAAACATACTATACAACGAGTGCGCACAATCGGAAAACGGCTTTTTATCTGTCTGCATACCATTTCGTCGTTTCGTTGAGTGTGACACGGGTCGAATAATTTTAAAAATTTATAAATTCCTTACCACGTGACATATGCATGAGAAATGAAAGGCAGTACATCCCACAAGTATTACTAAAATATCCTTGTAGACGGAAGGGATTCCATACAACTTCGGGGATATGCATCTGATCGAGAAATTTTACAATAACAGGGTCACTCCAGGGTTGAGTCCCGAGTGAATCAAAATAGTACATGCGGTCCCTATTTTTAAAATAGATTGCAAACCAATGAATCCCTTCACTACCAATAACATCTGTGTTCACAATAAGGCTACCGCAATCTCTCGTAGTTGGCAATTTCAATGTTTCATTCTTCGCAAACACACCGATAAATTTGGAACGTGTGATTCGTTCACTATTCATTACTCTCTGAAGTGTATTCGCATCCATTTTAAAAGTCAGTGACAACGCTCCTAAATCTGTCTACTTCTATTAGGGCTTGTGACTCGAGGTATACTAGTACACTTATAGGCGCGTCTATAGGCTTGGCGAATTCCAATCTGACTGAGATGTTTCCACTCTGTTGTGGACTTAAGTGTGTATTTACACTAGCAGATAAGTCAGGTGTGATGTCAAACGGATAAAGGTTAAATTGATCGATGAATTCTTTCTGCGTTACCCCAATCCCGAGCTCATCACAATCACCTGCAATATGGGCCAGATTACTATATGCTCTCGCGCAAAGCGGGAACACAGCGTCTGATGAATAATCCATATCCATAGCCCCCCAACGCAACGCCATTAACGTATAGAGTTATATTTTTAAGGCCGAAATTCTCGAATTTAAAGGCACTCTTTTTATATTTTCCATTCACCGAAGCATGGTCCTGCATTCCAATTAATATCCTTTTAGGTAGATTTCCCAGGGCGATGTTTTCTATCTTTCGATGCCAACCCTGCTGGCACCGTGTATAGTTTGATCTGTGCTCTGTTAATTGGGTATTTTACTGTGGCGTGTAGTAAATTTTTCTCAATTTCTATTTGTTTTGGTGAACTTAATTTCACTCGCCGTACGCGGAGGTATGTCTCCATAATGTGGATCACAACGGGTTTTGCTCCCTCTTCTTGATCAGGTCCCATATTTAAACAGATCTCAGGATTCGTGCAGGTGAGCTTTATTTTCATATCCACCCCATTCACAAGCAACTTCTGGAATGTGAAGTCTGTATGCAGGCTTCCAAAACACTTGTATATCTTCTTTTTAGAATTTTTTAATTTGTTCTTTATACTACTTTCGTCTTTAACTTGATAATAGCCCCCGGCACTTAAAAAGGTATCTTTCGCTTCTTTGGAAAAGTTCAGCACATTTTCCAGATAGGATCGTAGGTGGTAGTACCCCGTTCCTGCCGATATGTTGACCTGATTTAAATATACGTCACACTGGTTGAATAAAGTGCAGAAAGTTTGTTTCAGGGTATACAGCATATTTGTCATCACAGTCCGTTCCATCAGAATGGGCTAGACGTAGTTTAGCGTACATGTGCACACAGCTTGGGTCAAAAAAGTAAGGGCCTGAGCTGGGTATCACGAATTCTATAGGGGCACTCGGGGAACTAATTGTGTTTAAAGGGTTAATTGTAATAAAGTGACTGTGTCCAATAGAAACTTGAGTTGGAGGCATGTCAAAGAGGGACAGCTCCGATTTACAACATTGTGAACTACACGGATGGATGAAGCGTGCCATGACGAGTTAGAAATAGTGCCTCCTCTCGACAAGTAGTAAACAAACTATGATTCATGAGATCAATGTCCTTAGCTTATATCAGTCAAAAAAATGGTCAACCATAGGTTTCATTCGCTTAGAACACTTCTTTTTTGATATCCTTTTACGTTTAATGCCACGTGGTGGTAATCCCTTCTTCCGGACAGCCCTCTTCTTCTTCCCACCACCACGCATTTTTCTCTTTGCATCTTTGACGATTTCGTCCCGTGTACGCTTTAAGTGTCTTTTTAGAGCTTCTTTAGGTTTAGCCCCAGCCAATATGTCTTCTGCCGTGTTAAGACCTGATTGTAGCGCTTTCCTCCCGAGGTATCTGGCACCCCTCTTCAGCAAGGGGACAGCCGTACGTAGTATGGTTGAAAAAATGGATCCAAGTCCACTACCACGCTGGTATCTCATACCTCGATAGACTGTGAAAGGTTCTCTGTCCATTATAACTCAGTGCGTCGAAAGTGCAGCTTCACTGTTAAGCTCCCATTACCGAATGGAAATTTTTTCCCTCAATCGTTCTTATATATATTGAGATATTGGTTATTAGATTAGCTGCGACATTCACATAATGGGGCCTGTCATATGTAATACTCAAACTCCTTCCTCTATGGTTGGGGATGTGCGCTATGCACAGCAGGCGTGCCTGGGTATCCCCAACAAACATGTCTGGGGGTTTATAGCCATCACCCATTTTCTACAATTTCAACTGATACATTAGGCTGGACAAGTTGTGCTGTGCCTCGTGAAATGTATCTCTTTGGATGACTGATCGATATCGTCCATCGGTCATAATTTTGAAGACTCTTTGGTCTTTAATATTTCGGTTACCCTGCGATTTTAGGGCCAAAGTACATGCATGGGGATCATTGTTTACAATTTCGTATACTAAATCGCCCGTAAGAGTTGACCTTTTTAAACTTACGTTTAAGTCTCTCACAACATCCTCGACTGCACCAAAGTGACCCGGTCCTCGTGCTACTTCTGTACTGTAATACCGTGCATCCCCAGTCAGGGCGTACGCATGGTTTCATCCCGAGTTACCCCGGCTTTTTCACACTCATTACACTCTCTAAGAATCGTAAAAACGGGTTCTTTATAATCAATACTTAAAAAAAGGGTATTCAGCTGAATTTCGCATATACCTACCTCATACTTATCACGATCCAATTCAGTGGGTCCGTGGAGCTCTGTTACAAAGTTGGCTAGTGTGATGTTAGGGTGTACAGAGAGGGACGAGGAGGACGGGAGTGTGACGTAGAAATGGTTAGGCGCCATGTTGCATACTATTTAAGCTTCATTATTGCAGCAGCTTTTATATAGGTGTTGACGCTTTCTGGGTATCCTAGCCAATTCACCAGGTACATTTTTCTCTTTCCTGAACCTTTGCTTCCTAAAATATTTTAAATTTTAAGCAAATTTTTTCGTAAATTAAATGTCACTTTCTGCAACTCCACGCGGTAAAAGCCTCCTGCGATTTCTTCCCCATTCAAATCTTCTACGTAATACATTATCTCGTCTTTAGATTTCATAGCCCTAACTTTAAAAATCTCACGTGTTCATCCTTGCTCAAATCCCTTCGCGAATTTATTTCTCGAGCGCAACAGCCTTACATAATCATTGATTTTGAAACGCGCAGAGTGTGGTGGTGGTGTTCCATCTCTTATCACAGCAGACTCTGTGCGCGCACCTCTTTCTAAAATCTCGTTAGGTGTTGTCCCAATCGTGCGATGGTGTGAGCGGTTGTAGGATGAGGCCAATGATTCCAGAATGTCTAGAAATCTGTATGTTTTTATGTGTAAAATAGCGATGCATGCACTCTTTTATGGTACGTTGAACTCTTTCAGCTGAAGATGCCTTATTTATAGAATTGGTCGTGTAGTAGCTGATATTGAACTCCGTCAACATGTTTTGAAAAGCTCGGCCTATGAATTCTTTCCCCATATCCGTACAAAAATAGCCAGGAACCCTGTTTTCTTTCAACATCAACGTTTTGGTGGCTTTAGCAACTGTTTCAGGCGATTTATTTTTCAGAGGAATTAGCCACAGATATCTAGAAAATACATCTATTATGAATAGGATGTAGCGGTAACCATCGTTATACACTGAATATCTTTGCATGTCTGTTAAATCTGTTTGCCAAATAAAGTCAATCGAAGCCGGTGTTGTTTTGGCTGTTTTAAACCTTTTTCTCACAGGCTTATGAAGTATATAAGCGTCCTGCTCCCGCAAAAAACTCTCAACATCTTTTTTCCCTACTCCATCATTGTAAACACTTCTGTACAGTCTATCTACGCCTCCGCAGGAGGCTGGGCTAGAAATATCATAATAGCGTCTTCTTTATATGTTATCAATTGCGTATTTTAGAGGCACATGAGTAGGGTTGATCGTTGTTTATCCTCTTCTTTTTCTTCTTCAGAGCTGTTACCTCCGGGGGTGATGGCGTTTTCAATTGTGTCACGTGTTTTGGGGACATTTATTTGTTGTCTTGCTTTAATATACTTCCATCCTTATCGTGAGGGCATATCCCACTTTCTCACCAGATCATGTACGATGTCCATGGTGATTGGCGCCGATGGTGGTGGCGTTTTGTTGTACATTCGTAATTCCCTTAGGGCTATCGAGGTTAAGATAGATTTTCCAGCAGCAATTAATGCGATATGCGTTGAAGTTAGGGCGCCTAGTATTAGCTTCAATTTTGTTGTTGTTTATAGAGCTCCCGTTCAACCCCTCGATACCGATACTAGATTTTACACACTTCTTCGTAACTTTATTAATAATCGGGATAGTATAAATGTCGGAAACTTTAACTGTCCTAACGTTAATTACGAGACTTTTACTGGTAATGATGAGGGTTTGAGATTGATTGAGTTCATGGAAGATAATTTTTTACGACAGATGAATACCGAACCAACGAGCGGTGAAAATATTTTAGACGTGGTGATGACGAACGGCGAAAATATAGTCGAAGGTTTAGAAGTAGGTGAGAGTTTGGGATGTAGTGATCACCAAATTATTAGGCTTAAGCTATTGATAGAAAACACTAAGGATAGTAACGTAATAGAAGTTGTTTATTGTTTTAGTTTGTTGCCGTCAATGATATGGAGGTCATTATTCACTGTCTGATATGTGGGGAAAAAGTTTCAAACGTTAATTCTTCTACACTTACCAAGGTGTTGACGTGCTTGTAGGTGCTAGTCGGCAGATTGTTGACGGTCGCTTTGCTAACATTGAACTGCCAGCTTCGGTACATATCTCTTGTCGCAAAGATTACTGTCGGGCAACAAGTATTAAATCAAAGCTCAAAGAGGAGACTGAGGAAGATGAAGTGGCTCCATTGCAGAAGAAACCTGCACTAAGCTAGGAATCAAAATTTAAACTTGCCACTCATTGTCTCTTCTGTGCCAATGAGGTGTTACTGACAGCAAGCTGCCCAAGGACAGGCGTCGGTCAGTTTCAAGAATACATACACTTCATACTGAGAAATTGACACACGTGACCAGGAGTAGAAATGATGAGCCAGGTCTCACAATCCTAGGTGGGTTAGGTGTGAATGACCTTGTTGCAGAAGAAGCATTGTATCACGTCGATTGTCGAGTAAATTTCGTGAAGGGGAAACAGTTACCTGGTGTTTCTAAGCAGCCTGGCCCTCGTCATGTACAAAAAGATGAAGGAAAGAATACTGCATTTCTGAAGTTATGTGAACATCTAGACAAGACTGAAGAGTGCCAATATTCTATGACCGAACTTAAAAACCTCATGAGCCAATACTTGGATGGTAAACCAGGTTACACTCGTAAATGTCTGAAACAAAGGCTTGAAGAACGATGTGGGTGTGACACTGTCGTAACACATCTCAGTGGTCAGTCGACTGTGGTTTGTTTTCGAAATAATGCTTGTCGTAGAGTAAAGGAGAAATGGGTAAACCAAAAAAATGACACGGAAGAAGATATCATGGAAATGGCGGCAATGCCAGTCAGGGACTGTGTATGAAACCGAGTTTTACCCCCCTAGCAACGAAGGGTTTCTTTTTGGTCATCCTCCTCCAGTTCACCTTCAGAGTCTTATCCAGCGCGTCATCACTTTCCAAAACCCGGACAACATGCCTGTGAAACGAAAGTGTGCAGCTATAAGTCAGGCCATCGTGTCCGCGTGCCACCGAAAGTCGTATATTCCTCCTCTATTGCTTACTCTGACAACATATATCCACACGAAATATGGGTCCAGGGAATTCACTGACATCCTTAGCAGTCTTGGGTTGGGTGTGGGCTATATTGAGGTGCTGAAGTTGGTCAATGCGCAGCTGAATAGTAAATCTCCCACCCTCCCTGACTCTGTTGATGGCGTTGTGCAATTTGTCTTCGACAATGCTGACGTCAACATTGCCACTGCAACAGGTAAACGACTCATAAGTTAACACCAGAAATTTGTACTTGCTGACAAAATCATATAATATTCATATTTTGAATATATGCTGTGGGTGAGGGCAAACATGTTCAAGTCTTCATTCTTCATAAAATTATGGTCTTATGTTTCAGGACATGGAACTTTCCATGCGATGGGTGGAATTGCAGTTACCAAGTCTCCCGTCCAAGCAGAGCTTGTCTAACTTCAGCGTTCTATTAATGTCAACACAGCCTCACTCATCGGCAGCTACAACAAGATTCCGTTGAAGAACGACAAAAGACCAGGTAACATTTTTAAATACCATAAAGGTAGTGTTCTGTAGCATCTGATCACACAGTGTAGACAATACACAACATACTTTAAGTGAACACAAGCTCATCCAAAATTTTACAGAAACATATTGTCATCACTACAATTGAAAAGCGTGGTGTTCGAGTTCCTCGCCGATCCTCAACCTATATGCAAACTGAAGATGAGAGGCGTCAATCTGGACAAGCTGTGGATGAGTGGCTTCTCCTTTAATATCCCATTTCATCCATCTTGGGCTGGCTTCATGCAGACAGCCAACAACGTTGGAAACTATGAGAAGGTGAGTTGTAATTAGAAAATGCTCTGTCATAATTATGAACTTCTGAATAATAAATGATACTTAGTCAGAAGTCATAATTATAAACTGAAACCATAATTCTGTCATCAGGCCAGCATCGCACAGCTTCCTTTTATAAATCGTGATCCGACACAGCCCAACACGATATTCTCAGCACTGTGCTGTGCCAAGTAAGAGAGTGACCGTCTGGGACAGAAGACTTGCTTCGTGACGTTCGACCAACCACTGTACATCAAGGCAATAGAAATAACGCTCTCTTCTCCAGAACTTGAATTTAAGATTGCTTTCGATATCTCGGACAATTAATAAACACACACACACACACACACACACACACACACACACACACACATATATATATATTTAAGAGTATATGTATATATGAAAGTGAAAGTGAAAATGAAAAGGTTTACTGGCAGACTATAGTCCATATGACAAATATTATTAATACAATGACAGTTCACATACTAAGAATAGAAATATATATACAGTTCTACAGATCTACAGAAGCTAAGGCTAACAAAGACCCTAAGATCCACTCTAAGGTTAGCCCGATAGAAAAGAAAGAGTAGGGAGTTAAAAGAGAATAATAAGGGGTTAAGTAAGTAGCAAAACCTATCATTCGTGAGTTAACATTCATTCAGAAAAAGAGAAAGAAAGACTCACCATCATCATCCGCCGGCCACTGCCAACAAGTCGGAAAAATAGTCCAAGAAAATAGGAAAGGGGTGAAAGATGAAAAGAAGTAAAATAAGAACGCTTACAAACCATGCAAACACAGTCTTAACTCAAACACTATCATGCAAACTACAGATATGCAAGTAAGGAGAGGAAAAGAAAAAAAAAAGTAGGGAGAGTATAACAAAAAGTGGGTTAGTTTACGCTACGAGCTATATCTACGTTCGTGTTAGTGTAATTTTTTTTTATTAGGAATAATACAGTAATGTCGAAGTTAAGTGGAGCTACAGACAGACGTTTTCGTACCAAGAATTCCATAGCTTAGACTTTAGAGGATAAACGGCAGGACTCATGGATAGCTTGGATAATCGGATTGGTTGATTTTTTAATTCTCTGCATTAGACTGTAAGGAGTACGTCCTGTTACCTGCGGGAAGCTCGGGACATTGCGAGTAGAAAACATTTGCGAAGCTGAGCATCTCGGGGGTAATTTATGTAAGAGTCTGAAAGCCCTGTTGTACAGCAAATTTAGGGTTCTGCCAGAACCTTTTTTATAATTCACCCAGAGTTGCTGTCCATATATATTACTGCAGAAAGTACGAGAGAGAGAGTGTCTTTAGCTTCACTTGTACAGAACCGAAAGTTCCTTATATTCATATTCGCTTTAGTACAAAGGTTTCGAGATTGTTTTCTTATATCTGAGTCATCACTCAAGGAGCTGGTAATAGTTTGACCCAAATACTTAAACTCTTGTACTTCCTCAATTACTTCACCTTTCATTTTAAACCTAATATCAGCTGGCTGCTTACAGCTTTTAGGATGAAATTGCATAACCTTACTTTTTGTAACATTAAAAATAATATGTTTCTGCGAATACACTTCGCAGACGTTTAGTAGCCGATCCAGACCTTTAACAGAGGGACTTATTAACACCATATCATCAGCATAAACTAAGTTATTTATCCTTGTGTTATCTATACAACATCCCACTGTTGCCTCATTAAGTGAAGCAATTAATCCGTCAATATACACATTAAACAGCATAGGGGAGAGCAAGGAGCCTTTCACCCCACAAGAGGAGCCAAAACATTTGGATAGTATATTGCCCCACCTAACGGTAAAAAATTGGTGGGAATACCAAAATTTCAATAAATTTAATGTACATGGGAACCTTCCTGTTTTCTAGTTTTTTAAATAAAATATTGTGGTTCACTCTATCATATGCCTTACTTATATCTAGGAAACAGTTATAACTAGTTGAATTACTGTCAATGTATTTAGATATTGTTTCTTTAAGTACATAGATACACAGGTCATTTGAGTGGGACCTTTTAAAACGAAACTGATTACGAGATGTCCATAGTTAATCATTTAATCGGAGTAACAAGAGTTTTTCTAGTAGTTTCGAGAAGCAGGAAGTGACAGCAATAGGCCTGTAATTATTGCTGGACAGAATGTCTCCATACAGTATATATATATATATATATATTTTTTTTTTTAAAGAGTTCAACCACGTATTATACACCTTACTATGTTCATCTCAACAGGAGTCATTGTGAGTCTGGGAAGCTTTCACTTTTTGATATCCTTCATGGGCTCAATAGGTCACGTGATGACAAGTTCTGCACTTGCCACTTCCTGGAAGACAATATACGCTTCTAACTCTGTTCCCCAAATGAGGAGAGGTCACGCGTACGCGCGGGCTTTTAAGCCTCACTTGTCCACGACGGTGGCGCTAATGTCGGATTTGTTGAAGTCTCAAGATGCTCTCGAAGGAATTGACACCAATCACATCAAGAGGCTCATCGATTCTGCTCGGCACCCGCAGGATAACACTTTGGTGGTACTTGATGATCAACTGATTGTCTTCAGCAGACATATTCAGCTTATATTGGATGAGGCCACTGAAAGAAGCAGGACCGCCAAGCTGTGGTTACAGTACCTCAAATTGGTGGGCCTCCTCAAGCTTTTCATATTCTCAACGCGAACCAGTAACTTTCCCCTGCACCTCATATGTATAGAAGAAATTATACCGCGCTTCCATGCCGCCGGCCACTTTGTCTACACGAAGTGCGCGCATCTCTACCTAGAGCAGATGAAGATATTGAAGCAAAAGATGACAGATTCTGAGTATACAATGTTTGCTGAGAAAGGAATGTTTGTTGCTAGGAAAACAGACCACTTCTACGGCGGAAACTTCATGGACCAGCTCATTGAGCAGTGCCTGATGAGACTAATGAAAGTTCATGGTGGTATAACCCGTGGTCGAGGCATTACAGATTCGACCCTATCAAAGTTCACAGATGCCCTACCGAAGTGCATTCTAATATGTGCGGCGCTTGAGGAGTTTGCTGGTGTAAACTCGTCCACGTCTGACCAGCACCGGGTCTTGAGGCCGGAATTTGTGCGCCTCACTCAAAACCACATCGACTTGTTCACCAAATTCTCCCATCTGATCACAACACTCTCATCAACATTTTCTAGTGGAATAGTCGGAGAAGATCGGAGGTCTTTAAACGTTTCTACTTTACATGCTGTGTCTGGTTGTGACAGTGTGTCAGCGCTCTACGGCAAAGGCAAAAAGACAGTGTTTAATAAAATGAAGGATAGTTTGGAGAACCTTTCTTACTTGGAAATTTTCGGTAACATTGACAGCACAAAGGAGAACATTGCGGCATCTGGTGAAAAATTCCTGATTAACTTGTACGGAGGGGACAAGAATACTACGCTAGATACCCCGAGATATAAGATAAAGGTTGGATATATGAGTAATAATATTATTATTGTAAATAAAGCGTACAACTAACATGTAATAATGTAGCTGTTTGCACATAATAATAATTTCAACCTAGCTCTATGAATTATGTACATTATTTTAGAACTCTACGATGGAGTCATCAAGAGATTCAAATTGTCGTTAGAATTCAAGTTGGAGACGCTGCCTCCGACTAGTGCTGCTGCCCGTCAGCATTCATTCGCACCTATCACAGTGTGCAGCGGTGGAGTGGAAACGATATGCCTCCCACTCACTGGGTATGTATTGGTAGTTCAATTACAACATACAAAAATTAAATGATTGTAGTAGACTCTAATTGTGCAGTACTATAATTCAACAAACATAGCCAAAATTCAATCACTAATTTTTGTGTTCGATAAGGCTGGTCGATGAAAGCGGATGGACAGCTGACACATGTAACAACCGAAAGACCACCAGCCCTAGACAAGCTCCTCCGCATGGTTTTCTGTGGTTGTAAGTAGGCATCGACCGGTGGTTGTATCGGTATCGGTATTGGTAACGATACTGATGGTTAGTGGCTACCGATACCGATAGTTTTTGTTTCTAAGAATAAAAAAAAGTGGGGTTTCCAAATAGAAACTTCCCGGCTGCTCGAGAAGTTACCTGTGTGTTCGCGATTTATCCCGACGTTTCTAGAAATTTCCATGATTCATTACAATCGATAGTTTCGGTTGTTTGGCTCATACACTCCAACTGGTGATAAAGGATGGCTGCTTGAACCTCCCGAGTGTGGCTAATCTTTAGACAACGGCTCGGAAAATCGTCGGTCATTTTCGCCACTCTCCGCAAGCGACGCAGCGCCTAAATCAAATTCAAAGAAGACTTAACTTGCCTCACCTGAAGCTGATTCAAGATGTGCCAACCAGATGAAATTACACGCTGGAAATGTTGCAGCGACTCCTTTCCCAAAATCAAGCTATCATTGAATATGACGTCCAATGACCCCTGAAAAATACGTTGACTTCACCGCAATGGAAGCTTATGGTTAAGCTTATTGACGTGCTTGCTGTCTTCAAAACTGCAACACTCAAAATCAGTGAGGAAAACTCGCTTTTATCAGAAGTTTTACCTACAGTCAAATCTCTGTCAAAAGGAGTCTGTGCAACGTGCTCAGTGAATGATGCTGGTGTCAAGGTTCTGAAGAGCCAGCTGGACGATTCTCTCGAACAGAGATTTCGAGAGCATAATTCAAATGAGAAACTGCTGCTAGCCACAGCAGTTGATCCCCGATTCAAAGGAGCTGGGCTGATAGACGACGACATGCGAGAAAAGGCCAAGGAATTGTTGAGACAAGAGATACGCAGTCACATGGAGGGGGCCCAACGAAAGCGTATTGGTGATGCAATTGCCGTGAAACGCCGCCGAAGTGGTCCGGTTTCTCCGTCCAAGAAAATCGCTCTTTGGGAAAACCTTTCCGATTCAGAAGGTAGCGATCTCGACGATCACGTTCGTCCTATTCTAGTTGTTGAACCCCAAACGAGGGATACGGACACGAGGTTCACTGTCCCAGACGCACGAGTGGAAGCAGCACTGGACGCCTATTGGTCGCAACCTCAGATCGCTGGGGATAGGGATCCATTCATTTTATGGCGAAAACATTCTGCTGATTTCCCAGAGATTGCCAAAGTTACTGAGAAGTGCATGAGCTGCCCCTCTGGATCAGTTAACTCTGAACGGCTTTTCTCAACGGCTGGAGATGTTATCAATGCGAAACGAGCCAACATCACCCCAATCAACGCTGAGGAACAAATCATCCTCTCCAAAAATCTGAAGTTCCTCAATTTTGATTTTTGATTGAACTGTTATATTGTTACACTTTCTGAATTACAATTTTTCAATTACATATTGTTTCCATTACATGACTTTTATTTTGTGAATTCCATTTCTTTAAATATATGTTTTGAATTGCAGTACATGTGTCGAATTATATTCTTTGAATCCTATTTTGATATTTTGGACAGATATCGGTATCGGTATCGGCCGATACTTTGCTCTAACTATCGGTATCGGCCGATACTTTGCTCTAACTATCGGTATCGGTACCGATACTTTGGGAATACTATCGGTCGGCCCCTACTTGTAAGGGTCGTTGTGGAAAGACATGTGGATGCCGAAAAGTGGGGCTCTACTCTACTGCTCTTTGCTCCTCCTGCAATGAAGCCTGTTGCTCTAACGTGGACACGGAAGATGGAGTAGTATGTCCGAAAAATGGACGAGTGCAATGGAATCCCAAATGTTGCAAGAGCGCAAACCCTCACCCCCTTGTTGCAAGGCACCCATATTGCCACCCCACCCCTCTTTGTTGCAAGGCACCCCCAAAATGGGGGAGGGGGTTGCAAGAGCAACAAGGGGTTATGCAACTTGGAGGCGGAGTTATCCCCCAAGCTGCAATGAACCCCGCTGGGGGAGACCTAACCTAAGAGAGAGAGAAAGGAAGAGGAGAGGTGTTCGCCTGGCAGCAGCCAAGCGCATATTAAGACTTCAGCCGAGCGGCCTTTGTCTTATAGGGCCCCTAATCAGCCAGTTGGCTTATCTGGTTGAGTTACCAGTTTGCACTGTTTATTTAATTAAAGCATATATTCTGGCTTAATCAGCCAGCTGGCTTAGAAGGCTGAGTTGCCAGTTTGCGCTATTTATTTAATTAAAGCATATATTCTGACTTAATCAGACAGGTGACTTAGAAGGCGTAAATGGCTTGTTCAGGTGTACAGGTTGAGTTGCCAGATAGCGCTATTTATTTAATTAATGCATATATTCTGGTTTAGAAATCCGCTTCAGAAGCCAGCCAATTGATATAATTAAATACCGTGTACAAACAAAAAGGAATAAATAAAACACCAATACATCATTCTGTTTATTTAGGCGAATTAATGGAAATATATAATAAATATACAATAGAATATATATATGATCAAAAAAATAATAATAGCATCACGGACGGGAAATATATAATCAGAAATATACAAAACGTTGTATTATCAATATATTAGTACAGGAAAAACATATACAGTTATATTAAACAATTAAATATATTGAAAATAATAATATACGAAACGTATAATCAAATGCATATTAGTACAAGAAATATATATATATATATATATATATATATACACACAATTAAATAAATAAATATACATCCCTTATGTTCTACGGGGTATATTAAATAATTAAAATAATAATATACGAAACGTATAATCAATTGCATATTAGTACAGGAAATATATATTATATATATATATATATATATATATATATATATATATATATATAATTAAATAAATAAATATACATCCTTTATGTTCTACGGTGCAAAACGCTAAACTCAAACGTAATAAAGTCTACATCCGCATCGATATTACTTTGTACTACGTGGTAAAACCGGCCAAGCATCACTTCACCGTTTAACTGATAAGGAGGCCTATAGTCGACATAAATGGCTTTCATATCATTCAATACTATTTTTGTGCCTACTTTACATCCGGTTGGCACGTTATCTTTAAACACGGCTAGAATACAATCAAAAGCACCCACAAAGAGGTCATCGTTAACCACAACATCATTATTAAATATAAGTTTATAAACAAGCCTTTCCAATCGAGTGTTTTTTCTTACCGTCTCGAGTTTTTCAATCGTGAACTCTCCGTCATTCTGCATAGCGGCAATTGAAATAATCTTCCAAGTCTTAACGACAGCTATTCATTATATAGAGGTACAGCTCTTCAGGGTGAACAGTGTAGGTGAGTTCAGCCCTGTACCGCTCAAGTGCTTTGTACCAAGGTTCAGGATATTTAGAAGAATCTAAGCCTTTTAAATAGGCATCCAACTCTAGACCATTCTCGCCTTGTTCATTCCTACATTCGATAAATCCGTTGAGCAGAGCGGTGTATGCGTATTCAAGAACCATGTCAAAATAAATCATATCCGTAACAAGAGCGTCTAATATAGGCTTCAGCTTGCGGAATCCAACGATTTCAAACATTCTGTCGAGGATGAAACGGTTTCGTGTAGGGACAAGAACGTTATTATCAGATGCGTTCTTCCACATCAGTCGTATATCAATGCATGGTTGTTCGTTATTTATACACAACGTGCAAACAACGGCGTATGAGGGGGCGTCAATAATCTGCTCCCTTCTTGTGCCTACACCTGCAGGTATTTTATAACGGTCCTCCCCCCACTTCTCAACTATCACGAAGACTCTATTCATCTCCTCAACACTTAAATAAATAACATTACGTTTGCTTGCTTGCCTGCAAATCATTTCAAGTACATAGTTAATGGTGCCGGTTTCACACCTGAACACGTGCAATGACTTCGTCACGGAGACATCGTACTAGGCGTTGAGAATGCTTCTCAAAGGAAGTTCCTCCGTATTCGCACGTCTACTCGGTTCAAGCTTTGAGATGACTATGAGCCACAGGTGGACGGATCGGCTCGACGGGTGGAGTGAGTCATGCTGATGAGACGTGTACGGGCTTGTTCGAACTCGTGTGTTTCGTGAGGTACACGAGTGGGCGGCTAGCTGGGGTGGAGCGGGTCACACTGCTAAAGCGTGTACAGGCTTGTTCGAACACTTATGCTCTTGGACAAACATAAATTTCCACTACATGAAACAATATCGACTTTAATGTTTTATCATTCACCAGACGTTCATTTCCACAAACGAAAGATCTTCACAATCCGGCGCACTATTTGAGAGAAATATATATCCATATTTATAGTTTTGTTTAACAAGCGATACTCGTCTCTAAAGTCTGTTAAAAACTCTCACAGCCCATTAGCCACAACCTCACTATAAGCCTCATCATGATATGTATTAATATAGTGGTAAAAAAATTTAAGATTATCCATGATGACAAGATTTACATTCTCAACCGTAGGGTACGAGTAGTCGGTCTGGTGTAACATGACATAATATCGCTTGTCACACCACTCATCAACAAGACTCACTATCCATAACCGTTGCTTATCTTCTGGACGTGTTGCTTTTTCTACTTCGCGGTATATGTGAGCCTTTATAAAGGTTAGGTCTATAACATACTTCAATACATCGTCTGTACTACGAAATCCTACAATGCACTCGCCAGAATACCCGTAGAGTATTTGAACATCTTGGTCCTTCGCACGGCTGAATGTAGCCTTGAAAGAGGCAAAGGAGGGGGGAAGAGGGAGTTTTTCAGTATCCACCACATCTTGGCACTTTGCCGAATACCACTTCATAAATGTTGAACACGCAATATCAAAGGTAGCCATTACTATTTTTCTTCTACGCGGGAGAATACACGTCTGAGCTCAAGGGTATGCAGAGGTCAACTGAGCACGCTGGGATAGAGGCATGCTCAGATAGCGGTATGACTCACGTTGCCGATCTTACAGTGGGCGGGGCTTAACTTTTTACTGTACACACACACGCACGCATGCAAAGGAAATGAAACGCTAATTGAAACACAATTTATTTAATAAACGAAATATTCAAGGTGTGTATATATATATATATATTTACAAATACGTGTAATAAATAAGTTAACAATAGACATATCAAAGATTATGGTACCCAAAGGGCACGGTATCATAGGTACCAGGCACCTGGTAACGTTTCCCATAGGTATTACGGCACACCTTTGTACCCCTAAGTTCCTTCACGCCCCCCGAGCTTCTGTGCCCGAAAATTGTGGGTACCTACAGTCAGTTGGGGTAGCTGGTCATACAGTACTCACCTTCCAAGCAAACTAGTCCCCTCAACGAATCAAAGTTAACGACCAGCCGATTCGCCTGGTTAAGCGTGATATCCTTAGCCTTCACGATATACTTCGAATCATCTCCCAACCTCACCCGAATCCCATAGGTTTTTGGCCCTGTTGACACAAACGAGTCTGCGTATGCGACGTCTCCATACTCATCCTTGATCTCGTCAGTTAGCTCTCCAAGGAACTCCCCAATACCGGGCATGTATTCACCTTCCCTCGCTGTGAATATCACGCTATCTGTGTCAGCGTACAAAACCCGCCGCCCAAGAGAATGCAATAGGCCCCAAAGTTTGATGCGTGCGTAGGCTGTTGTGAAGCTGGCTACAGGTATGTTTTTAACCCGTGAGGTATCTGTAGCCAATTCAGTATTGTTGTGTTTATTATGTAAGTATTACCTACATTCACAATCTCAATGACCTCTTTATCGGGAGCGTTGGCATAATCCCAGACTTCACTATAACTTTGTGCCAAATGAACGTTCCTTTTCCCAGTATTCTGAACAAATTATCCCCAAAGACTGTTTAGACACAACTTTGCACTAAAACGCTTGCCAGGGTTCCTTACAATTTCGGAACGGTCAAGCTGTATACCTTCACGGTCACGGTAACGTTGAATATAAGCCGTTTTTTCATCTTCGGTATCAATCCCTCGCTGATATCTTGACGCCTCAACCTTATCCTTCAAAAAAGTGTTTATATATGGTGTGAAAAGGTTGGGTAGCTTCTGAAATCTCCACCCCTCATGTATCTTCATTATTCTATACCCATGGCGAACGGCTAGGGCCAGGTCAGGACTTGTATATACACCTCTGATCTTACGCTGGTCGGGTGCATGGTCACACTAACCATTGTTCTCTTCTGCACACTTCACGCACGGTGGAAACATGAGCTCGTGATCTATAGCGACGGGTAAGATCGGCATCCATAAATCGCGAGGGGGGAGCACGTCTACGAAAGAGAGTCCAAAGTAGCGCTCATTCAAGTTGGCTGAAAACTCCTCGATGGTTGGTATGGTGGGACCCACCATTTTTTCAGGTGCACCTACGGGTACGGATTGTTCTTCATCACGTAGGGGTATAAAGAACAGAAGTCGTAGTAATGGAGTTTCACACCCTCCGTAGGCGGAAAGTATAGCTTGAAGGGATTTGTACGCCCTCCGAACAAGCTATCACCGCATTTGAGAGGATCCAGCACCATTGAACGTTTGATCGTGTTTATTTCTTCACGGTACTGTCCATCTGCTCCATCCGTGCATCATACTCATGCTCCCACAAGACTTTGTGAGTGAACTGGGAGCCTATAAGTTGATCGCGGTGCGGGTCCACGCAAGACAGTCGGCAGGAGATCTACCGTGGATATCTCCTACGATTCCACACTCAGGACGGGGGCATCCTGCCACCAGCAACCGTTAAAGGAGTACACAGTCTTCTCACCAGTGGCACGGTTTTCACTTAGACCATCAACCCAAAAAACAAGGCCATTAACCTCAATGGGTACTTCACCCGTGTTGCGGGCATGCTTCATGTATACACCTGTCTGCTGCTCTAGGTGTATGAGCCAGTAAATAGCCTTGTGCCCATAACTGCGGTTTTTTCTGTGGATAATGGCTAAGGTGTCTTTAGGCATGAAGTTATTCTTGAACACTGTAAAACATAATGAGGCGATGGTGGTTGCGACTTGCAACGGATCGCATTTGAAAAGACATATGTATATCCTTCTAAAGGCCTGGAAACATACTTTAAGCACGCGTACATCATTCACGCAATAACGCTCACATTCATCAGCTATATTATAAGGATTACATTCATTAAAACTGTTGTAGTATCGGTCAAAATCTTCACGTTCATCTGTGCTCATACATTCATAGTTAAAGTAATGTTTGGGTGGAGGTAGTCCTACGTAATTTAAAGTTTCGCTAGTGAGGAATGTGTAAGGGAAATATCCTTTTGAAACTTCAGTGGCTACGCCCATCACCTTGGGTAGCTTTGCTAATTTACAAGGTGTGAATAATAAAGTGTCTTTAAACTGTACATTACCTCTTATTTGCATCTGTATTAGTTTGTTGCCTCTTTTCAAGGGATCACCTGTAAATATCTCAGATGACTCGTGCTCAAGCAACTCCTTATAAAGGAACTGTGTTCAAATTTCGCCCCGTTATGGGCAGAATATACAGTCATTTTTTTTAACTTGTCCGCTAACTTGACAATATAGGACACAAAGAGTTTCACAGGGCTATCGTGGGCATTCGTTTTAAAAACGTTTGTCCGTTTTCCACATTTGTGACACTCATCACACTCGATCTCCATACACTCATCACAGATAGTCTGGCTTACAAGTAAATGTGGAATAACCTCTTTGGTTTCAGCGTTCGTGTATGTTTCTATATCGTAGTACACAGTTATACAAGGGCTGTTTTTAGGCTTGCGTCTTTCATATAACATACATGCTTTACTCCAACCGCCTTATATTTCTCATGGCATGTAGAACAGTGAATTTCATCACATTTATGCTGAAATTCCCCAATTATCCATCATATGAAACATACCACATTCACAGATTCTCATTTTCCTGCACGTGCCAATTGATTTATGGAGCTCAAAACAGTTATTATTGAAAAATGTGCGTCTACACACATCACAATCCCTCTTCTCAGCTTCAACTACACGGCTTTCACATTTGGAGCTTTTACACTGCTCACATACCATGTGGCAATCTTTACAATGTTTCACTATATCATCCGCAAACTCGATACACCCTTACACAAATCATGATGTCGTCCATATTTTCGACTTTTATCATAACTCGCGTAAAGGTCCCTTATATTACGGATGGGGAGATACGTTGTCCCTGACAGTCCTAAAATAAGTAGGGGCTTGTACGATCTCTCACACAGCTTTTAAAAACATACACAGTTCTACGACGATCATCCAGTCCAAATACAACTATACGAACATTCATTTCCTGTTCTACCCTTCTCAGCTCTTCAGGACCCATATTACAGTCAAATTCAAGTTTACAGTCTACAGCTAGTTTACGGGCACGCTCCACTACCGTAGGCAACCAAATTTTTTGCCGTGTATTTAGTACAGTAAACATACGGCTAAGACTACTGCTATAAAGCCGCAACCACGATCGACGTTTATATGCCGTCTATAAATAGCCTGAGAATTGAAGTTAAGAGTATAAGGTGTGGCACTATGACCCGCAACACGGAATACACGGTCAATATTTACCGTGAAGTTGTCCATATTGAAGGCTATACTACTTTGAGAGGCCTGCATTATACGGCCTAATATATACTCTATATCTTCAGCTGCCAAACGTCTGAACGGTATTACTACCCAAAAATCATCTACATCTCCGTCATCTGACCCGAATCCGAAGGACAGCCTCGTCCTGACTTCACGTTCGTCGCGGTTCTGAAGGGCAAACTCTACAATACGTTCAACTATGCGCCGTAGTCCGTGTTCAACACCATTGCTATACATGGATCTAGGATCAACCCTGACTATATACCGATTTCTAGTCAAGGCCGGGGTGGGGTAGCGGTGCGCACCAACTCGAATGTTATGCCATCCTCAACAGAACGGGAAGCTGCTGTGGGGATGTACCCGGAATTGAATAAGGGGTATATTTGAGGAAGGTACTATTGTGGGGTTGTTCGTAAGACGTTGAGGGTTGGGGCTCTATTACTGGTGGTCTAACAACCGGAGCAATCCTGGCACGCTTTATACCTGACGTGGAGGGTTCTTCATCACGCCTCCGCTTTGAACTGGCGCGTGCTACAGTGTCGCTGGTGAGGGCTCGTCGGGGGATGGATCTGTAGCTGCACGGCAACGGTCAACGTCGTCTGTGATATCGATGATGGGGTGCTGTACATCGTCGTCATTCACGGTTCTGTGGAAGAAGAAAACAAAATATAAGGAGCAGCACTCAAAATTTGTAATATTTTGTAAATGGCCCACTTAGGGTGTGACGTGTTAGAAATGGATTCTGTAGAAAAATTCAGGTTCACGAGCCCATCCACATGTATTATATCTGGCCTACAGGATGTGGTAAAACTGTGTTTATGCTTAAAATCATTAAAGAAAAGGGGAGATGTTCTCAAAATTTGTGCATAAAGTTATATGGTGCTATTCGACATATCAATCAGTGTTCAACGAGTACCAAGATGAATTTTGTTCCACAAGGGGTCTATGACGTTAATTCGTTAAAGGGAAATGAACATACAGTCATTGTAATTGACGATCTCATGTTGGAATGGATAAAACGTTTGCCGAGACATTTACAGTGTTCTCCCACCATCTTAACATAAGCGTGTTCTTCATCAATCAGAATCTATTTTTCAAAAATAGATACATGCGCGATGTGTCGCTAAATACACAATATCTAGTCTTATTCGCAACGTAGAGATGTCACAAATTGGGGTATTAGCCAATCAAATGTTCCCGAATCAGCGTAAGGAGTTTTTGGAGGTTTATAAAGAGGCCACAAACCAGCGTTATGGATATTTGCTTTGTGACCTTCACCCGCGAAACACGTTTAGGGTGCTTCTAAGAACGAATATATTCCCAAGCGAACCTGAAACGGTGTATATTCCAGAATGACAAATAGGCTAAAAAATACTGAATTAATAAAAATCTATCAACGATTGCCCCGGGCCTGCAACAGATGTTTGTTAAAAATATCGACTCTGACTTTTTAAAATGCATCTGTGAAATCTGTCTTAATGTTATAAAATGTAATGTGCCAATGAAACCCTCTCAGAAGACTCGCTTACGTCGTTACAAGAACATAATACGAGCGCTCGCTCATAAAAGTCAAACTGTGGGTAAGAAAAAGCGCATTATTGTACAAAGAGGAGGATCATTCCTACCCATCTTATTTTCAGTTTTGGGTCCTTTACTGACTAGATTAATATAATGAAGAAGGTGGTTGTGATTCCGCACGAGGTGTATGCTTCATTGCAAAGTTCAAAGACTCCAGACACGGCTCTAGAACCCCGTAAAAGTAGGCTTAAAAGAATGGAAAACGAGTTGCTAGCCCTATTAAACAGTGAAAAGTCACCTGATGAGAAAAGGATCTTGTACCAAGAGGCTTTGCAGAAATTTCTTCATGAGTACGAAGATTATAAGATCCTACAGAGCTCCCCGTGGTTATTAGGCACAGCGCGAGTAGTGCTGAGCATGGCGACACAGGACCTGGCCCCGACGTTAGAGATCCAACCAAAGAACAACGGAACACAACACATCGAACATGTGCTAAAAAACAGCCTCCCACATACATTGAGGAATAAAGGTTTCTTTATAATCTATTGAGTGAGGACCCCATCATACAGTGGACCGATACAGGCGAGGTCATTGTTGAAGGAACAAGGGTACAAGGATCCAATATCGTTGATATTGTTCATGATCTGGTGAGAAAGTGGGACAGACCCTCGCCAACAGGCTGGAAGCATATTAAAGCAAGACTACAACAAATAAATGTCCCCAAAACATTGATAGGTAATCTGAATAGGTTAAAAGACTTGGATCAAGTCTCGCATGTGTCACAACTGAGTACGCCATCGCCCCAGCGTAACACCTCTGAAGAGGAGAAAGAAGAGAACAAACGGTCAACCTACTCCACGTGCTCTAAAATACGCAAATGGCTAACATATTAAGTAAACGCTATTATGACATTTCTAACCCCGCCTCCTATGGTGGCGTTAATATACTGTACAGAGGTGTTTACGGTGTAAGGAAAAAGATGTTGAGAGATTTTTGCAGGGAGAGGATGCTTATACACATCATAAACCGGGGAGAAAAAGTTTAAAACGGCCAAGACAACAGCTGCTTCGATTGACTCTATTTGGCAGGCGGATTTAACAGACATGCAAAGATATTCAGTGTATAACGATGGTTACCGCTACATCCTATTCATAATAGATGTATTCTCTAGATATCTGTGGCTAATTCCCCTGAAAAATAAATCGCCTGAAACAGTTGCTAAATCGACCAAAACGTTGATGCTGAAAGAAAACAGGATTCCTGGCTATTTTCGCACGGATATGGGGAAATAATTTATAGGTCGCGCTTTTCAGAACATGCTGACAGAGTTTAATATCAGTTACTACACTACCAATTCTATACATAAGGCTTCTTTACCTGAAAGAGTTCAACGTACCATAAAGGAACGCATGCACCGCTATTTTAAACATAAAAACACATACAGATTTCTAGACATTCTGGAATCATTGGCCTCATCCTACAACCGCTCACACCATCGTACGATTGGGACATCTAACAAGGTTCTAGAAAGAGGTACGCGCCCAGAGGTGAGAAGAATCATAGGTTGACTAATACTTGTCGAGGGAAGTGGCACTATTTCTGACTCGTCATCGCACGTTTCATCCATCCCTGTAGTTCACAATGCTGTAAATCGGAACTGTCCCTCTTTGATATGCCCCCCCCCCACTCAGGTCTCTATTGAGCATAGCGTCTTTATTACAATTAACCCATTAAACACAATTAGTTCGCCCAGTGCCCCTATAGAATTCGTGATACCCAGCTCAGGCTCTTACTTTTTGACCCGAGCTGCATGCACATGTACGCTAAACTGCGTATAGCCCATTCTGATGGAAGGACTGCGATGATAGTTACTCTGCCTACCCTGAAACCAACTTTTTACACTCCATATTCAGCCAGTGTGAAGTGTATTTAAACCAGGTTAACATCTCGGCAGGTATGGGGTACTACCACCTACGAGCCTATCTGGAAAATGTCCTCAACTTTTCAAAAGAAGCGAAGGATACTTTTTTAACCGTCGAGGGGTATTATCACACTAAAGATGAAGAAGGAATAAAGGATAAATTAAAAAATTTCTAAAAAAGAAATATATGAATGTTTTGGACGCCTGCATACAGACTTCACATTCCAGAAGTTGCTTATGAACGGGGTGGATATGAAGTTGAAGCTTATCCGCACAATTCCTGAGATCTGCATAAATCTGGGGTCTGATGAAGACGAAGCCGCGAAGCCCGTTGTGATCCACATCATGGAGACGTATTTGCGTATACGCCGAGTAAAATTAAGTTCCCCGAAACAAATAGAAATTGAGAAAGACTTAATACACGCCACAGTAAAATACCGAATTAACAGGGTACAGATCAAACTATGCACGGTCCCCGCCGGGTTGGCCTCGAAGCAGCTGGAAAACGAAACGTGGCCCTTGGAGTCCTACCTAAAAGGATATTAATTGGAATGCAGGACCACGCCTCGACGAATGGAACATATAAAAGAGTGCCTTTAAATTCGAAAATTTCGGCCTTAAAAATATTACTCTATATGTAAATGGCATCGCTCTGGGAGGGACCATGAATACGGACTACTCATCAGACGCTGTGTTCCCGCTCTGCGTGAGAGAGCATATAGTAGTCTGGCTCATAATACAGGATCCTGTGACGAACTTGGTTTTGGTGTAACGCCGCAGAAAGAATTTGTCGAAGAATTTAACATTTATTCATTTGATATTACGCTTGACTTGTCTGCTGGCGCAAATACGCATTTAAGTCCACAGCAGAGTGGGAATATCTCAGTCAGGTTGGAATTTGCCTAGCCTATAGACGCGCCTATAAGTGTACTCGTGTACCTCGAATCACAGGCACTTATAGAAATTGATCGTTTCAGGAACGTGGTCACAGACTTTTAAAATGGACGCGAATACACTCCAGAGAGTAATGAAAAGTGACCGTTTCACACGATCAAAATTTATCGGTATGTTTGCGAAGAATGAAATATTGAAGCTGCCGAGTACGATAAACTGGTACGGGATTATCGTTAACACCGACATTGTGGTGGGGTGAGGGGATTCATTGGTTTGTAATCTATTTTAAAAATAGGGAAAGAATGTACTATTTTGATTCACTCGGATTTCAGCCCTGGAATGATTCGTTAATTGTACAGTTTATCGCGCAATTACATGTGCCTGAGATTGTTTGGACCCTATATCGTTTTCAAGGCTATTACACTGAAACGTGCGTGCTGTATTGCATTTTATTTCTCATGCACATGTCACGTAGGAAGGGATTTATGAATTTTTTTAAATTATTTGATTTGTGCGACACAGAGATAAATGATAAAAGTGTATGCAGATAGATAAAAAAAGGTTCCCATATGTTAGCACCCACTGTGATGTGTAAAAGTGTATGTCTATATTGTGTAAAGTTGTATATACATTTGTAACTGTAAAATGTAGCCATTAAGACTTATTTAACGGATACTGGCTCCGCTTTGTACATGTTTTCTGCCATTTAATAAGTGAAAATACAATGTGTTTTGTTCTTAACCTCAAAAATACTTACACTAGTTCCTTGATAATCTGACAGTCGCTTGGCCGGACGTGAGCCAATACCACGACTTCTGTATTCAGATCACGGAGTTAGCTGGGGGGAGAAGCATCCATATCATTTGTTCCCCTTTCATCAAAAGTAGCTACAACATGGCCTAGCTCCGCTTCGGTCCTATAAGGTTAAGTAAAATAAAGAGCTACAACAAGAGAGACGCCACGAATTTAAATGCAGATAATTCTTAAAAGTTTTGGTAATTTGAAAATCCTACTGCGGTGCTGGATTATCGAGAAAAATATTATTAAAGCTCCACTGTATATATATATATATATATATATATATATATATTATATGTATATATGCCGAAATAATCAGGATGGAAACAGACAGTAATTAAAAACAATGGGATTAATTTTTACGTTGTAGAAAAATTCTGAATAAAAGGAAATTAGATTACTAATTATAAACGAGAAAAAATACATCTTTAAAATATGGGGTAATGTGTTATTAAAGCTCCACCATATATATGAGGAAATAACCCCGAAGGAAACAGAAAAATAAAAAATATTTTTCAAAACGCATTTATTGCTGCTTTTTATAAGTTAACACCGGTTGAAACATTATATCTATTTTTGAAAATAGATTCTGGTTGATGAATAATACGATATTACTTTGTACTACGTGGTAAAACCGGCCAAGCAACACTTCACCGTTTAACTGATACGGAGGCCTATACTCGACATAAATCATTAATTAAAAACAATGGGATTAATTTTTACGTTGTGGAAAAATTCTGAATAAAAAGAAATTAGATTACTCACTATAAACGAGAAAAAATACATCTTTAAAATATCGGGTAATGTATTATTAAAGCTCCACCATATATATATATATATATTTATATATATATGAGGATATAATCCCGAAGGAAACAGAGAATAATTAAAAATTTTTGAAAACGCGTTTATTGCCGCCTTTTACGGTTACGTTATATTGTTAAAAACGAGAAAGAGCCCCAGGATTAATCTTTCTTTGTAGGAAAACACTGAATAAAGCTAGGTTAAACACTTATAAGTTACTTACATTTCAACAGCCTCTTCATTCAGCGGTTCTTGCATTTCATCACAATTTTCCGTAACACTCTGGGTAGATAAAAACTCCCCCCGATCTATAGCATTGAAGAGGTGGAGCGCCGTGTGGGCATAAATGTCTTTATCTTCAATCAAATACGGAGAATTGTACAAAGATAACTGACTCATAGTGTATAAAGCACTAAGCGAAAATACGTACGAACTGGGCTCTGAGTCGAAATTCTCCCTTCATAAGGGGGCCTGTGACCAACCCACAAAACAATCGGCGTAGGCCTGCATAGCGGCCAAACAGAGGTCCTGGGATCTGCCCACAGGGCTGTGGTTGGTTGCTCCGTGAAATCTTGGGCGTGTCAGATGTCCCCATTCGTGGAGAGACGCGAAACGCTTTGTTTTTTTATCTTGTATTCGAGAAAGAGAGAGAGAGAGAGAGAAACGTTTTATGGCAGTAGCAGTTTGCCTGTACATTCTCGTTTGTTGGGAAGGGATTTCGTGATATTGGAAGATATATTCACGTACGTTGAAAAAAAATGCTGCCTATGGTTTATGGTACTTTGAAAGTGAATGATATTTGAGCGATAGAATAGATAAAGACAAAGACGTGTGATGAACTGGGTAGTATAATTTAAAATGTGTATGATAAAAGTGAAAGATATTTAATTACCCATGAAGGCAGCCGCTGTAAAATTTCCGCGATACTTAAATAAATTAAAAAAAACAAAGACGTGTGATGTTGTGTTTCAATAAACACCAAAGTTCACAATCTCGATCGAATGGAAATAAGATTGACTCGACATTGGGTAGTATAATTGAAAATGCGTATCTTATCTCAAATCTTGGAAATCAGAGAACATCCAATAAAGAAATAAAGCAACAGATGTTTCAGATTTTATTTTTAAACGTGAACGAAGATAAATATAACTGTATATACACAGGGTGTTTCAGGAGGAAAGGTCAATACTTCGGGAAGTGATAGTATCGGTCATTGTGAGAAAAAAGTTCATATGAACATGTGTCTAATTCTGAATGGTTACGGAGATAGAGCTGTTTGAATCTACAAATACAAAAGCATTGTTAATGGTAATCAATAAAGAGAAACCAATTACTGTTTCTAACATTTAATGTTTAAACATTGGCATTTTGAATGGTATCAGATACAGAAATGACAAATTTGTTACAGTTTACAATACGTTTTCGAAAATCCCACTGTCAACTTCAATGCACTTTGCAACTCGTGTGCGAAGATCGCGTGTTGTTCGTCTGAGTTCATCTTGACGTTCCTTTATGCGGGCAGCAGCATCCAAAATGCGCGCGAGCAATTCGTCTCGTGTATCCACCTTTCTTTTGTAAATTTGACTTTTCATCCAACCCCACAAACAATAATCTAACGGAGAGAGGTCTGGAGACCTTGGTGGCCATTGAATGGGACTACTGCGGCCGATCCATCGACCAGGGAAAGTTTGATTTAGGTATTGCATCACCACAGGGGTAGAATGTGGAGGAGCTCCGTCATGCCGAAAGTACATACCAGCGCGTGTAGCCAAAGGAACATCCTCCAATAGTCCTGGCAATTCATTTTGCGGAAATTCTAGGTAACTTTGTCCTGTAAGACGATTCTCTAAAGTAACAGGGCCAATCAGCTGATCATCGATGATACCGCACCACACATTGGCAGAGAAGCGATATTGAAAATTTGTTTCCACAGTGGCATTTGGATTTTCGTCTGACCACCGATGAGAGTTACGAGTGTTATTGATACCGTCACGGGTGAAAGTAGCTTCATCGGTGAACAGTATTAATCGAAGCAATCGGCGATTAGCATTTACCCAATGACAAAATTCCAGTCGCATGGCAGCGTCTCCTGGTTGAAGGTGTTGTACACGCTGTACATGATATGGATGCAAGCCTTCCTCACTCCATACTCTTGTGTGTGGTACACCGAGACGTGTAGAAATTCTTCGTGAGCTAGTAGTAGGACTACGATCTACCAACTGAAGAATGTTTTCCACTTCATCCACATCCATCTTGACCTTCACGTTCAGATGAAACATGAGCGCTGGGAAGTGTACCAATCTCACGCAATGTGTTGAAAACCCTGGTAAACACTCTTCGATCCGGAATTCTGCGGTTCGGAAACCGTCGACTGTATTCTGCAACAGCAGCTGTTGCACTTCCATCTCAAAAACCGTAGACATACACCATATCTGAATATTCGGCATGTGTGAAGGTGTGTGGCATTCTTAACACTGCTTCAAACACCAAACAATGTCACTCACAACAGTCAGCTGTCGATTGGCTTATGTTACATGATTATATTACAGCTTACATGGTTCAAGGTTATAGGGGAGGGAAGGGAAGGGGGAGGAAGAGCTGCGCGCGCATCAGATTCAAACAAACCTATCTCCGTAACCATTCAGAATTAGACACATGTTCAATGAACTTTTTTCTCACAATGACCGATACTATCACCTCCCGAAGTATTGACCTTTCCTCCTGAAACACCCTGTATATATATATATATATATATATATATATATATATATATATATGAGAAAAGTTCAGAATGGAAGTCCGTTTATAACCCTGCAATAAAAAATTTTTGTAGAAAGACAAGAAAAGCTATGGTGAGCAGGGTCATAATTGGGTCAGAGAGAGAGAGAGAGAGAGAGAGAGAGAGAGAGAGAGAGAGAGAGAGTGTTGAGGTTGGAATTTGAAATCAGAGAACCGTCAATAAAGAAATAAAACAGCATGTGTATATATATATATATAAATTTATATATGAGAAAAGTTCAGATTGGAAGGACTTTATGGCACGTAATTAATTTTTTTCCAGTATATATATATATATATATATATATATATATATGGTGTGTTTTTATTTATACATTTCTTGTACTAATTTTCAGAATTTTTAGATGAAATCTTAATATGCGCCTGGCTACTGCCAGGCGAACATCTCTCCTCTTCCTTTCTCTCTCTTAGATTAGGTCTCCCCCAGCGGGATTCATTGCAGCTTGGGGGATAATAACTCCGCCTCCAAGTTGCATAACCCGTTGTTGCTCTTGCAACCCCCTCCCCCATTTTGGGGGTGCCTTGCAACAAATTGGGGTTGGCACTATGGGGTGCCTTGCAGCAAAGGGGGGTGGAGGGGTTGGCACTATGGGTGCCTTGCAACAAGAGGGGTGGGGGTTGGCACTATGGGTGCCTTGCAACAAGAGGGGTGGGGGTTGGCACTCTTGCAACATTTGCAATTCCATTGCGCTCGTCCATTTTTAGGGCATACTACTGATGGTATCGCTGAAGACTAGCGACGGATTCGTGATAATTGTGATAGAATGCGTTGTCGAATGCACTGATTCCCTCACATCTTGTTTATTTGTTTATGCTGAAAGTTATATTTTTGTTACGTTGTTCATATCGGAAGGAATAATTAATTTGAATTTTATTATCTTATTTAGTCTATTGTAACCAAAACAAGTATTTTTGCTCTTTTACTGGTTGTTTTCAGTTTATATTTGGATTTATTTTTGGTCAAAAATTAAATATATATATTCTGATGACTCTAATGTTTTAATGGTGTTCAGTGAATAAAACGTGGGTAGAAACAGTCCCTACACACCAAAATTTTTCTTCTAGCCCAACAGGTTCAGAAATTATTGGCGATTATGCATAAAATACCAAAGTATCGGACGCCATCTTAAATTTCGCGGTAAGCTCAAGGTTGATTAATGGGGACTTTTCATATGTTATTCCAGACCCCCTCAGGTATCTGTGGTACAAAAATCAGCTTTTTGTCAAAGACCTCAAGGTTCACCCCTAAAACTCATGGACTTTTGTTTTTATAATAAATAGCTGTCTTTACTTTGCAATTTAATGTGAGAATTCCTGAATAACTTAAATACTTGTAGAAGGAAGAATTTTTTCTCTTTTTTATCATTCATTCTTATTTTAATTAACGAAGAAGTATTTTCTATGTGAAATATTTCCTATGGTTAAATATTCTGCCAAATAATTTTGTGCTTCTTTATACATAGTTGCATTTATCAATTTCCACTGTATTTTGTAGTCATCTTTGTATTCTACAAATGCAAATTCTGAGTCATATTTGGCTTGCTGTACTTTTGGCTCCATGAAAACCTGAGGGTGAGGATATTTTCATTTTTATCATATGCCAAATTTACTCAATATTTTAACATATAGGCGGAAATCTGAGATTCGTGGTTCCATAAGTTCCTGGAGGAAAGTTGGCAAACACTTTTATTAACACAATATCTATGCTGAATGCATTTCTGGTGTCTATCAGGGTCGATTTATACGTTTAGATGCTCAAAGTTTGAATTTAAAATAAGACCTGATTTTGCGTTTTTGGATCAATTCGAAAACAATATACGCAATCATAACTTTTTATTAAATGTGTACTTTTACTATGATATTGATCAAATTTCATTAGAGAAGCAAATTTGTATTACTTCATGAGTAATTAATTAAATATGGTAGAGAGAGTATAAAAAAAAGAGTTAAGAGCTCTGAGGTTTATCGGCTTTTCTTAATTTACTGAGAGAAAAGAACAAACAGTAATAAATAAATAAAATAAGAGAGATAGGGGTTTTCTTTTGTTCATTAGGAGGAATTTCTGTTCTACAAAATATTTATCTACTCTATTCTTAGACATATTAACGAGGCAGGCAAGTGTGTGATTGTATTTTCTGAAATTGAATGTCTGTCGTGTGCATATAACTGCCAACTCTTTGAATGTCGCCGAGTTTCAGCTTGGGTCTCCTAACGTGAATGGTGTTTATGCGGCAAGTGATTACTATAATAATACTATACTTCTCTGATGACGTCATTACGAAGTTTTATCGCAAGAAAGAAGAATAGAACTAATTACAAGTAATATAAGTGAGTAGAATGTGGAATTATTTCATACCTCCTTTTTACGCCAGTATTTTTCGACAGCGATTACTTTTATATTTATTTCATATGTATTATTATTATGCTATTTAGTAATGACACTCGGACATATTTCATAGTTCGGGGTGACTTAAAATTTAGGTTCTCCCATCTCTTTCCTGTTATGTCCAGCACACCCTGCTTTTATACCCACGATACTAAGGCGGGTCGTACTCAGGTGACAACATGAATCTGAAGGAAATCCTACCATCAGGGGTGTCTAAATTATGTGCTTTTACATGGGGAATTCAAATATGAGCTTATGTTTTGGATAGGATAACTCTAACCTACATCATTTTGTATTTCTAAATTGCCAATTTTACCCTTTTGAACCCCTTTATAATATATTAAAAGATATAAGGTAAATCATTTATATTGACAAGGCCAAATCAACTTCACATATATTTATTAATAGGTGAACTGCATGTATATCACTGGATATAATTACAAAGATCATTCTCCTGACATCTTGAACTTTGCCAGGTTGCACAAATCCTGCTTTGACTCAGACTTGGACATCAGCTTCCTGCTGGTCTCCTGAGCCCTGATCCCTCCATCCCTCTTTTCCTGTGAGAAGTACTTAGCAGAAGCCTCAGTCACCATTTTAACAACCCTCTCAATGCTTTGTGTGTGGCAAGGCCAGTTGCGCACCTCCATGGGGGGTGTTGATGAAGTTTTTCACCTCTGAGGTGCTTAGAGAGCAGGTGAGAGGTGACTCTGACACACCTTCTGACCAGCTGATCAAGTCACCGATGCTGGAAGCATCACAATTGATGTCAGGTGTCCTTCTGCTCCTAACAGAGGAGTCCCCCGCTGAGTGTCCGGGTCCCCCTCTCCCCTGATGGCCAGGATTCTCTCCACCCCTTCAATCCTCTCCTTCTGATCCTCAGAGCAGAGTAGTGTTTGGAGGATGACTTCACTGTGGGCATACCAAGCAGATCTTCTCACAGTTGGCATCACAATATCCAGCACCTCCTTTCTCTGGGACTTGAGGCAGTCCAGCTGAAACAGGATGTGCCTAGGCCCTTCGATCCAGGAGTGCTTGACCTTCACGTTGAACCAACATGGGTAATACACTCCAATGATGAATTCCACAATGAATTGCAGAATCTTCAGGTTCTTTCCTTTAAGTCCGTGCTTTGACACCCAGAGCCTGAGAAGTCTGTTCGCTGTGGTGAGCCAGCGGCTGTGGTTTACTGGTCCTATCTCTAACAGAGCCAGCCCTGCAGGAAGTACTCCATCCCTGACTGCACAGACAATTTTATAGCCATAGTATTGATCAGTTGAGAGATCTTGAATGACCTTGTCAGGAAGCTTGATCAGTGGAGGGCCAACAGAGATTCGGGTGAAGTTTGGATTGATATCAAAGTCTGTAGCAGAATCAAGGAGCTTTCCTATTGGCCCGGATAATTTTTTGTCTGACAGAGTAGGGCCATCAAAAGTCAACAATGAGATGACGCAGGGGAAGTTCAACAGTGTGCAGGTTGCACACCAACCAGAGCAGCTTTCTCCCCAGGTGCAGCTCCAGCTTCCGCATTACTCCAGCTTTCACACCAGTGTTGACATTTGTTGAGGTGGTAAAATAGCTTCATAAATCATGAGTCACTTCAAATATTTCACAAAACGTTTTAGAATATTCAGAAACGTTACATTCTAGCCTCTGAGAAAGGTGGCTCAGAAAATGGCCTTATGCGCGCCAGAAAACCGTCAAAATATTTCATATACCAAACTGTATGATAATTACAATTAAGTGGAATGGCACACCTTTTTATTTGAGTATTTAAATATTATTATTATTATATGAATTACATTATATGTGTTTATATGAATTAGTTAGAACAATGCTCTATGAGAGATAACGTGAGCAGCCATGATAGGAAACATGAGAAGACATATTCTGGGGTAACTACAATAGTAAAATAATCAACAATTTAATAATAATCAACTGCAAAATGATGTAGGTTAGGGTTATCAGAATTAAATATTTTCTTCAGAATTGTGTTCTATACACCAAAATATGTCATTTGAACACCTCTCTCCATTGATTTAAAATGCATAGTATGACCCGCCCTACCACGATACGCCACTGAGGTATATATACCGGGTGGGCCAAAAAAACTATTACCCAACTTTTGAAAAAATATTGTGGCTCACCCTGTATATTGATCTTATTGCTGATGCCGTATGCTGTACCCATATTTTTACTCTTTCAAACGCTGGCTTTGAATCTAGATTCAACGCCCCAGGAGTAGAGGTACAGGCCCACAACTGGAGGGACGTATCAGAATATGGTGCTCAATTGAAAGGCGGTCAAAGTCAGCAACTGATACTTTCAGATGACGGTCAGTTTCTCCATAAATAATTAATTTTCCTAATTTTTACACAATAATTAATTTATTTCTTTTTCATTTCAGACCATCATTCTGCTATAGTTGGTGAACAAGTTATAATAATGAAATACTCTTTGGAAGATGAAGCATTGATAATGAACCTGCGTAAGGAGAAACACTGGGGTGCAAAACGAATGAAGAAAGAGTTTCCAAATAAACGATGGACGATACCTGGACTTCAATATCTCAAAAATAAAATTGATATCACAGGGTCGATCAAACGAAAAGAAGGCAGTGGAAGCCCAAAAACATTACGTACTGAGAAAAATAATGACACGGTTTCATCCATGATATAAAGTCAAGAAGAACGGCCCAACATCCACAAGTCCCTTAGAGAAATTTCAAAAACTACTGGTATTTCTCGCTCTAGTGTTCGTCGTATGGTAAAAGATGATCTGGGTTTTAAATGTTTTAAAAAAGTCGAAGTTCATAAACTCTCTGCATCAAATAAGCAAGCAAGAGTTGAAAAATGTCGTATTCTGTTAGATCGATTCCCATACAGAGAAGTGTCGAAAATATGGTCCAGTGACGAGAAGACTTTTACGGTTGCTTCACCAATAAACACACAAAATGACCGAGTTTATGGAAGAGAGGACAAAAAATCTATCAGTCAGATCGACTTTGCAAGGCATGTCCGCATTTTTCTCAAAAGGTCATGGTTTCCATCCTTATTTCAAAGTTAGGGAAGTCAAGATTGTTTTTGTTGATCAAAATGCCAGAATCACTGCTGCTTATTACCAAGAAAAACTCTTTGATGCGGTACTGGCGTCGATAAGGGAGAAGTCAAGGTTGCAAACGTGCATTGATAATGGAGGAGAGTACATTCCGCATAATCTTGGATTCAATTAGGTAACTGTATAGAAACAGAAAGTTTTTCTACCCGTGTATGTATAACAGCGAATTAAAAAATACTGTAATGGTTACATTTAGAAAAAATTCAACTTCACCACGAGATAGACCATGAAATTCTACATATACAGGACACAAATATTGATTGTACAAATAACATTTCATAAAGGTAAAATATATTGTTCAAAATCAGGCTAATAGTTTTTTTCGCCCACCCTGTATATATATATATATATATATATATATATATATATATATATATATATATATATATAGGGTGGGCAAAAAAAAACTATTACCCTGATTTTGAACAATATAATTTTATCTTTATCAAATGTTATTTGTACAATCAATATTTGTGTCCTGTGTATATGTATATATATATATATATATATATATATATATATATATATATATATATATATATAAGCAAAGAACCACAGGGAAAAGGAAACACGATGAGGTGAGGACTTGTTCACTTTGACATCTGAGAAATATCAGACGAACTTTTCGCTTGTCCTCCTCTCATCGTTACTCCCTAATAGACTTCTGAATTTGAGAGATCGCCTCTTCGATGAGTTCCAGAGAATAGTGTTGCAGAAGTATATAGAAATTACTAAGATTGAAGTTGAAGAAATTTTTAAACTTACCCGGTCGAGAAGATATAGTTTTGACAGAGGAATTCCACCTGAATGGAAACAGTGCTTACTGGACTTTTGTTACAACAAAGTTAGACGAGAGTGTAGTGTTGTGAAAAGAAAACTGGGTGGTAAATTACAAATTCTAATTGAAAAAAGTGATTGGACAAAGGATGCTAACCCCGGATTTGTAATAAATCTATCAGATAAAGTGTTAGATAAAAATACGATTACGGCTCTTGGATACGAAATAAATTTTTCAGCAGCTAAAAAGGATGTGGACTATGTAGAAATAGCTAAGGCTTTCTGTAACTAAGAAAAATATAGTGATTTACCTATAGACTATAGAGAATGTGAATATTTGTAAGGGTCTAGTATATGGTGCCACGTCTAAGCCTTCTATTCCAAATTGTCCTCAGAGGTTTTTCAATTCTTATGAGTCCTTAAAGAAAAGATCAGACTCTACAATCTACATATAACTGAAGCCGATAAATGAAATGCGTCAGTGATCCTCAATAAAGAAGATTTACCTTGAAAAAATGTATGATCTTTTGAATGACTCGGACACTTACGTGAAGTTAAGAAACAATCCCCTTGAAACAGTAAACAGTGAATTTAACAAGAAAATTAAGCAACTTTTGAAGGGTAAAGAAGGAAGTATTACTTAAACAGTTTTTGAGAACTTCGCCGTCATTATCCTATATGTATGGTCTGATTAAAACTCAAGCCAAATAATGCTACAAGGCCTATTGTTAGCTCTATAGGATCTATCTCATATTAGCTGTCTAAATGGCTTGTATCCATCCTTAATCCTCTCCTGGGCACAATTTCACAATCACACATAAATAATAATGTAGACCTTGTAGAGAAATTAAATAGTATCAGTGTCAATTACAATTTTAGATTGGTAAGCTTTGATGTTACCTCTTTATTTACAAGAGTCCCGGTGTAGGATCTATTAGTTTTCCTTTCGGAAGAATTGGTTAAGCATAACACTGGTCAACAAAGATTTTTCATCAGAGTAAAATTTGTGGTGGCTGGATAGCATGTTTCACGCTGATTCCAAAACTGCATTCAGATTTTTTCTAGCACGTATAGTTTTCAAGATGAAGGCATATATATAACTACACAGATTTAACCATTTTAAATAGGCAAAATACTAATATTTCAACATTTGATTGTGTTTATTTTATTGTGTTTTTTAAGTTTATTCATCTTATTTATTTCAATTATCTTAATTATACATCTTATGTATTTCAGGTGTGAGCTTTTACGTCTAGCAACATTGTGATTCAGGCAACAACGCCGTGCTTTGTGTGTCAAAAGATCAGTCCAGTCCAAGAACTTGTTGTGTCAAGTTGGTGTACATTTTTTTTAATTTATAATTTGCTCAGGTCAGTCAACATGCCTCGACAATGTAAGAATGACCCCGACAAGTTCTGTTTCGTATGCGGCCAGTTGACAACTAAAACACAGCGACGAAGTATTACAACCGACATTAAGAAAATATAAAAGCTATACTTTGGTTGCCATCTAGGTGACCAAGATAAACCATGGGCGCCACATCAAATCTGTTCTGGCTGTTCAAATGGATTACGTGATTGGCTTAACAAAAAGAAAGCTTCAATGCCATTTGCCATACCCATGATATGGAGGGAGCCGAGAGATCATCATGAAGACTTATTTTTGTAGTGTGAATTTAATGGGGTTTTCTGCCAAGAACAAACACCAGATTGTATATCCAAACTTAGATTCAGCACGTAGACCAGTAAAACATGATGAAACATTGCCCATTCCAATTCCCCCAAGTGATAGGCTAGATTCTATCATAGATGACATGGAAATTGATGAAGGTGCAACTGGCGTTTCCGGACCATCTACAGAACCAGGGTACACTTTTGAAGGTAGACATTTAGAGCCTAAAAAGTTAACCCAAGGACAGTTGAATGATCTTGTTAGAGACTTATCGCTGTCTAAAGAGAAATCAGAGCTTCTCGCCTCAAGACTAAAGGAGAACAATTTACTTGAGAACAATGTTCGTATTAGTTACTACCGAAAGCGGAATTTTGAATTAACAGCATTCTTTTCAGTAGACGGTCCTCTCTGTTATTGCCATGACATCAGTGGACTATTTACAGCCATATCTCAGACGTATGTGGCATCTGAGTGGCGCCTCTTTATTGATTCGTCGCAGAGAAGTCTGAAAGCAGTTCTTTTGCATAATGGTAATATAATGCCATCCATCCCCATTGCCCATTCCGTCCATCTAAAAGAGACATATGACAATATGGATATACTACTTAAGGCAATCAAATACGACAGTCATCAATGGAATGTTTGTGGAGATCTAAAAGTTATAGGAATGCTTATGGGTATGCAGTCAGGATTCACAAAATTTTGTTGTTTCCTTTGCCTGTGCGACAGTCGCGCCACTATAGAACATTACACCAAAAGTGACTGGCCACTTAGGTATACATATGTCCCAGGGATAAGCAATGTCCAGTCTGTCCATTTAGTGGATCCCCAAAAGATCTATCTGCCACCTCTTCACATTAAACTTGGTTTAATGAAGAATTTTGTTAAAGCAATGGGTAAAGTCAATTCTGAAGGGTTCCAATACCTTTCAAAGAAATTTCCGAAGGTTACTGCAGCAAAATTGAAGGAAGGAATTTTTGTTGGGCCACAAATAAGAGAGGTTTTGAATGACACTGAATTTGAAAAAGTCCTAAGTCCGCTGGAATTGAAGGCTTGGCTGGCGTTCAAATGGATATGTGAAAACTTTCTTGGAAGCAACAAGTCACCTGCGTATAAGGATGGAGTCAAGAACCTCCTTGATGCGTTCAAAGAAATGGAGTGTCGAATGTCGTTAAAAATTCACTTCCTGCATTCCCACTTAGATTTCTTTCCTGAAAACCTTGGTGCAGTGAGTGACGAGCAAGGAGAGCGCTTCCATCAAGATATTCAGATGATGGAGAAGCGCTACCAAGGATATTGGAATGAAAGCATGATGGCGGACCATTGTTGGATGCTGTATCGTGACAATCCAGGCCAAATTTACAAAAGGAAATCACACTCACAGCGCTTTTAATAAAATAATGTATATATTCTTTATTTATAAGTACATTGAATAAGGTATATGATGTATTTGTTGTTTAGCATTCCTAAGTGTGATCTATACATCCATAAATTTTCTTATAGCAATATCAAAAACTTAAAAATATCAAAACCAGTGTATCTATATAACTATACGTGCTAGAAACAAAATAAAACCAGATTCGGAATCAGCGCGAAAAATGCATTAAGAAAAGTGTGATCATGTTTGTGATGAGAAAAAAAGTTTCATTTTGTTGGCCAGTGTAATTTGCCATTACCTGTGAATACCATTATAGAATTAATCAAGCGGTGCATAGTAGATTCGAAATTTGTGTTTAATAATGAATATTTTAGGCAGAAATTTGGTATGGCTATGGGAAACCCCCTCTCTCCCATTTTAGTAACTTATATATGGAGTTTTCTGAAAGTAAATTATTAAGAAAGATTCTGCCAAATTACGTTCCGTGGTTTAGATATATAGATGATGTTCTTTGCCTCTGGCTAGAAACTTTAAATCTCCATGAATAATAATTTAACGCCATCTATCAATTTTACAGTTGAAATAGAAAAAGACTCATCGATCCCATTTTTAGATGTTTTAATATATAGGTCCGGAAAAAAGTTTAGGTACAATATTTACAGAAAACCCACTAATAACACCAGTACACATTTGAAAACTTGTCGATCGATTTTTACAAACTATGTGATTCTATATAATTTGAGTGCGCTGATCTCAAACATATAGTTAGTTTTTCCTTATCACGTATGGTTTTCTTACTACAGGGTGTGTCATAAATCCCCCATTTATCCCCAAATGTGAGCCATCTTATCGAGACCAACATTGGATTGCACATGCTAAACCATAAATTTTGTTGTTATAGACTACAGTTATAGACTACAGAATTAAATAGCTCCTAGCTCTTGGACAAGCATATTGCTTGTTTATGAAAGAATAAAAAAATAACTGAAAGAAACAAAATATATTTACCTTCTTTACTTGCAAACATTTCAGGACTTATTCCAAAGACTTAAGACTACGAAGGTAGATCTGACTAATGACGACTAAACCGGTGCTTCTTTGATGTTTTCTTATGCTGTGCGTTAGGCTGATCTCGTTGCAGACACCAGCAGTAATCCGCGATCATATTTGTACGCCATCTTCCTTGATATCTTCTTTCCATGGTTTTGATGTCCTGGTGAAAGCGTTCCCCTTGCTCCTCACTGACATCTCCGAGATTTTCGAAAAAACGGTCAAGATGCGAAAATAAGAAGTGAACTTTCAGGCTCATGTTGCAGCCTAAGGCGCAAAACTTTTTAAGCATATTTTCCACCAGTCTTTCATAATTTTGGCTTTTGTAGTTTCCCAAGAAGTTTTCAACAACATCTTTGAAACCAAGCCATGCTTCTTTTTCTTTATTGGTCATCGTGTTCAGGAAATGATCGTCTGACAATAACTTTTTAATCTGAGGACCTATAAAAACACCTTCCTTTATTTTCTCGTAGCTAATCTTTGGATATTTTGAACAAATGTACTTGAAACACTCACCTTCTCTATTCAATGCTTTGACATACTGCTTCATCAAGCCTAACTTAATGTGCAAGGGTGGTAGGAGGATTTTATTTGGTTCAACTAGATGTTCATGTAAAATGTTCTTTGATTCTGGGGTAAGATTCTCTCTAGGAGGCCAAGTTTTCCTCTTCCAGTGCTGGTCACGTGCTCGACTATCCCATTCGCAGATGAAACATGGCATCTTAGTGTATCCTGATTGCTCCCCAAGTAACATGCAAAGGACTTTGAGATCCCCACACAATATCCATCTGTGATTTTGATACTGAATTTTTTCCAGAAGCTGTTTCATGTTATCATAGGTCTCTTTTAAATGAGTAGAATGGGCCACTGGGATTGATGCATATTTGTTACCGTTGTGCAGTAACACTCCTTTTAGATTGGTTTTAGAGGAATCTATAAACAACCTCCAGTCACTGGTTTGGTATTCGATGCCTAGCTTGCACACTAATCCTGTGATGGCCTTGCAAAATACCAAGGGACCATCTTCTTCGAAAAAAGGCACGAAGTCTTTCTCACGATTTCTGCAGAGTCCTTAGGCAGATTCAAATCCCTGACTAAGTCATTTAGTTCGACTTAGGTTAATGGTTTAGGATCTCGGTCAGCTGATGGCTGTTCATAAACATCATCATTGTCTGGATTTGGAGCTGAATCAGAATCTGAATTGTATTGATCCAGACTCTCTGGTGAGCGGGAAATAGGAACTTCTGGACCATGGGGTACCGGCCTTATTGCAGATGGAAGACTTGGGTATTGAAGGCTCTCTTTATTCTTTGCATTATAACCTTTAACATTGCAAGAACAGAAGTAGCAGTCGTCGGTATGGTTTCTAGGCTCGCGCCATACCAAAGGGATCCCAAATGGCAAACTTTTCTTTTTACCTTTGCTCCAATTCCTTAGTGCCGCAACACACGTAAGACAAACCTTGTGTGGAGCCCAACTTTTGTCTTGATCTCCTAATTTAATTCCAAAATAAGCATGATAAGCTCTCTTAATGAAGGTCGTTACATTTGTCCTTTGTTTTACAACATACCGACCACAAATATAACAAAATATGTCTGGACTATGGGCACATCCTCTAGAAGCCATTATTAAAATTTTAAAGACGTAATGTTAGAATTATCTATCTGAAAAATATGAAAAAACGAAATTAATTAGAGATAATAAAGGTAAAAAATTACAAAACGCCCCAAAATTGTTTTGCTAATAACTAAAACTGTGGGTGATAGAAAAAAACTGGTAGCATTTTTTAATTCAGCGCAGCGAACTGCTTCAGAATCACAACTCAAAATAAAGAAATCGATTTTCATGCAGACCGGTGTATAATTGTTCCTATATTCATTATTCGGCTCACCACATTAACGTAAAACGAACCGTTTTTTCTACTTTGTTCTGAAGATGTTTCGAATTTGGGATCAATGAAAGAAAGTCACTCCCTGCCAACTTTAGTTAGCTTTATAAGGCTAACTAACAAAAATATGACGACCTAACCTAACCAATCGTCAAGGGCGTACAGTTGACCTAACGACTGGTTAGGTTAAGTCGTGATATTTTCGTTAGTTAGCCTTATAAAGCTATTAGTAGTCTAGGCGCAAAAGGATTGCAAATGTTGGTCAATGGTGCAAAGGGGGGGGAGGTAAATGTTGCAAGAAGTTATGCAACAAGGGGGAGGGGTTATCCCCAAGCTGCAATGAAGGGGAACTCCCCCAGCATGTTGGGGGAGTCCATCTAGCCTCTTTGGGGGATAAGTTGGGACGGCCTCACCCCCCAAAGTGGTATACGTAACCTAAGAGAGAGAGGAGAAGGAGAGAGGAGTGTTCGCCTGGCTTCTGCCAGACGCATATTGAGAATTCATCCGAGCGCCCGCTGTCTTATAAGTTCCTAATCAGCCAGTTGGCTTAGAAGGCTTCTTAGAAGGCGTAAATAGCTTGTTCAGGTGTACATTATTAGGATTGAGTTGCCAGAATGCGCTATTTAATTAATTAAAGCATATATTCTCGACAGTTGGCTTTCCGCCAGTTTGCCTAATCCGCCAGTTGGCTTAACCAGCCAATTGACGTAGAATACCTAGAAGGCAGGTGTATATATTACCTTTTCAGCTGCCAGATTGCGCTATTCAGATATTTTTGACAGTTGGCTTAGAAATCCGTCAGTCGGGTTAGAAGGCAGCCATTTGGTATACGTATAATTAAATAATAATATCGGTTACAACCAAAAGAATTAAATAAAACACCATTACATCATTCTGTTTATTTATACGAATTTTGGAATCAATTTCACGAAATATATAGAAAGTAAATATACAATCCTACACAAACGATGGAATATATGCAATAAAAATTAATAATAATATAAGAAATACGAACGAGAATATATATATATATATATATATATATAATCAAAACATAATACTATACAAAACGATGTAGTATAACCATCAATATAACAGTACAGGATAAATATATATATACATACATATATATATATATACACACAGTTATATTAAATAATTAAATATATTGAAAATATTAATATTAAATATATTAAAAATAAAAAAATAATAATATACAAAACGAAGGAGTATAATCATCAACATATTAGTACAGGAAAAATAAGTACACACACACACACACACACAATTATATTAAATAATTAAATATATTCAAAATAAATATACTTCAAAATACTTTATGTTCTACTGCGCATAACTAAAACACTAAACTCACGTAATCGAGTCTACAGTCACATCATTATTGCTTTGCACTACGCTGTAAACACGATTTAACATTATTTCACCGCTCAAGTTATAGGGATACCTATACTCGATATAAATGGCCTTCATATCGTTCAATACTATTTTTGTGCCCTCTTTACATTTGATCGGCAAGTTATCTTTAAACACAGCTAGAATACACTCAAAAGCACGCACAAAGAGGGCATCGTTAGCCATAACGTCATTATTAAATACAAGTTTATAAACACTCCTTTTCAATCGAGGGTTTTTTCTTACTGTCCCGAGCTTTTCAATCGTGAACTCTTCTTCACTCTGTATAGCGGAAATTGAAATAATCTTCCAAGTCGTAACGACAGCTACTCATTATATAGAGATACAACGCTTCAGGGCGAACGGTGTAGGCGAGCCCTGCCCTGTACCGCTCAAGTGCTTTGTACGAAAGTTCGTGATATTTCGAAGAGTCTAAACCTTTTAAATAAGCATCCAGCTCTAGACCATTCTCGCCTTGTTAATTCCTACATTCTATAAACCCGTCGACCAGAGCGGTGTATGCGAATTGAAGAACTGTGTCAAAATAAATCATATCCGTAACACGGGCGTCTAATATAGTCTTCAGCTTGCGGAATCCGACGATTTCAAACATTCTGTCGGTTTCGCGCAGGGACAAGAACGTTATTATCAAATATATTCTTCCACATCAGTCGTATATCAATGCATGGCTGATCGTTATTTATACACAACGTACAAACAACGGCATATGAGGGGGCATCACTAATCTGTTCTCTTCTTGTACCTACACCTGCAGGTATTTTATAACGGTCCTCACCCCACTCCTCAACTATCACGAAGATCCTATTCATCTCCCCAACACTTAAATAAATAACATTACGTTTACCAGAGTTTGTTTGCCTGCAAATCGTTTCAAGTACATAGTTAATGATAACGGTTTCACGCCTGAACACGCGCAATGACTTCGTCACAGACACATCGTACGCGGCATTGAGAATGCTTCTCAAAGGAAGTTCCATCGTATTCGAGGAATGCACGTCCAGGTGGTTTAAGCTCTGAGATGACTATGAGCCACGGGTGCGCGGATCGGTTCGACAGGAGGAGCGAGTCACACCATAAGCCGATGAAACGTGTACGGCGCTGTTCCGACGTGAATATTTATATCCCATTATACTGGGTTGGTGTTTTAAGAAATTTTCCGATACATGAAGCAATATCGGTTTTAATGTTTTACCGCTCCCACTCCCCAAAATACGCACCAGACATTTTCGCTTAGGGGGGAATTTCACGAACTAAACTCATTTTATTCACAAACCGATGCACTATTTGAGAGAAACATGTTACTGTATTTTTCCTTTTTGTTTAACAATCGATACCCGTCTCTAAATTCTATCAACAACTCACACAGGCCTTTAGCCACAACCTCACTGAGAACTTCGTCCTGATATACGAGGGTAATTCAATAAGTGTCCGCACTTTTTGTTTCACAATTTTATTTTCACATTTGATAGATTATAAACACATCACTTCTCAATATAGTCTCCCTGTTTCTCAATACACTTAGTCCAGCGATCTACAAGCTTCCTAATGACATCACAAAAGAATGTTTTCGGCTGTGTGCGTAGCCAGTCATGCACCGCCTCCTTCAGGTCATTATCGCCTTGGAATCGCTGATCTCTCAAAGCGTCTTTTAGTGGTCCAAACAGGTAAAAATCCGAAGGTACCAGGTCTGGACTGTAGGATGGATGGTCGAGAATGAAAACCGAGATGAAACCTGGATCCATCTCTATGAACCAGAAAGCAAATGAGAGCATGAAATGGAAGCATCCAACATCTCCCGTTGCAAGGAAATTCAAAGCGCAGCCGTCAGCAGGTAAAGTTATGCTGATACTGTTTTGGAATACACGAGGCCCTATCCTTAAACATTATCTAGGGCATGGAACTACAGTAACAAGTGCATTGTATTCTGACATGCTTCGGAATGAGTTAAAGCAAGCAATTCGCACAAAACGGAGAGGGAGATTGTCGGAAGGTGTTATTCTGTTACACGACAATGCGCGCCTTTATACCACTGCACAGACTAGAAAATGCCTTCAAGAACTTAAATTTGAACTTCTCGACCATCCAGTCTACAGTCCAGACTTGGCACCTTCGGATTTTTACCTGTTTGGACCACTAAAAGACGCTTTCAGAGGTCAGCGATTTCAAGGCGATGATGACCTGAAGGAGGCGGTGCATGACTGGCTATGCACACAGCCAAAAACATTCTTTTGTGATGTCATTAGGAAGCTTGTAGATCGCTGGACTAAATGTATTGAGAAACAGGGAGACTGTGTTGAGAAGTGATGTGTTTATAATCTATCAAATGTGAAAATAAAATTGTGAAAATAAAAAGTACAAATACTTATTGAATTACCCTCGTATATTAATATAATGGTAAAAGTATTTTAGATTGTCCATGATGACAAGGTTTACATTCTCAGCCGCAGGGTACGCGTACTCGGTATGATGCAGCATGATATAATACCGCCGTCACACCACTCATCAAGACATATCCATATCCGTTGCTTCTCTTCTGCACGCGTTGTTTCTTTCACCTCACGGTATATGTACGCTTTTATACAGTTTATCCCTACAACGTAGTCCATTACATCGTTTGTGCCGCGAAATCCGACAATACTCTCGCCAGAATATCCAAAGAGTAGTTGAACATCAGGTTCCCTCGCGTGATTCAATGTATCCTTAAAAGTCTCAAAGGAAGGGAGGGTAGGCAGTCTTTCAATATTCACCACATCTTTCGACTTTACCGAATACCACTTCATAAACGTCGAACACGCAATATCAAAAGTAGCCATCACTATTTTTCGTCTACGTGAGAAAATATGCGTCTGAGCTCCAGGGTTTGCAGCGGCCAACTGAGCACGCGGGGTAGAGATATGCCAAGGTAGTAGCAGGGGTTACGTGACCGAGCTCACAGTGGGCGGAGCTTAGGATTGTACACACGCACGCACACAAAGGAGAAAATGAAACCCTAATTGAAACAAATATATGTAATAAATAAACATATCGTTAGCAATACACACATTATATATATATATATATATATATATATATATATAAACAATCAAGGATTAAGGTATCCAAAGGGTACGATATCATAGGTACCAGGTACCTGGTAACGTTTCCTATAGGTGTTACGGCATACCTTCGTGCTCCTAAGTTCGTTCACACACCCCAGCCTCTGCGCCCGAAAATTGTGGGCCCCTACAGGCAGTTGGGGTGGATGGTTGCCCTCATCTTCCAAGCACACTAGATCCTTCAACGAGTCAAAGTTAACGACTCGTCGGTTCGCATGGTTAAGCGTGATACCCTTAGCCTTCACGATATATTTCATATCCTCCCCCACGCTCACCCGTACTCCATAAGTTTTTGGCCCTGTTGATACAAATGAGTCAGCGTATGCATCATCACCATACTCATCCTTGATCTCGTCAGTTAACTCTCCGAGGAATTCTCCAATAGCAGGCATGTATTCACCGTCCCTCGCTGTGAATATTACGCTATCTGTGTCAGCGTACAGCACCCTTCGCCCAAGAGAGTGCAGTAGTTCCCAAAGCTTGATGCGGGTGTAGGCCGTTGTGAAGCTGGCTACAGGTATGTTTGTAACCCGTGAGGTATTTGTGGCCAGTTCGGTGAAGTTGTACTTTATTATGTAAGTATTACCTACATTCACGATCTCCATAACCTCTTTATTGGGAGCATTGGCATAATCTCAGACTCACTATAACTTTGTGCCAAATGAACGTTCCCTTTGCCAGTATTCTGTGCAAATTTTCCCCAAAGACTGTTTAGACACAACTTTGCACTAAAACGCTTCCCAGGATTCTTAACAATTTGGGAATGGTCAAACTGTATACCTTCATGGGCACGGTAACGCTGAATATAAGCCGTTTTTTCACCTTCGGTATCAACTCCTCGCCGATATCCCGATGCTTATACCTTATCCTCCACAAAAGCATTTATATATGGCGTGAAAAGGTTGGGTAGCTTCTGAAACCTCCACACCTCATGTATCTTCAATATTCTGTAGCCATGGCGAACGGCTAGGTCCAGCTCAGGGCTTGTATATACACCTCTGATCTTAAGCTGGTTGGTTGTATGATTACGATCACCGTTGTTCTCCTCTGCGCACTTCACGCACAGGGGAAACATGAGCTTGTGATCTATAACGACGGGTAAGATCGGCATCCATAAATCGCGAGGGGGGACACGTCCACGAGAAGTCCAAAGTAGCGCTCACTCAAGTTAACTGAGAACTCGATGGTTGGTATGGTGGAGCCCACCAGTTTTTCAGGCGCACCTACTGGGTACGGGTTGTTCTTCATCACGTAGGGATATCGAGAACAGAAGCCGTAGTTATGGAGCTTACCCCACGGCGTAGGCGGAAAGTATAGCTTGAATGGATTTGTGCGCCCGCCGAACAAGCTGTCACCGCATTTGAGGGGGTTCAACACTATTGGATATTTGATGGCCCTTATTTCTTCACGGTACTGGTCATCTGCTTCCATCCGTGCATCATACTCTTGCTCCCACACGATCTTGTGAGTGAACTGGGAACCTATAAGTTGATCGCGGTTACGGGTCCATGCGAGGCTGTCGGCGGAGGATCTTCAATGGAGGTCTCCTGTGACGGCACACTCAGGGCGCGGGCATCCATGCCACCAGCAGCCGTTAAAGGAGTACACAGTCTTCTCACCAGTGGTTGGATCCGCACTTAGCTCATCAACCCAAAAAACACGACCATTGACCTTAATGTGTACTTCAACCGTGTTGCGTGCATGTTTTATGTGTACCCCGGTAGGGTGTGTCAATTTGGGAGGTGAAAATTAATTTTTGCCAATTCCTTCACTGAGGGGTTTTAAAAATATGTTTTTGGATGTGAAGAATTCAAATCTGCTATTATTTTTGTGATTGCTCAACACTTAGCTTGGTAAATCTACGTTTGATTAAAAAGCACATAAATTGCTCTCGGAAAACAACATTTATTAATTTAGCTTCTCAAAATGTCAGGTAATGCTATAAAAATTTTAGTTTCTCTGCATAAAACATATCCTAGTAATCATAAAACATATCCTTGTAATCATAAAACAACATTAGAAAGTAATGACATCAGTAAAAAAAATATTTAAACAACAAGTTTCATCAAGTCTTGCTTTGATTCGTTCTTGGACATCAGCCGCCGACTTGCTTCTTGGCCTCTGATATAGCCCTCACATTTCTCATGTGTATACACCCTGCCTGCTGCCTCTGTGACTTGTTTCACACACCTCTCTATTGACTGAGCATGACAGGGCCACTGTGGAACTTGCATAGGCTTGTCAAAGAACTTCTTTACTTCCGCTGTAGTCAGTTTACATGTCAAAGGAGGTTTCAAATACCCCGTCAGACCAGTCTGTCAGCTCCAACACGGAAGAAGCACTGGGGTTGATGGAAGGTGTCTTCCTGGGACGTACAGAAAGATCTCCAAATGTGTCATCATCTCCACCCCTCATGTCAACAATCTTTTGGACACCAGCTCTCCTCTCCTCACTGTCATCTGAGCACAAGAGTGTCTGGATTATCATTTCGCTGAATGCATACCATGCTGAGCGCTTGATGGTTGGCAAAACAGCATCCACTACAGCCTTCTTTTGCAGCCTAACTAGCCGCAGCTGAAACAAGATGTGGCGTGGGCCTTCCACCCAAGAGTGTTTTACTTTGATGTTGAACCAACAGGGGTAGTACACACCAACAATGTATTCCACTATCAGTCTTAAGTTGTTGAGGGTTTTGCCTTTAAGGCCATGTTTTGAAACCCATATGCGACAAAGCCTGTTTGCTGTTGTCAACCACCTTGAATGGCTCACTGGACCAATTTCAAGAAGGGCCAGATCTGTGGGAAGTTCTCCTGTCCTTATGGCCTGTGTGATCCTATACCCGTACGCTTGATCAGTAGAGAGATCCTTTACGACATTGTCACTCAGTGAAGTAAGAGGCTCTCCAATTGAGTTTGGTGAATGAAGGATCAATTTCAAGTTCGGTTGCAGTGTCTAGCATCTTGCCAATGTTACCTGTCCACTTGTTGTTAGACAAGGTCTTCCCATCCAGTGCTGTGATCAAGTGTCGCAGGGGTAACTCGTTAGTGTGGAGGGCACAAACCAACCAGATCAGCTTACGGCAAAGCTTGACCTCTACCCAATGCATGGCACCACCCTCCCAGCCAGTTTTAACATTTGTAGAATCACCTCCAATGGCCTGCAGGCTTTTATCAATGCCCTTCTTCTTCATGAAATCTACAAGATTATCAGCAATAACTTCAGCAGGTTTTTTTCTCGTTGAGCCTTTCTCAGGAGTGAAGTGGTAGAGATATTTTCCACCTGGCTCACTGCACACAGAATAATGCTCTTCTTTGATGATGCTGGGGAACTGACGATCTGAATTGTCTGTTTTCAGCATAACTTTAGTTGTATCTTGACGGCCGTCAAAGAAGATGCAGTCAATTTCACCCTTCTTACAAAGATCATCAAATTCCTGATCCAGGGATCTCATAACTTTTTCTTGGGCCCTCTTGACTTTATTGTGATCAACTACAAGTCTCTTGTCTTCTTCAGTGATCAAGCCAGCATCCATAAAGGCAGCAGTGGTGATGGCAGCTGTGGCACGCAGGCCAACACCATATCTGATGCTATGCATAGCAACATTAGGTATTTCTAATGTGTTGTACTCTGGCTTTTTATTGGAAGTTGAAGACGTGCTTGGTATTTCTAATGTCACTTCATAACTTCCATCCTTTCCATCTTGAGCATCAGCTATTTGTTCTTCATTTTCATCATCAGAGAAAATTATTTCATTTGATGGCATTGAAACATCCTGCTTACTTGTCTGCTTATATTCAGCAAGCCTTCTTCTTTCGTCTTCTTGCCGCTTCTGCTTTTTGACTTGTCTGTTGTGCTCAGGTTGATCTGGCAAGCCAATCTGATGTGGTCCAATAGAACCAGACTTGTCTCTCTGACCTTTAATGAAAGCAAGTTCCTTCACAGGGATCTTCATCTCCCTAGGGCATGTACAGTTAATGTGAGTTTCGTTTTTGCAACCAGCATCTGCAAGGCAGCCAAATTCAGAGCAGAGAACAATTTTACACTTGCAACTGAGGATGTCAAAAAGCTTGTCAAGTTTTGCAATGAAAGCCTCTTTGACATGTGCTTTCCTCTCCCAAGAGATATGTTTTTGGCCTGCTCCCAGCTCTCTTGGATCTTGTTTAAGATTGTGACTCGTGAATTTACAACGGGGGCTACAAAAGAACTGTTTAGGGTAAATGTCCTTTGCAAGACTGGCTGCTGGGTAGTTTCTCACATCCTCATCACTTTGTTCTCTTAGCAGTAGCCCATATTTCAGAACGTCTCGCAGAGTTGGGAGTTCAGAGGGCAACAACTCTCTACCAGTTCCAATTAGGTTGCTCATATGTGTGAATGTCCCCAGTCTTGTCCTCCTTTTAGAAGCCATTGTAGGTCAATTCCCACTGGTTAGGATGGTAGCACTGACGGACAAGTAATCTTCAGCACACTGATGAATATGTTTCAACCTGTGAAATAAGCAAAAACAGCAGTGCATTATATATACAGCATATATAATTATTAATATAATAATTATTATATAATTCCACAAAAAAGTAAAAAAAGTCACTATTTTTATGTAGCTTCTTCCAAGCAAAACTAAATTATATTAAATTAACAAAAATATCTTTAGAATTCCTAAGTCATGCTGCAACTTTTTAACACCCCTCATATTTGGAATTTGAAAGTGGAAAAATTCGACACACCCTAATACCCCGGTATGTTGCTGTAGGTATATGAGCCAGTAAATAGTCTTGTGCCCATAAGTGCGGGGATTGTTTCTGTGAATGACGACTAAAGTGTCTTTAGGCATGAAGTTATTCTTGAAAACCGTAAAACATAATGAGGCGATCGTGGTTGCGACATGCAACGGATCGCATTTGAAACAGGCTCTGTACGTCCTTCTAAAGGCCTGGAAACATACTCTAAGCACGCGCATATCATTCACGCAATAACGTTCACATTCATCAGCTATATTGGATGGACTAGCTTCATTAAAACTGTTGTAGTAGCGGTCAAAATCTTCACGCTCACTATCACTCATGTTCGTGTAGTTAAAGTAATGTTTGGGTGGAGGTAGTCCTACATAATTTAAAGTTTCGTTAGTGAGGAATGTTTTAGGGAAATACTCTTTTGAAACTTCAGCGGCTACCCCCATGACCTTGGGTAGCTTTGCTAATTTACAAGGTGTGAAAACAGGGTGTCTTTAAACTGTACATTACCTCTTACCTGCTTCTGTATTATCATAGTTTGTTGCTTCTTTTCAAGGGATCACCTGTAAATATCGCAGACGACTTGTGTTCAAGCAACTCCATACGAAGGAACTGTGTGTCAAATTTTGCTCCGTTATGAGAAGAATATACACAGTAATTTTTTGGAACTTGTCCTCTAACTTGACAATACAGGATACAAAGAGTTTCACATGGCTGTCGTGTTCATTCGTTTTAAAAACGTTTGTCCGTTTACCACATTTATGACACTCATCACACTCGATTTCCATGCACTCATCACAGATAGTCTGGCTTACAAGTAAATGTGGAATAACCTCTTTGGTTTCAGCGTTCGTGTATGTTTCTATATCGTAGTACTCGGTTATACAAGGGCTATTTTTAGGCTTAGCATCTTTCATATACCATACATGCCTCACTCCATCGGCCATATATTTTTCATGACATATAGAACAGTGAATTTCATCGCATTTATGTTTGAAATTCCCCCAATTATCCATCATGTGAAACATACCGCACTTACAAATCCTAATTTTCCTGCAAGTGCCAATTGATTTATGGAGTTCAAAGCATTTATTATTTAAAAATGTACGTCTATACACATTACATTCCCTCTTCTCAGTTTCAACTACATGACTTTCACATTTGGGCTTTTACACTGCTCACATACCATGTAGCATTCCTCACAATGTTTCACTATATCATCCGCAAACTCGAGACATCCCTTACACAAATCGTAATGCCTTCCATATTTTCGACTTTTATCATAACTAGCGTAGAGAGTCCTTATATTACGGATGGGGAGATACGATGTTCCTGACAATCCTAAAATAAGTAGAGGTCTTGTACGATCTCTCACACAGCTTTTAAAAACATACACAGTCCTACGACGATCATTCATTCCAAATACAACTATACGAACATTCATTTCCTGCTCTACCCTTCTCAGCTCTTCAGGACCAATATTACACTCAAACTGAAGCTTACAATCTGAAGCCAGATTACGGGCACGCTGCACAACCGTAGGCAGCCAGATATTATACGCGATTGTATTTAGCACAGTGAACATATGAGCTAAGACTATTACTATGAAGCCACAACCACGATCGAAGTTTAACTGCTTTCTGTAAATAGACTGAGAATTGAAATTAAGAGTAAAAGGTGTGGCACTATGACCAGCATCCCGGAATACTCTGACAATATCTACCATGAAGTTGTCCATATTGAAGGCTGTACTACTTTGAGAGGCCTGCATTATACGGTTCAAGGTATATTCTATGTCTACAACGGCCAAGCATCTGAACGGTATTACTACCCAAAAATATCTACATCCCCGTCATCTGACCCGAACCTGAAGGACAACCTCTTCCGGACTTCACATTCGTCGCGATTCTGAAGGGCAAACTCCACAATACCTTCAACTACGCGTCGCTGTCCAACACCGTTGATATACAGGAATCCAGGGTCAACCTTGACTACGTATCGATTTCTAGTCAGGGCAGGGGTGGGGGTTGTGTCGTAAGACGTAGAGGGTTGGGGCTCTATTACTGGGGGTCTAACAACCGGTGCAATCCTGGCACGCTTTATACCTGACGTGGAGGGTTCTTCATCATGCTTCCGCTTTGAATTGCCGCGTGCTACAGGTATCGCTGGTGAAGGTTCGTCAGTGGGGATGGAGTCTGTAGCTACACGGTCATCGGGGTCATCTGTAATATCGATGATGGGGGGCTGACTTCCTTTCACGAATTGTGACTGGAGATGAGATTTGGGTACGCCACTTTGAACCTGAAACAAAACGCCAATCCAAGGAGTGGCATCACGCAGACTCCCCACGCAAGAAAAAGTTCAAAATGTATATATGTATGGCATGCGAAGGTGCCCCCCTCAGGGCATTGGTTTCTGCTCGTATGTAGGAGAATTACGACTTCTGATTGATCGAGGTCCATGGTGTAGTGGATAGCATATCTGACCGGCAATCGGATGATCCCGGGTTCGATTCCCGGGTGGTACCTCATCTTTCATTTGTTCGTTCTGCCTCCTCATCTTGTGCGGAACGCTCTTCTACACAAGCGTCGTTCATTACATTAATTATACTGTGTGTTGTTGCAGTTAAAATGTATATATATATATAATATATATATATATAATATATATATATATATATATTAGGGTGTCACTTAATTGTATGGTAAGAATTGAACCATCAAGAAGTTTCGGTCTGACCCTCTGTAAATGTGACATTGCATGTAGAAACGCTGATTATGAAGTCTTATGAGAAAATATTAATATTTAGAGGTCGCTCAAGGCCATTAAATTTTTGATGACGCTTCGTTACTTTTCCTAAATTGAAATGCGATTCCTTTCTATGCCTCACCCCAGTATCATTTCAATTACCTTAATGGTAGGATGTGTTTGCATTAGTGTGTGTCATTTTAGTCTTAATAGTATAACACTTATTTTTTATTTTCAGGTGTAAATTTATATAGCAAAATACATTTATCTAATGATGGAGACTCGAAAGAAATCTAAGGTTTACTTGATTGACAAATGTGAGAATGATATTACAGGTGGTAAATTGCCATCAAATCTTCAGGCTCTGTCCTTTTTCCTTCATTTAAATATAAAAACGAAGACGATAAGAGAGGCTTCGTCAATGGCAATTGAAAAAATTGAGGAGTTTTGGAATCGTGCCCGAATTCCAACTCAACACAGTCAGAAAACTGGAAAAACTCTTCTCACGATGGAAAGCATTGAAGAAAAATGCATCCCACGAGACAGAAGTACAGGCTAAGAATGAGAGCATGTTCAAGGACTGTTTTCACGACTTCTTTGATATCGCTCATGCAAATGCCCTCGACATAATCAAAATGGAGGAAGATAAGCAGTTTCTCATTGCTCAGCGTGAAAAAGGCCGTCGTGGAACAATGTCTTCTGTTGATATTGTGCTACATCAGAAGGAGGCAAAGAAGGAAAAACGTGTGTTGAGCGAACAAAGTCGAAAGCGAAAGGCAGAACAAGGCAAGGATTCATTGTTAGATTCTGTTACACTAGAGAGCAGCAGTTCATCGTTGTTTGAGGAAGAGGATTCAGAACCTGAAGCTGTTCCTGAAACAAGTAGGCAGAAACCCCCTTTCAAGCGGGGAAGAAAAGAAGTCATCACGCCTGGTTTCACAGCAGTTCTAGAGCGCTGTAAAGTATCTAATCGTGCTGCTACTATGATTATTGCGGAGACTGCGAAAAGTCTGAGCCATGGTATCCCTGATCTTGCTGTGAATCGAGAGACCATTCGACGTGAACGAAAGAAGCAAAGGGAGGCACTCTCTATGACCATCACGAAAAACTTCAAGCGGAATGTACCTCTTACTGTACACTGGGATGGTCAATTATATTACCGGAAATTACTGGAAAGAAAAAATTGATCGTCTTCCTTTCATAGTAACAGGTCAGGGAGTACATCAGCCTCTTGGCGTTCCAAAGCTCATATCTGGAACTGGGAAAGCACAAGCTGCAGCTGTCATTGAAGCTCTCCGTAAGTGGGATATTGAAGAAAAGGTCCAAGCTATATCCTTCGATACAACTAGCTCCAATACTGGTCTAATGGCTGGGACTTGCATTATTTTACAGCAGATGCTGAAACGTGACCTACTCCATCTGGTCTGCAGACATCACATCATCGAACTTTTTGCTGCAGCAGCTTTTAAAGAATGCATGGGCCCCACGTTAGCTACAGATGTCCAACTTGTTAAGGGATTTCAAGGAAAGTGGGACGACATTGATCCAAAGCGGTATGAAGACTCCACCACTGATGAAATTGCCACTTCTGCTGTCGCTGATGTAAAGGAAGGTCTCATTAGCTTCTCTAAAACTGCAATGACTACAAAAATCCCGCGAGATGACTACAAGGAGTTACTTGAACTGGCATGTCTGTTTCTTGGTGCTGTCTCTAATCGTGGTGTAGTTTTTCATGCTCCCGGAGCGATGCATCAGGCACGATGGATGTCAAAGGCAATCTATTCCTTAAAGATTTGGATGTTCAGCTCACAATTTAAGTTAACAAACCGTGAGGAAAGAGGACTTCGCGACTTTTGCATTTTTATTGTATGCATCTATGTGAAAGCTTGGAACACGTGCCCTTGCGCCATTAGTGCTCCCCAAAATGACCTTCATCTCCTACAGTCGCTAATAAAGTATTCAAACATCCATCCACGCATTGCCATGGTAACTTCACAGAAGATGGCAGCTCATTTATGGTATTTGTCTGAAGAGCTGGTGGGTCTTGCTTTTTTCGATGACGATGTCCTCCCTGATATAAAAAATCGCATGGTCATATCTATGACTAGTATTGATGGACAAGAGAACCCTCCAAAGCGTGTGGTTGTTGACCTGGATACTGTGAAAGAAAAAAGCTTGAAAAACTTTGTAACAAAAAACATAAAATTATTGTTCACGAAGCTCAACCTCCCAGATGAATTCTTGGAGAAAACTGCTGAGCAATAGGAAGAGGATACCCATTACCAGACTGCGAAAGAGACTGTAAAAACTCTAACTGTAACAAATGACTTCGCTGAATGTGGAGTTGCTCTCATCCAGGATTTTTCTGGATACCTAACCAAAAATGAAGAACAACTCCAGTTTCTTCTCCAGGTTGTTGAAGACCATCGCAAGCATTGGACATGGGGACAAAAGCATACCTTGAGTGGAAATAATGACTAATCATAATAATTACGCTACTGTCTGATGTTAATGTACTTCATCTTAATATTATGATAATGTCTTTTGCACTTCCTGCTAATGTAGGAACATAATAAATTGTTTAAATACATTTAGAAATTGTTTATATTCACACTTTCTGAGAATCTCGTATCCAATACTGCGAAGCCGTTGAGCGACCTCTAAATATTTAAATATCTCAATAAAACTTTGTACACAGTGTTTTAACATCATAGGCATACTTTGATGGGGTCAGAGCACGGAAACTTAAAAGTTGAAAAATAAGTGACACCATAATATATATATATTGAAATTCCTACAAATACCCCCCCATTATCCCCCGCAGCTACGGTCGCGAGCACCAATCAGTGAGAAGTATACAGCGTGCCACATCCTCCATCTCCCGGAGTAACGGAGAACTTTCCTTCACTCAACTTGAGTCAATCCCCACCCACTATTTCCCATAATACCCTTTTGGAATCAATTTTGTGCACTAGCGGCTACCCTCTCTCAGTAACATGGAACTGGTAAATAAATTCCTGCAACTCTGTGGTATCTCTAATGATGCAACAGATGGGACAAAGGCGATGAGGTGCGGTTTTTATCAGCTGCTTTTTGATTTTAGATGCCTAGAATGGGAAGATGAAAAAATCTCCCTTATAATGAACGCGGAAGCAACTTAATGGGATAAAGATTTTCTGCGAAAACTGCGTGACCGAAATAAACTCTTTTACAGTATTTAAAGCAGAAAGAAACTACGAGAAGAAAATGAAAGAGGAAAGTGGGAATAAAGAACAAGAAAACAGAAGAAACGAAGAAAGGCGAAGTAAAAAAAAATGAAATACCGTCACACAACGAGGCCGAAACCATGCAGTCGAAAGAGAGTATAAAGACAACAGATAGTATAAAGACAACGAAGGACAGTAACACAAATAGCACAAATAGGATAAAACAACAGGGCAATCAAGAAAACAAAGTGAAACTGTCCCCCAATAAGGAGCTAAAAACAAAGGCCACGAGTAAATATGGGTAAGGAATTACATGCAGATATTATATAAAAGATAATTGCAGATTTAAAAGAGGACAATGTATATATGAACATCCCCCAATATGTAATTTCTTCTATGATAATGGTCATTGTAAATTTGGAGACAGATGCAAATTCTACTACCCGGACATCTGCAGGACTTACGCAAAATATGGAACCTGCAGATACGGGAAAAAATGCTACTATCAACATCTCCTGACGGACCCAAAGAACAAAGGACAAAGTTTAAATGACAATAGGAATAACAATAACAATAGGAACGCAATAAGCGAAAAAAAATTTTTTTTCAACATCGCAGACACGATACAGCTGCTAAATGTCATTTATCGCATGCAGTTGACACAGCTGGAAATCCCCGAGCAAAACCGCTTCCGGGCAAGAAGCTACCAGAACAGGTAGGCGGAAACGGATCTCTCTCGGAGGATCATAGGGCAACGAAACAAGCGAACCCGAAGGAAAACAAACTTAAAATGCAGGAGGGGCAACGAAAAACAAAGAACATAAATATTGTCCTGGCTAATATTCAAGGAATAAGACCAAACCAATCACTCAACAAAGTTTCGTACCTGAAAGGATTTATGGACGAAACAAGGGCGGACATCGCATGCCTCACAGAAACTCATCTTAAGGATTGCCAAGGAAATTGTGAAAACTGCGAACATTGTATTGATAAGAAAGAGATAAATATAGAGGGCTTCAACTTACTAAGAGCGGATAGAACAACGAGACGTAAAGGTGGCTGTGCTATATATGTACATGAAGGTCATATGACAGAGACGATAATAAGTAAATCAAACAGCTTTGTGGAACTCCTAGCAGTGAAAATAGAAAAACTAAACGTGATACTAATAGTCATCTATAGACCTCCAAACACCCCAACCGAAAAATTCTCGGAGGCCATTGATGACATCAGAAAGCTAATAAAGGCCATAAACCCTCCATCCCCCAATATAATGATCTGCGGAGACTTTAACTTCCCATTTATAAAATACAAAAAGGTGGATAGGAATATATATATATACACCAGGACAAGGGGGCACAAGAGAAGACCAGGAGCAAGCAAAAATGTTGATGGCTCTCACAAATGAGTTTATGCTGACACAGGAGATAACAGAAAATACCAGAAAAAATAACTGCCTAGATCTGGTATTCACGAATAACACGAACTTGATTGCTGATATAAAAATAACCCCAACCATTATCTCAGACCACAACTTAATCGAGATATCAACAAATATGACGACAACATTAAAAGACAATACACATATTGAGGAAAGAAGCAAATTTGGGGCCTTTAACTTAAACTCCAAGACTATAAATTGGGAAGCAATCAGATCGCACATGGCCCAAATAGAGTGGAGAACAGTTTTAGAGAATAAAACAACTGAAGAAATGCTAACAACCTTGGAAGAAAAAACGCTGAGAATTTTTGAAAAATATGCTCCGAAATCACATCCAAAAGGAAAGAGGAGCTGGCTAGAGGCAAAAGAGAAGAATATTCCGCAAAAAAAAAGAGTGGAGGCGAAGTTAGCCAATTGCGGAGATAACGCCAGGAAAATAATACAAGAAAAACTGGAGGGTATCGATAGGGAAATACAAGCCCTGATTAAGGACCATACAGAGAGGAAGAGGAAAAGGCGGTAGAAGCAATAAAGGAAAATCCAAAATACTTCTATAGCTATGCGAAAAGGAAAACAAAAACGCGCGCCGCTATTGGGCCCTTAAGGAAGAGAAATAATGAACTAACCGACGATCCAAAAGAAATATCTGAAACATTGAGAGCCCAGTATGAATCAGTTTTCAGTACCCCAAAAAGTGACAAAGCGATACCTGACATAGATGCATTCTTTGAAGAGAAATTGCAAGGAGAGTGTATAACAGACTTTGATTTTACCCAGAAGATGTAGCGAGAGCTATAGGACAAATGAAACCACATTCAGCTGCAGGTCCGGACAATTGGAACGCATTATTGATTAAAAACTGTAAAAATGAAATAGCTACACCTTTATACTGGATATGGAGAAGATCCCTAGACACTGGGGAAATACCGAGCATCTTGAAAAGAGCAAACATTGTCCCTATATATAAAGGAGGGGACAGATCTCAAGCAAAGAACTATAGACCAGTGTCATTGACGTCCCACCTCACCAAAGTATTTGAAAGAATAGTTAGAGAGAAAATTTATGATTTCTTGGAGACACTGGAAAGATTCAACGAAAATCAGCACGGATTCCGATCAGGTAGATCATGCCTATCACAACTAATAGAACACTACAACAATATCCTAGATGCACTGGAAGGCAATGACAACTACGATGTCATATACACAGATTTTGCTAAAGCTTTCGACAAATGTGATCACGGTATAATAGCACATAAAATGAAATATATGGGAATAACAGGCAAAGTGGGAAAATGGATCTACAACTTCCTCAGAGAACGTCTGCAGGTCGTCAAAATTCAAGGTATATCATCATCAGAATCGGAAGTACGCAGCTCAGTACCACAAGGGACAGTACTGGCCCCACTCCTGTTCATTATCATGCTAACAGACATAGACAGCGGAGTAAACAGCAACAGTATAGTAACATCCTTTGCAGACGATACAAAGATCAGCAGAAAAATCAGCGATGTAAATGAAGTGGAGGCCTTGCAGGGACACGAACAAAATACACAAATGGTCAGAAGACAACAACATGACATTTAACACCGAGAAATTTCAGCTCTTGAGATAAGGTAGAAAAGAGGAACTTAAACAGACTGCATATTATGCTCCAGATAGACAGGAAATTCAGAGAAGCAAGAAAGCGATTGATCTGGGGGGTAATAATGACCGATGATGCGAAATTCGAAACATAAAATCAGATAGCGATAAAGAAAAGAGTTGCGGGACAGGTACTAAGAACGTTCAAAAGAAGGGACAGAACAGTAATGATTTCCCCGCTAAAAACACTGATTATACCAAAACTTGAATACTGCTCAGTTTTGACGCCCCCATATAAAAAGGAAGAAACTAATAAACTAGAAGAAACGCAGACATTTCACAGCCAAGATTGATGGCTGCAAAGAACTCAACTACTGGGAAAGGCTACGTAAACTAAATCTGTATTCCCTGGAAAGAAGAAGAGAGAGGTACACCATAATCTACATATGGAAAATGATTGAAAAACTGGTACCAAACCTAAAACTAAACCCAATTACGATTCAAACAACACTGGAAAATAGGAAAGGCAGAATGTGTAGTGTTCCCAAATTAAAGGCCCGACAATTGACTTCCTACACACTGAAGGAAAATAGTTTGGTTGTCAGGGGGCCAAGACTTTTTAACCATCTTCCAAAGGCCCTCAGAAATGTTACAAGGTTTATAGATAAAGTCTTCAAGAGAAGACTAGATGCCTGGCTTAGGACGGTACCAGATGGGCCGGGTGTACCTGGCTATGTACGGTGGAGAGCGCAAGAAAGCAACTCCACCAAGCCAGACCAACTCCTCGAAGCCAGACCTAAAGGCGGGGACGCGAGCTTGACCTTCGTGTGAAGAGAGACCAACGCACGGAACAGCAACAAGAACAAGTATATATATTAGCTCTGACCATTTAGGGAGAGAGGGTGCGGGGTAGAAGCCATTAGAATATATATATATATATATATATATATATATATATATATATATATATTTATATATATCAAGCCCGTAGCTAGTGGGGGCACGAGGGGCTCGATCGAGCACCCTCCTGGAAAAAATATTTTCTCTTTGAATGACAGATGTTGGTGATATTTAAGTTTTTCAACAAGGGAATTTGAGATTTTTTTTAAATTTAAGTGTGCTTATTTATACATTTCCAATCTAGGTATAAATTTTCTTTAGCTTATTATTAATACTCAAAAGGAAATGCTGCTGCAGATATTTGTATGTAATTACTTCACTTATGACCAAAGAGTGTGCGATATCATATATAAAATAAGATCTGATTCATGGATGAAGGAAAGTGTTCAGACGCCCTCTCGGCCCTGATGATCTTTGTGTGCAGTACGTATATTGCTCCCTGGCTTCCTTCTCTGTACCTTTCCACTCCACTTTTGCTACATTACCATAAAATTCGACCCCCCCCCCTGGGAAAAGTTGGCTACGGGCCTGTATAATATATATATATATATATATATATATATATATATATATATATATATATATATATATGTTCTAATGGCTTCTACCCTGCACCCTCTCTCCCTAAATGGTCAGAACCTAACCCACTCGGCATTCTTCGTTTTATCTCTGTCACAGCAGCTTCGTAAATATATTCCATACCCTTATAAGGGGTCAAACACAACATGAATCATTGAAATATAACGTACTAAATTCTTAAGTTAGCCTCTCTCACTCTCTCTCTCTCGCTCTCTCGCTCTCTCTGACAGAATATAAATTATTATTATTATTATTACTATTATTATTATCACAGTTCATAGTCGGTCAATGGTAAATATTATTATTATTTTCCCCCATCCCCATGCCCCAAGATCATCTACTTCCTACTAAGGTGACACACACACACACACACACACACACACACACACACACACACACACACACACTCTTCGGCTGACCCATTAGCAACAATGGGAGATCACATGATACAGACTAGGGTTAGCAGTGCTCCGATTTTGCTGGCTCCAGTGACACATCGCTTGCTCCAGGCCGGCTCCATAGTTGAGAGTGATCCCAGCTCCAGCTCCGGAGCTACTCCACTAACCCAATTCCAGCTCCACAGCTGTTCCACTAACCCCAGCTTTATATCTTAAGTTGCTCCAGAGTACGGTGTTGTTCCGGACTGTTACTTTAGCGTCTTTTTATTGCGCTACAGCTCTAAGATACAAAAACTGAATGCACAATGGGATAGCAAAATCATTAAGGCTAGTAATGGTGATACATAGTTGTGAGTAGTTGCAATTTGCATAATTCTCTGAATTGTGTGATAAAGTTTCTAATAAGTACCAAGTTTTTGCAGCGTTTATACAGCTTGAATTTTAGTCTGTCAGAGGGTTTTTAGGGTGCTGAAAATTACCTGCTTTTTATGACATTCTAATCTGTATATAAAACGTGTCCTTTTCTCATAACCGTACTATTTACTATATATACTTGGCAAACTGGTACGGCCATGACACTGTATTATGATTAAAAAATACTATACACACATTCGTACACTCAACATCAGTGGTCCGGTTTGTTTACAACTTGTGTTTTACATGCTCAAATCAAACTGTTCAACGTCAAACCATCCAAAACACCAATCGCTAGTGATCGGTTCCCCATCTAACTTTCCCCTACGTCCCTGAAATACATAGCAACGGCCTTGAGGACATTGTGATGTTAGCCTCCACCCTTGATTTATCCAGGGGTGGCACTAGGCTTTGCGAGGCTTTGGTCAGTATTTGGAATTTTTTTTTAATTGATGTTGAAACCCTTTTAAATCATCGTTCAAATTATAATGATTAACATACGAAAATTATACTGTAATGAGGATTAGTTCTGGGACCAGTTCTTTTTATTTATGTCAATGACATCGATGTGGGAATTAAGAGTATAATTTCAAAATTTGCGGATGATATCAAACTAGGCCGCAGTGGTTCCCAACCTTTTCTAGACGACGGCCCACTAGAGCTGATTTGAATAACTCATGGCCCACTTTCCATGTTGCTAAACTGGTATCATGTTTACATAATGTTCAATAAGTACATTTTGTTACTAACACTTATTAACATAGTGCTAAAAGACAAGCAAGTGGGGCATGGCCCACCGGTTGGGAGCCATTGAACTCGGGGGATGAACAAAATCAGCGGCAGAACGTTTGCAGATGCAAGAAGATATTAATAAATTAATCGAGTGGGAGGAAATTTGGCAAATGAACTTTAATATAGATAAATGTAAAACGTTGCATATCGGTAGAAACAATGCTAAAGAAAAGTATTTTTTACGCGCGACAAGACACTAACAAGTGTTACGGAAGAGAAAGATTTAGGTATTATTGTTGCCGACACTCTTAAACCGAGTAAGCAATGTATCGAAGCGGCCAGAAAATCAAATAAAATCTTAGGATTACACCGGTCTGCATGAAAATCGATTTCTTTATTTTGAGTTGTGATTCTGAAGCAATTCGCTGCACTGAATTAAAAAATGCTACCAGTTTTTTTCTATCACCCACAGTTTTAAAGTTATTAGCAAAACAATTTTGGGGCGTTTTGTAATTTTTTACCTTTTTTATCTTTAATTAATTTCGTTTTTTCATATTTTTCAGATAGATAATTCTAACATTACGTCTTTAAAATTTTAATAATGGCTTCTGGAGGATGTACCCATAGTCCAGACATATTTTGTTATATTTGTGGTCGGTATGTTGTTGTAAAACAAAGGACAAATGTAACGACCTTCATTAAGAGAGCTTATCATGCTTATTTTGGAATTAAATTAGGAGATCAAGACAAAAGTTGGGCTCCACACAAGGTTTGTCTTACGTGTGTTGCGGCACTAAGGAATTGGAGCAAAGGTAAAAAGAAAAGTTTGCCATTTGGGATCCCTATGGTATGGCGCGAGCCTAGAAACCATACCGACGACTGCTACTTCTGTTCTTGCAATGTTAAAGGTTATAATGCAAAAAATAAAGAGAGCCTTCAATACCCAAGTCTTCCATCTGCAATAAGGCCGGTACCCCATGGTCCAGCAGAAGTTCCTATTCCCCGCCCACCCGAGAGTTTGGATCAATACAATTCAGATTCTGATTCAGCTCCAAATCCAGACAATGATGATGTTTATGAACAGCCAACAGCTGGCCGAGATCCTCCTAAACCATTAACCCAAGCCGAACTAAATGACTTAGTCAGGGATTTGAATCTGCCTAAGGACTCTGCAGAACTTTTGGGGTCTAGATTGCAGGAGAACAATTTATTGGCATCCGACACATACAGTACTTCGCTTGGTACAGAAATCGTGAGAAAAACTTCGTGCCTTTTTTCGAAGAAGATGGTCCCTTGGTATTTTGCAAGGCCATCACAGGATTAGTGTGCAAGCTAGGCATCGAATACCAAACCAGTGACTGGAGGTTGTTTATAGATTCCTCTAAAACCAGTCTAAAAGGAGTGCTACTGCACAACGGTAACAAATATCATCAATCCCAGTGGCCCATTCTTCTCATTTAAAAGAGACCTATGATAACATGAAACTGCTTCTGGAAAAAATTCAGTATCAAAATCACAGATGGATATTGTGTGGGGATCTCAAAGTCCTTTGCATGTTACTTGGGCAGCAATCAGGATACACTAAGATGCCATGTTTCATCTGCGAATGGGATAGTCGAGCACGTGACCAGCACTGGAAGAAGAAAACTTGGCCTCCTAGAGAGAATCTTACCTCAGGATCAAAGAACATTTTACATGAACATGTAGTTGAACCAAATAAAATCCTCCTACCACCCTTGCACATTAAGTTAGGCTTCATGAAGCAGTATGTCAAAGCATTGAATAGATAAGGTGAGTGTTTCAAGTACATTTGTTCAAAATATCCAAAGATTAGCTACGAGAAAATAAAGGAAGGTGTTTTTATAGGTCCTCAGATTAGAAAGTTATTGACAGACGATCATTTCCTGAACACAATGACCAATAAAGAAAAAGAAGTATGGCTTGGTTTCAAAGATGTTGAAAACTTCTTGGGAAACTACAAAAGCCAAAATTATGAAAGACTGGTGGAAAATATGCTTAAAAAGTTTTGCGCCTTAGGCTGCAACATGAGCCTGAAAGTTCACTTTTTATTTTCGCATCTTGACCGTTTTCTCGAAAATCTCGGAGATGTCAGTGAGGAGCAAGGGGAACGCTTTCACCAGGACATCAAAACCATGGAAAGAAGATATCAAGGAAGATGGCGTACAAATATGATCGCGGATTACTGCTGGTGTCTGCAACGAGATCAGCCTAACGCACAGCATAAGAAAACATCAAAGAAGCACCGGTTTAGTCGTCATTAGTCAGATCTACCTTCGTAGTCTTAAGTCTTTGGAATAAGTCCTGAAATGTTTGCAAGTAAAGAAGGTAAATATATTTTGTTTCTTTCAGTTATTTTTTTATTCTTTCATAAACAAGCAATATGCTTGTCCAAGAGCTAGGAGCTATTTAATTCTGCTTTAATTAGGTTTTACTCTATCACCTAAAGATTTCGTGCTACAAGGGGTGTTGTAATACCTCATCTGTCCCCAAATGTTAACCACCCATTGATGGGAGGGGAGAGTATTTTGCTGGGAACGGGACTGGTTGTTATATATATTTACCCTACATTACTATGTAAGCGTTACTGTAGTCTATAACAACAAAATTTATGGTTTAGCATGTGCAATCTAATGTTGGTCTCGATAAGATGGTTCACATTTGGGGATAAATGGGGGATTTATGATACACCCTGTAGTAAGAAAACCATACGTGATAGGGAAAAACTAACTATATGTTTGAGATCAGCGCACTCAAATTATATAGAATCACCAACTAGTTTGTAAAAATCGATCGACAAGTTTTCAAATGTGTACTGGTGTTATTGGTAGATCGTTTGAATTTAAGTCGGAGAAAACAATGATAACATTATATAATTCCTTAGTACGCCCCCGCTTGGAAGAATAATGCATTCAATTCTCGTCTCTATTTTTACAACAGGACATAGACAGAATCAGTAAGAGGCGGGGAATTGATGAGACGAAAAGCCTTTGATTTCACCCAGTCAAGTACGGCTGTGTGGGTTGAACCACCCCACACTAAGAAGCATACTCCATACAGGGGCGAACAAGACCCCTGTACAGAGACAGCAACTGAGTGGGAGTGAAGAAACAGTGGAGGCGGTACAGCATACCTAACCTCTTAGCTGTTTTAGAAAGAGAGTATATGTGATCTTTTCAGGAAAGATCACGAGAAAAGGAAACGCCAATAATGTTAAGAGAAGAGGAAGGATTGAGTTTTGTGTTGTTGAAGGTAAGGGGATAGTCGTGTGGAAAGTTGTGACGAGTAGACAAATGGAGAAACTAATTTTTGAGGCATTGAAAGCCACAAGGTTTACTTTGCCCCAATCAGAGGTCAGGTGCTCCATAGCCACCCCACGCGAATCACGGAGTGACTGTTGAGAGGACGCTTTGGGAAGTGGATGGAGAAGTGAAGAGTGGAATCATCGGCATCGGAGTGAATAGGACAGGAAATGCGAATTAAAAGATCATTAATAAATAAAAGGAAAAGAGTGTGTGACAGGACAGAACCCTGAGGAACACCACTGTTAATAGCTTTAGAAGAACAGTGGCCGTCTATAACTGCAGCTATAGATCGGCCAGAAGGGAAATTAGAGATGAAGGTACAGATAGAAGGATAGAAACCGAAGGAGGGCAGTTTCGAAATTAAAGATTTGTGCCAGACTCTATCAAAAGCTTTTAATATATCAAGCGCAATAGCAAAAGTTCCACCGAAATCTCGAAAGGAGGATGACCAAGAGTCAGAGAGATATGCAAGAAGATCGTCAGTAGGGCGTCCTTTGCCGAATCCATAGTGACGGTCTGAAAGAAGATTTTGAGAAGAAAGGTGTTTAAGAATCTTCCTATTAAGGATAGATTCAAAAACTTTGGAAAGGCAGGAAATCAAAGCAATTGGACGATAGTTGGAGGGTTGAGAGCGATCACCCTTTTTTGGGACAGGCTGAATGAAGGCGAGCTTCGAGCAGAAAGGAAAAGTACCAGATGAGAGACAAAGACGAAAGAGTTTGCCTGGGCAGGGTGTCAGCACAGAAGCACTGTTCTTAAGAACAACAGGAGGAACACCATGCGGACCATACGCCTTCCTAGAGTTGAGTCCAGATAGGGCAGAAAAAACATCTTTAGAAGATATTCTAATTTCAGACATAATAAAGTCAGAGAGTGGAAGGAGATGGAGGAACACCACCGGAATCGTCCAGGGTTGTATTGTAAGCGAAAGTTTAGCGAAGAGTTCAGTTTTATCAGGAGAAGAGACGGCAACTGTGCCGACGGAATGGAAAAGAGGAGGGAAAGAAGAGGAAGTAAAATTGTTGAAGAGGTTCTTAGCTAGATTCCAGAAAGAGCGAGAAGAATTAGAATTGGATAGATTTTCACATTTTTGTCGGATGAAGGAATTTTTGGCGAGTCGAAAAACGGATTTTGCACGATTCCGGTATAAATATAAGCTGAATGAGAGTCAGGAGTTCGATGGCGACGGTACTTTCTAAAAACGTCCTCTCTGTTGCGGATACCATTAGAACAAGTAAAGTTATACCATGATTTTTTTGCATTAGCAGTAGGAATAGAATATGGAATGTACGCCTCCATGCCCAAGAGAATCACCTCTGTGATGCGCTCAGCACATCCAGAAGGGCCCCAGCAACGGAAGCAGTAATCATTCCACGGGAAATCGCAGAAGTACTGCCTAAGGGCCTCCCACTCAGCAGCGCCGAAGTGGCAAAGGTCTCCTCTTGGTAGGATCCAAAGGCCAGATTGGAGCGATAGGACAGGAAACAGATATAAGATTGTGATCGAAGTAGCCCAACGGAGAGAAAAGTTTCACAGAGTAAGAAGAAGGATGAGAGGAAAGAAATAAATCCAGAATGTTGGGCCTATCTCCAAGGCGATCGGGGATACGAATAGGGTACTGTACAATCTGCTCTAGGTCATTTAGGATAGCAAAGTTGTAAACTAGTTCGCCAGGGATGTCAGTGAAATGGAAGGAAAGCCAAAGGTGGTGGTGAACATTGAAATCTCCTAAAACGGAGATTTCAGCAAAGGGAAAGCGGGAAACAATGTATTCCACTTTGGAAGTGAGGTAGTCAAAGAATTTTGGATAGTCAGTAGAATTACTGTAGGAGAAAGGTAAACAGCGCAGATGTATTTAGTTTGAGAATGGCATGTAAACTATAGACAGAGGGTATAGAATTCGGAAGATTCGAATAAGAGAACAAGTTAGGTCATTGCGTACATATACGCAACATTCACCATTGGAGTGAAATTGAGTATAGAGAAATTAAGAGGATACAGAAAAGGGGTAGCTGTCAGTCGTCTCAGACACGTGAGTTTCAGTGAGGAAAAGAAGATGAGGTTTAGAGGAGAAGAGGTGGTGTTCGACAGAGTGAAAATTTGAGAAAAGGCCAAGAATGTTGTAGAAGTTTAAAAAAAGTGAATCAGACAGAAGTCCAAAACATCTCGAATGGGCGGTAGCAGATCCAGCCGCGCTGCCTAGGTCTGCGTTCCGGTATCGGCAGGGGGAGGAGAGCCAGAAGTGGGGACATTTATGGTCCCCTCCCCAGGGAACTCCGAGGCTCTTGAATTTGATGCCTGTTTTTTTTTTAATTTTGAAAAGATTATGTAGTGTGTGAGATGCATGTGTATGTAGTGAGGAATAGGGAGAGAAGTATGTGTTTGAGAGCATGCTGGACTGCTCACAGGGTAGATGAGACACGGAAAAAGATCAGCTAAGGAGGACAGTGACAGGAGAAACGGGAGTTCCAGCTCTTCCTATCCTCTGTCTAACGTCCGCCCCCCCCCAACCGGAGTACTTCCCTCGTCGATTGGTGTCTACAATCTCCTCCTATATGTATATATATATATTATATATGTATATTATATATGTATATTATATATAATTATATATATATAATTTAGGGTGATTCAAAAATATCGATTGTTAGATTTTTTCCAAGCCACCCTCTAATTATGTTTAATTTTGTAAAAACGTAATGTATACAAAATTTCAGGTGATTCTAATGTATTTTAGGGGTTGCCACAGTAATCTAAACTATTACTTTTCTGTTTACTTTCAGGAAATTGAGTTTTGAACTGTGACGTTTTTCTTATAATATCTGTTCTGTGTGATAAGTGCGTTAATGCACATAGAGCTAACAGTGCTGAGTAAACACAACACTCTTGAAACCATTTACACTCTGTTGTGACCGAATATTGAGGGCAACCGGCACTTGTACACTGTACTGTCTGTACAACTATAATTCAGTAGTCGTCTGACTGTCGTGAGTGTAAGAGGTTCTGCTGTCGACTCTCGTCATGGAACCCCCGCCATCTTCTAGCAGGGGTACTGTCATGCACACAAGAAAAGATACTAATGTTTGGCTTATTGGACAACCATCAGATACACTTAAAACAACAGTTCTTCCATCAAAGCGAGAAACTATGGCTTTGTTTATTAGGCTTACAGAAACAAAAAACAAACAATTCGAGAAGCCTGCTTGTCTACTGCAAATGTTGTATTGGCAGTATGGGGACGAGCACGAATTCCAACTAGAAAGAAGTCGCACGTTGTTGACAAAATTGAGAAACTGTTCAAAGAATGGCAAGGATTAAAGAAAAATAAAGAGAATAAGGCGAAACAATAAAAAAATCTATTAGATAAGCAAACGAAATGGAACCAAGAATTAGATAGCCTGTTTGAAATAGCACATGCAGATGCTATGAAGCTAATTGATATTGAAGAAGATAAGCTATTTCTAAAA
>JAJOZX010000563.1:802500-967500 GCA_023014485.1 Bathynomus jamesi
GCAGAATTTGAACAGCACAATAAGACTACATTAGGCAAAGCCCAAGATACCCTTCTAATGAAATGAATGTTGAGGCTATAATTGCATTATATGAATGGGCTAGGTCGTGGTCAATGTCGTAACACTGCTTCCCGTCTACCAACGAAATTAAGCGACTTTGGTTCTGGAGAATCGTTGGATGGGAAACTGTCCTGAGCGCCCATATTATGTTGGGATGTCAAACAACCCCATCAAAAAAAACTAGCATGAATTAACAAATATCTAAACTAAGCTGTTGGTCTCCATGATCTTTCCGGATCAGATAATGTTATTAATTAGGAAATTAATAGAGCGAGTTTTCTTCCTTTTTAAACAAAATAAATGATATACAAGTCTGGCAAATAAAGGTTGCAGTTGTTTGAATGCAAGTTATACTAATAGTTATACCAAATTTATCATTGGTTGGCCAAAGGCTGGGAGGCTGGAGCCACCGTTGACTCCGCAGCATGTCACCGATAAAGGGCTGCGTCAATTTGCGAGCCGAGCAGAGGCAGCACCGAAGTTAGAACGTAACAATTTTCCAATGTCACACACAAGAAGTGGAGTGAGGTGTTCGACATGTGAAAGAAGCGTCTGCTGCTGTTTCTGGCGCTGAAAGCTGCGACAGTTTTATTCGCACACGAATTCAAACAATTACATGCCGTGCTTAAAAAAGGAGTCAGCGTACAGGTGTGAGTGATCCTTCCCATAATAATAGGGTAGTTGGGATGGGCAGGGTGGAACCCGATATGCAATCACCTCCACGTGTCGAGTTCTGGTAATTCAAACTTTAAATTTAAGTTGAAATTGAAGGTAGACAACATATGCTCAAGTTATAGGCATAGACAAGGTATGATCAACATACAGGGCTATGAACTTTACGTGTTATCTCAATGAAAAAAAATTCAAGGTCACTGCGACACCTAAAGATGTGGTTTCGCGCAAAATTATTTTAATGCTGTATTAATACTGTTATTTGGCAACATTTAAATCTATGTACAATTTAAGATTCCAATTATTTTGGCTATATGTTTTGCTCCATCCCAGTGTGGAGTAAAAAAGTTACTGGAGATGAGAATGGAATGTGAAAAGCATGAATAACTACAAAATTTTAAAAAGGTGAGTGCGTCGGTGTGAGAAAGGGGAAGGGAGCGTAAAAGATGAAATGATGCAAGTAGCATACCTGCAAAAATGTCGAGTGCAAATTAATTCCATGCAACATGACCAATAATTGCAATATTGCATCTTGCAACATTGAATGCAACACGGGGGGATAAGACCCCCCAAGGGGGAGAGGTGGTTTATGCAACAAGGGGGAAGGGGAGTTAGACCCTCCAAGTGATGAGTGTGTAACCTAACCTAACAAGGGAGGAGAGTGCGAGATTAAGCATGAAGAGGGCCGGGGGTAGACCCTCCAAAGAAGGAGTGGGTAACCTAACCCAACAAAGGTAATAAAACACAGGAAGGAGAGAGAGGAGAGAGAGAGAGAGAGAAGATCCTTTTGTGGGCATATCGCTGTGCATAATGGAATCTTCACAAGCCTTCCTGGGCGGCTTCAGGATCACAGCCATTTGGCTTAGAAGGCAGCCATGGCACAGCTAATCGTACGGCATAAACGGCTCACAGCCAGTTTGGGGCCGTTCAAAAATTAAGTAACGCTAGTTTTACTAAAACCTGACCCCCCCCCTAAAACGTTCCGTAACAACGCTAGACAAGAAAACCCTTATTAGGGGTTACATAACATCTTAGTGGTGTCTGGTCTAGCGTTACGGAACGTTACAAGGTGGTGGGGGTGTTAAGTTTTAGCAAAAATAGCGGTACATAATTTTTTAACGACTCCTTTCTTTAGAGAGGCACAGCCAGAGAATACTGCTAGTCGTATATGGCATAAATACAATCATGGCATGTACATATATACAGTTATTTCCTTGCATGCACATTTTTTCGTAAAGAAAATTTAACATCGCTGTCTCAAAAAAATTAGGAAAACACACACACACTATATGAAAATAAAAACCCACTCTAATAGACAGAGTTTATTTCCACAACAGTTTCGATGCCCACTGGCATCCTCCTCGGGTGGATACAGAAAAACTAATGAACCAAAACAAGAGGGAAAAACAGTCCAGGGACCGACCGTTAAGAAATTCGCACCTAGGTTAGATCCCGTTCTCCCGACACTGGAAGGGCATTTTCATTAAAGGGACCCGCTTAAAGTACATTCGCACAAATTTAAAACTATCTTCCTGTTCTAAACATACAGATTCTATTATTTTTTTACATAATTATTACATTTATTATTAAATTTATTACATTTAATATTGCATTATTATTTATTACAGAAATTATAAATTTATTATTACATTGGTTATTACATTGTTGTTTATTATACAGAACTTATAAACCGAAAAACGAATGAAAAAGGCGAGAAGGAAACAATCCAGAGACCATTGAGAAATTCGCACCTAGGTTAGATACCGTTCTCCCGACACCGGAAGGGCATTTTATTACAGGGTCCCGCTTATAAGTACATTCGCACAAATTAAAACTATCTACTTGTTCTATACATGCAGATTCTAATATTTTGACATAATTACTGCATTTATTATTGCATTTACATTTTTTTTAACATTAATTACACTGGGCAACACGTATTTTATTGAATGATATCTGACACTTGATTCTAGGTAATTTGGGTGCGCTGAATACGAATTTCAACTCGGTTTGGCTCTATCAGGTCCTGATTCTTGTCGACAGCCTATGTGCCATTTTCCAGATTTTTCAAATTAGGACTAAAAAATTAAGTCATGTGTTAAATTTTTTTTTCAAGTTTCATGAATACAAGCAGTTCAAACTACAGTAAAATTACATTATAACGATAGAAATGACTTAAAATAAAAAACAAACAGATATGAAGCTTTCACTGTGGCAAAAAGTTTCTTTTGTAAGACTTTCTAGCGTATTTGCTTGTTGATGGCAGGTCTCTTTTCAAGCACCAGCAGTAATCAGCCATCATGTGGGAATCCCAGCGGCCTTGGTACCGTTCCTTCATAATTTTGATATCTTGGTGGAATCTCTCCCCTTGTTCGTCACTTACATCACCTAAATTACTTGGAAATTGGTCAAGATGGCTATTCAAAAAATACATTTTTATGCTCATATTGCCATCTAACTCTTTGTAGTCCCTTAAAAGTTTTTTTACGATTTCTTCGTAGTTATCTGCCCTATAATTGCCTAAAAAGTTTTCTATCAAGTCCACGAATGAGAACCAGCCATTTTTTTCGCGTTCATTCATGACATTAGGAAAATTGCTGTCTTTAATCATTGTTCTTATTTGTGGACCGTCGAAAATTCCCGCCTTGATTTTTTCATAACTTAAACTTGGAAATTTTGAAGTTATGTATTTGAAACACTCGCCGTTCGTATCTAAAGCTTTTACATATTGTTTAATGAGGCCTAGTTTTATATGCAGAGGAGGAAATATGATTTTATCTCTGCTCACTAAAGGTGGATTAATTACGTTTTTTTCTCCGACAGTAAGTGATGTTCGTGCTGGCCAGATTTGTTTGAAATAATGTTCTTCCTTGGCTCTGCTGTCCCATAAGCAAAGGAAGCAGGGATATTTAGTATACCCTCCTTGTTGTCCTAGCAGAAAATTAACCATTTTTAAGTCAACACATATGATCCACTCGTGCTCCCTATATTTGATAAGATTTAAAACCTTTTCTATATGTTCATACTTTTCTTTTAATTTTGTTGAGTGCCCAATCGGTATCGAGCCGTATAGATTGCCATTATGCAACAACACACACTTAAGACTTCTTTTCGAACTGTCTAAAAACAAGCGCCAATCATTTGCATCGTAAGACTCAACCCCCATCTTCTTTAACAAACCAACTATGTCGCAGCAATATACTAAACTATCCTCTGTTCTAAAATATTTAACAAGTTCTTCTTCTCTTTTCTGTAAAATGAAATGTATGTGTTTGAAGTAAGCAAGTTTTTCTCTTTAAGTCTTGAAGCTAAAATTTCCGCAGCCTTTTTTGGCAAATTTAGATCCCTTACAAGATCATTCAACTCGGCCTGGTTAAACTTTTGCGGATCGTTTTGACTTTCAAATACGCTGGGGTCAAAATCGGTGTCTGACTCCTCAAAGTGCATAACAATATTTTCAGGAACATCTTCAACTAATTCTTGAGTTGGCAGACCCTTAAATTTTGGAATGGGGATCTCATTTGAATGTAGCACAGGTCGTATCGCGGTGTCGAAATTTGGGTACTCGATACAATGTTTATTTTTCTTAGTGAAGCCCGAAGTCTTGACAAAGCAAAGGTAGCACTCGGTCTCGTGGTTAGTAGGCTCTCGCCACACCTGATATGGAAAAAAAATTGTAAAGCGTTAACAAAAGCGACGAGAGACTTGTTTTTATGAATTTTATCAAAAGTTATCACCCAAACATTTAACATTTCTATGTGTTTCAACCTTATGCAATATTTGAGATTCTTATAAACATTTTCTGTAAATTTTTGTTTATGTACCTAAGTTACAATTACATTTAGGTAAGTTTACAGTATACTAGTGATTAAATTACGTAGTTTTATGAAATCATAAACTTACCATCGGAACTCCAAAAGGTATTTTGAATCCGAACCCTTCGTCCAATGTCGCAGTCTTTCAATGCATATAGTGCAGGCTTTATGTGGAGCCCACGATTTATCTTGGTCCCCAGTTTTATGCCAAAATAAGCTAAGTAAGCTCTTTTTACGAAGTCAGTTATATTTGCTCGTTGATGTGGAAGTGTAAAATTTCCACATATATAACAGAAGGAATCAGGGTTGTTTTTGCATTTGAACTTTCTAGTGCTTGACGACATATTGCTTGATTGTTCTGCCAATTTGTAAAGGTATTTAAAGCCCTTAATTCATATAAATTTAAGAAAATCTGAAATATAAACACAAAAATTAGTTTAAATAGGTACTTATTATGAAATAGGTACTTAAAATCTATGAAATTAAACTAGAAACACGGATGAGTAGGTACAATATAAATTACGTCTAATTAAATCAACTATATTAAATCACGATGACAAAATTACTCACTAAATCATATGCCAATTCAAATTATGTTAATGCCCAAACTTAATTAACTAACTCGACTGACTGACTGACTGACTGACTGACTGACTGATTGAATTGACTGATTAACTCTGGAAACGAGTCGCTTTTATATATTTTAGTTGTCCCTCTAGAATACTCTACAGAGAACAGGAACGCTCGAGAAAATTTTAGAATTCTATGATATTTTAGCTTAATTTACTAATATTAAAATGGGTTAAAAATGACAAAATTAAAAATATTTTTAGGGTGTTACATATAAAAATATACATAATACAACAATACCATAACAATAGGTACAAATACCTAGATAAAAACCTAGTTGCATAATGTGTAACTGCAAAAAGACAGCGAGTATTGAGAAAAAAACCTTTTTATGAATACGACGAAAGAGGAGGGGTGTTGAGCAAAATCAGGACCTGATAGAGCAAAACCGAGTAAAGATTCGTGCTCAGCGCACCCAAATTACCTAGAACTAACTGTCAAATCTAATTCAATAGACAAAAAGTTGAAATTTGTTCCCCAGTGTTATTATTACCTTTACCCTAATTATTAAATTTATAATATTACCTTTATTATTACATCTTGCATTTATATTTATTTCCACATTTATTATTTCCATTATTACATTTACATTTACGTTTATTATTCCATTTACATTTTACCCCAAAAAAAAAAAATCGAATGAACTAAAAGCGAGTAAGGAAACAATCCAGAGACCTTTAAGAAATTCACACTTACGTTAGAACACGTTCCCCCGACTTCATAAGGGATTTTTTGACCAAGAATCTCATTAAAGGGTCTAACTTATAAGTACCTTCGCACAAATTAAAATTATCTACTTTTTCTATACATCCAGATTCTATTATTTTTATTTTGACATAATTATTACATTTATAAAGTACCTTACTTGATTCCCAATCTATAGCATGATTATTTTGGCTGGCGTGATAAAAAATTGCATTATTAGTATTACAACTTCTGAAGGCATATTTGTGTTCTTTAATACGGGTTTCAATATTTCTTCCAGTTTCTCCCATGTATACTAAATCACAACTTTTACAGGGAATGCTGTAGACACAGGCCTAGGTGCGAATTTCTTAACGGTCTGTCCCTGGACTGTTTTTCCCTCTTGTTTTGGTTCATTCGTTTTTCTGTATCCACCCGAGGAGGATGCCAGTGGGCATCGAAACTGTTGTGGAAATAAACTCTGTCTATTAGAGTGGGTTTTTATTTTCATATTTTAACCTTCACGTAGAAAAAAGTGAAGTTTTTTGCACAAACCCGCTATATATATATATATATCAGTAGCGGCTCGTGCATTCCTTAAGTGGTGAGGCCAAAAATATTTACATATATCCCGTATAATAACCTAACTCGCGGCATAACACATATATAACATATGACAAACAATAAACATTATATTGAAGTATTTTACCAGTGTTTGGAAGTTTGGAAAGATACGGTACTACAAAAAATAAAATCAGGAAATGCTGAGGCAAAAATTCATTTCGCCTCAACCAGTAATATTTAAGCAGTGTGAATGACATCATTGGCGTCATAGCAACTAGTTTATATTCGTAGTAACACTGAGCGTTTTGGTTTGTCTCGCCTTATGAATACAAGGCGAAGCAAGTTTTTTCGAATGCTAGCACTTTATGTATGAAATATAGGACCTTTTTTTGTACAAAATGAATGGGAAAAAACTTTTTATGAATAATATTTTTATGCATTTATATAAATTTAACTTATTTATATATATACTGTATATATATATATATATATAAGAAGGAATATTTTGTTTTTATTAGGTGAGGCGTCGCCTTACCTGCCTAATCTAAAGAACCGCCACTGATATACAGGTTGTCCCAAAAAAAACTATATACTCTTTATGGCATCATATATTTTATAATTTAAAAAAACAAACAATATATTGTTATAGCAATTGCCAATGAAAGGTAAATTAGTAATCTAAGTGATCAAAATGTTATAGCGAGTTGTTTGCATATAAAATTTAATTAACTACGCCAAGTGCTCAAAATGTTCTCCGGCGGCATGAATGCACTTTTGAATGCGTCGACTAACTGATTCGCAGATATGGACTAATGTGGATGCTGTGATGGTCCCGCACTTTTCCCTAATTGCATCCTTAAGGTGTTCGAGTGTTGCAGGTCTTGCACCATAAACTGCATCCTTCAGGTAGCCCCACAAGTAAAAATCAAGTGGAGTCAAGTCCGGTGAACGTGGAGGATACTCAACGCTTCCTCTTCGTCCTATCCAACGGTTAGGCAACGTTTCATCGAGGTACCTTCTGACATCACAATGATAATGAGGGGGGGCTCCATCTTGTTGAAAGTAAAAGTCGTCGTTTCCAAACAACTTCCGAACTGCAGGTATAATTTCTGTCCGCAGCATGTCGAGATATGCGGCACCGGTAACTGTCCCATTTAAGAAAAATGGTCCAACCAAACCCCTGGATGATAAACCACACCATGCTGTTAATCCTAGTAAATTAACATGTTTATCCACATAAACTTGTGGATTATCAAGTGACCAGTACCTGCAGTTGTGTCGATTTACTGTGCCATTCAGCTTGAAGGTAGCTTCATCAGACCACACGATTTTGTTGTATTGAAAGTGCATTCATGCCGCCGGAGAACATTTTGTGCACTTGGCGTAGTTAATTAAATTTTATATGCAAACAACTCGCTATGACACTTTGATCACTTAGATTACTAATTTACTTTTCATTTGCACTTGCTATAACAATATATTGTTTTTTTTTTTTATATTATAAAATATATGATGCTATAAAGAGTATATAGTTTTTTCTGGGACAACCTGTATATACATATATATATATATATATACTTATTTACATGCGAACATGCCTTCCTTAGACTACCACACAATCCCCGTCATACATAGCTCCTCATACATAACCTCCCAACCATCGGCAGTAGCACAAATTTATGCTCCACAATATTGCTGTAAATATAGCACATGTCTAGGGATGGATAGCCAACATCCAATTTCTCCAATTTCAACTGATACATTAAGCTGGACAAGTCATGTTGTGCCTCGTGAAAGGAATCTCTTTGGAACGTTGCTTCATATCGGCCGTCGGTTATAATTTGGAATAATCCTTTGTCTTTATTGTCAGAACAGAATATAAACTATCCAATCAAATATTTTACCAAGGAAATCAGATTACTCCAGGACAAGCAAACATCATTTCTATTCCACAACTAGGTTGTAACGAGATACTTCCACTCCACATAAAGTGTGGAGTAATGAAAAATTTCGCTAAAGGTCTCAACAAAGAAGGATACCAATTTTATGTCAAAAAAAAAAAAATGTGCAAAATCTCAAGTAATTATAAATATTCTTGTTGGTCCCGCACAAGGACTCAAATTTAGTTAATTATTGAAACATAAATATACAAATTTTTTGTTAGCGTTCCATTATAAGGGCAAATAAGAGCAGTTAAAGAAGAGCATCAACTAAAATAGACATTGATTAATGATTAATTAGAAACTGAATTGAACTAAACATTTTAGGACTGAAAGCATAGTAGATTTGGCCTAGTAGGGATGGTTGCTTATGAGGCACCCTTAAATATTAATTGATTTTAATAAAACTTCTTTGGTACACGTTTTATATTAATAGGAAAAAAAATGCGTGGGTGAGACCCCCAAATTTTGGTTGATTGGGTGGTTCTTATATGTATAGGAAAAATTAAATATATAAAATTTCAGAGTTTCACCCCCGCATTTTTTCCTATTTTTCCTATTAATATATATATATATAAAATATATATATATATATATATATATATATATAGAGAGAGAGAGAGAGAGAGAGAGAGAGAGGAGAGAGAGTGAGAGAGAGATTTGCGCTTTGTGTAAATAACTGTACAGTTGCCCACATATGTAATGTTCCTCGCTTCACAGGCGACCGTACATGTGGCAACGCCACAGTGATAGTCAAGGTACCCCAACTAGAGAAGATGGGGTGAAGGGAGGACAACCTAGTCCAACAACATATAACACAGACATATATATCTAAAGGACAATTGAATGCGCAGTCATTGACATACAGGTCATTAAATGTAAAGTCTGTGTTCATAAAAATAAACAATTAATATGATCGTGAACAGCGTTGAACTCCATGTAGTTTACTAGTTTTATACAGTAATAAGTTTCCATTATGATTATTGCAAGTCTGTATGAACAGCTATCACAATGCAACTTTCTACATACTACTGAATTTGAACCAAAAATAGACATTACACAACCAATTACAATTACATTACAATAGTTTATAATATTTAGAGATGAGCTAGTCGAGAAAATGTAAATTTATCGACAACTTAACTCATTATGCTTTGCCATTTTTGTGAATGTAAAATATTTTTATATAATAACACTTTGAAATGAGTATAACTTATCATAGTGTATTTTGGTGTACAATTGTACAATTTCTGTAAATATAGATTTTGTTTTGTAATGAAAATTTTAAAGTTTCAAATAATGAGTAAGAGAATCAGCTAAATTTGATCGATTTTGACAATGCCGATGAATCAGTACACCACCAGTTTTTATTGATTTTGCTAATTTTGAGAGCCAGGTTCTTTACTGGTGACTATACCATTCAATTTGATGTAATAACATGTTTTATAGATTTAGTGGCTCACACATATTATTTATACCCTCATATAATCGCAAGTTCCTTTAAAAATAACATCTTTTTTGTTAAATTTGGTTCAAATTCACTCGTATATAAAAAGTTGTATTGTGGAAGCTGTTCAAATAGACTTCCAGTAATCAAAATTAGAACCTTATTACTGTACTAGCTGAGCGACCCGGCGTTGCCCGGGTGGAAGTTGAACGCTATATATATATATATATATATGTATATATATATATATATATAGTATATATATGTCGGGTCGGCAAAAAAAAGGAAGACCTCGAACTTTGGCTGTAAAATCCAAAGTTATGGTCAGATTTCAATATTTTTTTACACTCCACAACTAAGTAAATTTCCTATACGGTGAGCGGATTTCAAAGAAAACTAATTAAAATTACGGATTTATTGAACATTTCTTTATGCCACTGGAAATTCTCCATTTACACTACCACTGCATTGTATGTGCAGATAAAAAGTTACAAAGTACTCACATATGGTGCTACCTTGATGTTAAAAAACTGCTCGATATGTTTACCACAAACTTCTACAACCTTTTTCAGTCTAGGACGGAACTCAGCTATGGTTTTATTGATTTGTTCTTGTGGTAGCTCATCCCATTTTTCCAGAAGAAGCTGGAAAGTAAGTCAAAGTAAGATATTTCTTACTTCGACCCGATAAATTCTGTGACAAATTTTCCCAAAGGCCGTAATCGACAGGATTTAAATCAGGACTGTTTGGTGGCCGAATTTAATACCGCTACCTGGTATTCTTTTGATATCTCCTGTTATATCGATTTTCTTGGGAAGCTTGTCCAAATCTCCTGCACTTGACTTACGTTAATTAAAATCGTTTTAATTACCAACTTGAACCTATGATTAGCAAGATTTTTCTGGAATATTCGCCATAAACCCAATTTCTCAGCTAAAATGCTAAAAGATGGCATACAAACCATAAGATTACCTAGTACAAACATACTAAAATTTCTTGGTTCTATGTACCGTATTTGCCGAGATATGAAGAGTTTAAAATGTTTCCCTTTTTTGGCCGACCCGATATATATATATATATATCGTAAAGAACGATGCTTGTATAGGAGATATTCCGCGCAAGACGAGAGAGAGAGAACGAAACAAATGAAAAAATGTTTCGTTCTCTCTCTCTCGTCTTGCGCGGAATATCTCCTATACAAGCATCGTTCTTTACGTTATTTATACTGCGTGTTCTTTGCAGTTGAATGTATGTATATATATATGTATATATATATATATATATATATATATATTATATATATATATATATATATATGAAAATTATTTCACGAAAGTAACACGTAAAAAATATTTATGATGAATAAAACCACGAAGGAAAGGAAACACAAAATGGTGCTCAAGCGCTTTCCTCAGGAACACTGAAGTACATAGAAGGTTACAGCCTATATATAGGTTACAAAAAAAAAAAATATATATATATATATATATATATATATATATATATATATATATATATATATATATATAGACATATATACATATACAATAAACGGAGAAATGAAATTTAAAGAAAAAAAAAAAATTATTAAAAGATTGTGGGATGGGCATACAACTTTGTAAGGAAACACTATCGATTTTTAGCACAAGATCAAACTACCGATTTTTAGCACAAGATTAAATTTTTGGATGTGCGTGTACATAGGGAAAGCCCAGGTTTTAAGTTTAGTATCTATCGGAAAACAACAAACAATTTGTCCTACGTACACTTTTACTCGGGACATGACACCCCCACTAAGAAGGCCATTTTTTCATCAATGTTTCTCCGCGCCCTTAGGATCGCCAGTCCGGAATACATCGATGCCGAATTGGAAAAAATCAACGGTATTGGAAGTGATCTGTGTTATCCATCTGCGTTTATGGAATCTTGTCTCAACAAGGCAAAACGAACTTTCTATCGTGTCAATAATAACACTCGTACTTTGTCAAAAAATATTTTAGTACTTCCATTTTTCCCGGGCTTTTTAGGCATTGCTAATGTACTTAAACTTTTGGATATTAATGTAGTGTTTTCATATAACAATATTGTGAAAAATATCATCGTAAAAAATAGCCCTACCAATAATTCAGGCATTATCTATAAAATTGGTTGTAAACAATGTGATTCCTTTTACATAGGTCCGACGGGAAAGGATTTGCACACACGTATAAAACAGCATCAATATTCCGTTAGAACAGGACAGTTGTCCAGTGCCCTTTTTGTCCATTTGTCAGAGTTATCCCACTGTATTGACTGGAATAATGCTTCAGTTTTATTTCACTCTGGCAACATTGTTAATAGAAATATTCTTGAGTCTGCCATTATCCAACTTTCAAATAACTTCAACATAAGCAAAGGTCTTTTTCAACTCGATCCTGTTGTTTTGAATTCCTTCAAAACAGATTTAGATAAGAAGGGTAGAATGCTAAATCTTTGGTAAACTTGTATGCTACTTTATTAACTTTTAATTTTCATTTTATTTTTATATACAAGATGGGTAGAGTGATAAAACTCGGGCAGATTTCCAGTATAAATTTGTATTTTTTTTTTTTTTATAACATTGGTTGGGAACAATTAATTTAATCTTGTGCTAAAAATCGGTAGTTTGATCTTGTGCTAAAAATCGATAGTGTTTCCTTACAAAGTTGTATGCCCATCCCACAATCTTTTAATAATTTTTTTTTTTTTTTTTTAATTTCATTTCTCCGTTTATTGTATATTGTAGTAATGCCTAGTTAAGAATATTAATTTTTGTTTAATTAAGATAATGTTTAATGTAAATCATTTACTAATAATTATGAAATTACGAAAAAGTATGGTTCTTAGATTTAAATTGTTTAAAATGGGTAGAGTTGGCAGTCCTGAACAGAGGCCCAGAGAGCAGACTACCCACAAAAAGGAGTCAGGCTTCAGGCGGCGCGTTAAGCGTAAAGTTGGGGCCAATGTAACCTTAAAAATTAAATTAATTGTTTTGTGCCCCTCTCCCTCTCCGACGTAAATTATTATAGCAAAATGTTCTACTCGCATCCCCTCAAACTAATTAAACCATTTTCGGAATCAATAAAACGTTCACAAGTGTTAAAATAGAGTATTAATAAAACCCCCTTCCCCCTTCGTGTTGTAACGGCTTTCATAGTCTCGGCGTGGCTACCATGAAATTTATACGGTACGGTGAAAAGAGTGTAGAGAAACCAAGCGATAAATGAAATAAAGAGCCGATAGTAGAGTAAATAATGAAGAGAAAGTAAAATAATAAAGCGTGATCACTATAATATGTATGTATGTATATATGTATATATATATATATATATATATATATATATATATATATATATATTTTTTTTTTTTTTTTTTTTTGGAACCTATATATAGGCTGTAACCTTCTATGTACTTCAGTGTTCCTGAGGATGTCATTAGACGAAAGCGCTTGAGCACCATTTTGTGTTTCCTTTCCTTCGTGGTTTTTTCATCACATATATATATATATACAGTATATATGTCCGGTGTATATATATATATGCCCTTTTAATAATTGTATCTTTATATTTTTATACAGTATAATTTTTTAGTTTTATATTGTATCATTTTGTTATTTTTTAGTTTTTACTGAGAAAGTACTTATTATTTTTCTTAAAATGCTGTATTTTTCTTAGAAACCTTATTATTTCTCTTAAAATGCTGTAATTGATTTATTTCCTTCAATAAAAGAGAATAAACTAAAAAGGGCGTTATTTTTGCCGCACCCGTTATATGACTCGGAGGCGGACGCTACATTGCCTATATATATATATATATGCTAGAGCTCCACCCATTTATGTCACTATCTTTTATGACTGTCTATGATGTCACTATCTTCAAACCATTCCGGAATACAGAGGCCTGCAGCGGCCTCAGATGCCTTCAAAGGCAGATGACACATGGCTTATGTTCTTCCCCGGCCACAGTTACCCCGATCACCCAAGTCTCATCCAAATCTGGCCAGTGGTTTGGCCGGCCATAAGAAACAAAGAAAGAAAGAAAGAAACTTCGCAGGCAGTTCGACCGTCACAAGTATTAGTATAGATAAGACTAGTAAACTACATGGAGTTCAACGCTGTTCACGATCATATTAATTGTTTATCTTCATGAACACAAACATTACATTATAATTACCTGTATGTCAATGACTACATATCCAATTGTCCTTAAGATATATATGTCTGTGTTATATGTTGTTGGACTCGGTTGTCCCCCCTTCACCCAACCTTCCCCCAGTTGGGATACCTTGACTATCAATGCGGCGTTACCACATGTACGGAGTCGCCTGTGATGCGAGGAATATTACATATACAGACAACTGTACATTTTTAGGAATATAAATAAAATTATTAGGTAGGATCTTTGAATTGGGCTACCTGTCTGCTTGACATACAGCTGGTGGGAAAGTTGCTAGATATGCCAATACGAATTGGTTGGGGCTAAACTAAACAGAGCATATGGGAAAATTGTACTGTAAAGATTTATCGCACGGTTTGTGAACAATTTAGAGTTAAAATTTAAGTTGCTGTGTATAATCGAACACAAATACAGAAAACGGGTCTTGGCGGAAAATGAAGGGCTTTCTGTGTGAAATCGAACGATAATAATTAGATATGGTAACAATAGGGCTCCTCATTCAATAGATTATAAAGACTTAGTCCTTTATTCCTCAATGTATGAGGGAGACTATTTTTTATTACATGTTCCAGATGTTGCGGCCTCGCACCGTTGTTCTTTGCTTGTTCGTCTATAGGATCACCATGATCCGTTTCTCTCCCATGTTTGACATAAAATTGGCATCCTTCTTTGTTGAGACCTTTGGCGAAATTTTTCATTACTCCACGCTTTATGTGGAGTGGAGGTGTCTCGTTACGACCTTACAATCTATTTGTGGAATAAAAATGATGTTTGCTTGTCCTGGAATATTCTGATTTCCCTGGTAAAATATTTGATTGGATAGTTTATATTCTGTTCTGATAATAAAGACAAAGGATTATTCCAAATTATAACCGACGGCCGATATGAAGCAGCGTTCCAAAGAAATTCCTTTCACGAGGCACAACTTGACTTGTCCAACTTAATGTATCAGTTGAAATTGGAGAAATTGGATGTTGGCTATCCATCCCCAGACATGTGCTATATTTACAGCAATATCGTGGGGCATCAATTTGTTGGGGATACCCAGGGGCGTCTGCTGCGCATTGCACACATTCCCAACCATAGACGGAAGAGCTTGAGCATTACATATGACAAGCCTCATTATGTGAGTGTTGCGACTAATCTATTAACCAATATCTCAATATACGTATAATTATAAGAACGATTGAGGAAAAAAAATTTCCATTCGGTGATGGGAGCTTAACAATGAAGCTGCACTTTCGTCGCATTCAGTTATAATGACCCGAAGGCCTTTCACAGTCTATCGATGAGTGAGACATCAGCGTAGGAGTGTGCTTGGATCCACTTTTTCAACCATACTACGCACGGCTGTCCCATTGTTGAAGAGGGGGCAGATACCTCGGGAGGAAAGCGTTACAATCAGATTTTAACATGGTGGGAGACATAATGGGTGGAGCTAAACCTAAAGAAGCTCTAAAAAAACATTTAAAACGTACACGAGACGAAGTCATCAAAGATGCAAAGAGAAAAATGCGTGGTGGTGGGAAGAACAGGGCTGTCCGGAAGAAGGGGTTACCATCACGTGGCGTTAAACGTAAAAGGACATAAAAAAGAAGTGTTCTAAGCGAATGAAACCTATGGTTGATAATTTTTTTTACTGATATAAGCTGAGGACATTGCTCTCACGAATCATAGGCTGATTACTTCTTGTCGAGAGAGGTGGTACTATTTCTGACTCGTCATGGCCCGCTTTATCCATCCGTATAGCTCACAATGTTGTTAATCGGAGTTGTCCCTCTTTGATATGCCCCCAACGCAAGTTTCTATTGAGCACGGTGACTTTATTACAATTAACCCATTAAACACAATTAGTTCCCCGAGTGCCCCTATAGAATTCGTGATACTCAGCTCAGGTCCATATTTTTTTGATCCAAGCTGCATGCACATGTACTCTAAACTACGTATAGCTCATTCTGATGGAACGGACTGCGGTGATAATTATTCTGCATACCCTGGAACCAAATTTCTGCACTCCATATTCAGTCAGTGTGAGGTGTATTTAAACCAGGTCAGCACTTCGGCAGGAACGGGTTATTATCACCTACGAGCCTATCTGGAAAATGTCCTCAACTTTTCAAAAGAAGCGAAGGATACTTTTTTAACTGCCGAGGGCTATTATCAGACTACAGACGAAAGTAATATAAAGGATAAATTTAAAAATTCTAAAAAGAAGATATATGAATGCTATGGACGTCTGCATACAGATTTCACATTCCAGGAGAAACTGCTTATGAATGGGGTGGATATGAAATTAAAGCTCACCCACACGAATCCTGAGATCTGCATAAATCTGGGACCTGATCAAGAAGAGGGCGCAAAACCCGTTGTGATTCACATTATGGAAACATATCTCCGCGTGCGTCGAGTGAAATTAAGCTCTGCTAAACAATTAGAAATTGAAAAAAATTTAATACACGCAACAGTAAAATATCCAGTTAACAGAGTATATATCAAACTATACACGGTGCCCACAGAGTTGGCTTCGAAGCAGCTAGAAAACGTGGCCCTGGGAGTTCTACCTAAAAGATTATTAATTGGAATGCAGGATCACGCTTCGACGAATGGAAAATATAAAAAGAGCACCTTTAAATTCGAGAATTTCGTCCTTAAAAATATAACTCTATACGTCAATGGTGTTGCGTTGGGTAGGACTATGGATACGGACTACTCATCAGACGCTGTGTTCCCGCTTTGCGCGAGAGCTTATAGTAATCTGACCCATATTGCTGGTGCTTGTGATGAGCTCGGGATTGGGGTAACGCAGAAAGAATTGATCGATCAATTTAACCTTTACCCATTTGATATCACACCCGACTTATCTGCTAGTGTAAATACACACTTAAATCCACAACAGAATGGGAACATCTCAGTCAGATTGGAATTCGCCAACCCGATAAACGCTGCTATTACTGTTCTAGTATAGCTTGAGTCACAAGCTCTAATAGAAATTGACCACTTCAGGAACGTAGTCAATGGCTTTTAAAATGGATGCGAATACACTTCAGAGAGTAATGAATAGTGACAGAATCACACGCTCCAAATTTATCGATGTGTTTGCGAAGAATGAAACATTGAAATTACCAACTACGAGAAAATGCCGGGAAATTATTGTCAACACGGACATTGTTCGTGGCGAAGGGATTCATTGGTTGGCCATCTACTTTAAAAATAGGGAAAGAATGTACTATTTTAATTCACTGTAGACTCATCCTTGGAGTGACCCTGTTATTGTAAAATTTGTCGAACAGTTGCATATCCCTGAAATTCCCTGAAATTGTCTGGAATCCAAACCGATTACAAGGATATTTTAGTAATACTTGCGGCATGTACAGCACATGTCATGTGGAAAGGGATTTATAAATTTTTTTAAATTATTCTATTTTTGTGACACTGAGCTGAATGATGAAATGGTATGCATGCAGGTAAAAAAAGGTTCCCATTTGTACGCACTCGATGTTTTGTGTAAAGTTTTACGCCTGTATATATATATATATATATATAATATATATATATATATAATATATATATATGGCGATTTGGAGGTTTTACAGCGCAGTCAACCCAGTGACCTGAATACGGAGGTCGAAGTATTGGCACACATCCGGTCCAACGATTGCCAGGTCGTCGGGGAACTAATGTAAGCTTTTTTCTTTTGGTTAAGAACAAGACACAGTGTATTTTTATAAATTTATTAAATGATAGAAATTATGTTTTATAAATTAGTACACTTCAGCTTAAAATAGTTACAGAATTAGCATCCATTAAATAAAGCTACGGAGCACAAGACTAACATTATTGGGGACATCTTATATTTTACACAATATAGTTACAATTATATATATATATATATATATATATATATATATATATATATATATATAATTGTAACTATATTGTGTAAAATATAAGATGTCCCCAATAATGTTAGTTTTGTGTTCTGTAGCTTATTTAATGGATGCTAATTCTGTAACTAATTTAAGCTGAAGTGTACTGCGCTGTAAAACCTCCAAATCGCCATCGACTATTTGCTTTTCTTCAAAGCTGTCACGAAAAGTAGCTATAACACGATCGAGTTCCGCATCGGACCTATAAGGAGAAAGGATACGGTTGTAAACAGAAAATTATTTTGACAACTCTTACATTTTTCTAATAATGATCATATTGGATGATTAAGCACCGTCACAGGGTATCTATTAAACGATTCATCCACATTGAATCTTTTTTTAATTAAAATCCATTTACTATATATATATATATATATATATATAAAATTGAGGATACATGCTATTTTAATGAAACATTTCACAAACTAATTTTAAATAAATGTTAACACGTAATTATTTGATAAACAAAATTTCCTCTCTAAATACTTAATAGAATACATTAATTACAGAAAGTCTAGCACAATAACCTGTAGTAAAGGGGCATTTATATATCAGGACACAACGGTGTATATATGGGAGGAGAGAGGTACAAGGAGTTACAATAAGGTAAAATGCCGATTAGGGAGCCCGGATCAAATAATAAACAGCAAGCAGCTGGCCCAACCGGGTTGTTAACATGTACTTCCATATATATTATATATATATATATATATAAATAAAAACATATATATATATATATTAGTGGCAGACCAGATGTCAGTTTTTCAACATCTGCGGATGCGGATTTTTATTTTCAATATCCGTGGATGCGGATATTTAGTTAATCTATCAATATAATATAGAATTATGAATATATGACATAATTTTTCAAATTTCGTGATATTATTATTATGGCAGGCAATGCATAAGAATTAAAATTAATAATAATGTTTTCATTATTATAAAAATAATAACTTTCTCAAGAGTTTCAGCCACAGTGTAGTACGCACAGCGGCACAGGCAGTGTTTGTTGATTTAATGGTATTTATATTTTGAGGTTTATATATTTGTTTGTTCATTAATAATTAATACTTTACATGAAATGTTCATGACTGGGCCTTATAAGCTACTTTATAAGCTAATTTAATTGAAAATTGCATAATTTATTGGAGGTAATATCCGCATAACAACCACAGTCAGAAGTGCGGATGCGGATATCCGGTCCACCATTAATATATATATGTATATGTGGGAAGAGAGAGTTACAAGGAGTTACAATAAGAGAAAATGCAGGATAAGGTACTCGGATCAAATAATAAACACAAAGCAACTAGCCTAACTGGGCTCAAAAGGAATATTGCTGGATGTGCTACGCATCATCTGTCAGCACCGAGTCACTAACCCTGGACCGCAGCAATTCCCTACCTTTAAAGTTTTAGTAATTCTAAAAACCAACCTGTAGAACTTACTATAAGTTTTTAAGTTAACACGTACAGGGAAACAAGCACGTAATAAAATTTCACTTTCAAAGGATACCTGCATCGCATAATAAAATTCACTGTTTAAATGACATTCTCAGAAAGGAAGATTAACTGGGCTACTAAGCCCCGTCGCAGAGTCTCGAACCCCTGGGCAGATATCCTTTCACTTCGTTTATTATGGTTTTATATAAATGAACTTACACTTGCAAGGGTTAAGCACTGAACGATAGGATGTGTATATATATATATAGCCTGAGAATGAATCACAAACTAAGTTATTATGTAATTACTCACCTTTCAAATGAGGATGTTTCCGCTGGTTCTTTCTCGCCGTCACAAATTTCTGCAATGGGTTACGTTGAAAGTAGGGCGTTCTGGTCGGCTTCTGCGAAGAGATGGAGCGTAGCCTCTGTAGAGAGGTCCCCGTTTTCAAACAATTGCGGGGAGCAGTAAAGCTGATGTGTCTGACTGGAAGTGTCCATGATGAGAGAATGTGTAGTTAGACGTTGATAAAATCACTGTTGTGGATCAAGCTGAAAATGTTCCCTTTTATATACGCGACCCTGATTCGCCCCACCCCCAATATTCGATTCGCGAGTTTCCTGTGTGAGAGGGAGACTTTCCGCCAACCAGAGATCCTGGATTCGTTCTCATGCTCCAGCCATTGGGTTGTAATTGGACGAGCTGCGAATTCTGGGAGCGTGTCTACCAAATATGACTTATTCATTCCACAGATAGAATCTAATTTGTTTTAAAAATTATATTAACGTTTTTATGTTATAGTTCAAGGATATAATTGTCTTAAAGATAAATTTGTATTGAAACAAAATAGTTGCGTAAAAGAAGAAAAATGAATAAGTTACCCCGAAATAGAATCTATTTTTATTATAAAATTATACTAATATTTATTTGTAATAAGGTTTAAAGATATAGTGGTGTCTTAAAGATAAATTTGTATTGAAACAAAATAATTGGGCGAAAGACGAGAAATGAAATAGTTATCCCGAAATAGAAGCTATTTTGTTTTAAAAATCATATTAATGCTTTTTATGTTATAGTTTAAGGATAAAATTGTATATTAAAGATAAATTTGTATTGAAACAAAATAATTGGACAAAAGAGGAAAACTAAAATGGTTACCCCTAATTTAACTTCTATTTTGTTTTAAAAATCATATTAATGCTTTTTATATTATAGTTTAAGGATAAAATTGTATATTAAAGATAAATTTGCAATGAAACAAAATACTAGGGGCACTCAATATATTTTGTCCCACCCTTTTTTCTTAGCTAAATAATAGGCCATGGGTTGAAATGTCTTTTCGGCCATAAGTTTGAACTTTTTGCGCATCACATAACCGGATTTTTCCAGTTTGAACTTCCTCTCCTTGTATAAAACCGCTTAGAAACGCCCTTGGATAAAACCGATGGTTAACGCAGTTTCGAAAATGGCATCTGACAGTGATGTGCGTCGTAAACAGAGAGCTGTTATCGAGTTTTTAACCGCAGAGAAGGAAACAGTTGGAAATATCCACAAACGTCTACAAAACGTTTACGGAGATGCTGTTGTTGATCGAAGCACAGTTGGACGCTGGTCTAAACGTATGCGATCATCGGAGAGAGGGAGAGCCAGCCTCGATGATAAGCCACGCAGTGGTTGCCAGACATCGGCTGTGACATTTCACACTGTGCAACGTGCTTACAGCATCATTCGATCAGATCGGCGCGTCACATACAAGGAGTTATCACTGGAGCTAGGAATTAGTGAAGGACGTATGAATACGATAATTCAGCAACTGGAATACTCAAAAGTGTGTTCACGGTTTGTTCCTCGCCAACTGACTGAAGATCACAAAGCCCAAAGAAAAGAAATTGCTTCAAAGTCGTTGGTTCGATACGAGACAGAAGGGGATGACTTCCTTTCACGAATTGTGACTGGGGATGAGACTTGGGTACACCACTTTAAACATGAAACAAAAGGCCAATCCATGGAGTGGCATCATGCAGACCCTCCAAGCAAGAAAAAGTTCAAAATGGCTCCCTCTGCAGGAAAGATTATGGCCACCATCTTGTGGGACATGAAAGGGGTGATTCTGGTAGACATTATGAAGAAAGGACAAACAATCAACTTGGAGCCATATATTGCTACCCTACAGAGACTCCAGAGACGTATAAATCGAGTTCGACCGGAGAGAAAACTGGAAGACGTCCTTCTTTTGCATGATAACGCAAGACCACACAACAGTTTGCAAAGAAGAGAGGCCATCACAAAAATGCGCTTGACTGTGTTACCCCACCCTCCATACAGCCCGAATCTGGCACCTTCAGATTTCCATTTGTTTGGGCCAATGAAGGATGCTATTCGTGGAAGAAAGTTTCAGAGTAACGATGAGGTTGTTGAGGAGGTTAATAGGTAGCTCCAGCGGACTTTTACCAGCAAGGAATAAAGGTCCTTGTTTCGAGGTGGAGGAAAGCCGTAGAAAAGAATGGAGACTATGTGGTTGTAAAAATGGTCTGTAACTACTTGTGTACAAAATTTCTGGAACTTACAAGGAAACTTGGAAAGAAAAAAAAAGGCGGGGCATAATATATTGAGTGGCCCTCGTAATTGGCCAAAAGAGGAAAAATGAAATAGTTACCCCTAATTTAATTTCTAATTTGTTTTAAAAATCATATTAATGCTTTTTATGTTATAGTTTATGGATAAAATTGTATATTATGGTGAAAATTTGTTTTGGCATTAAACTTGGTTTATCTTATTCGATATTTTGTTTAAAAGACCGCCCACCAAACGTGAAATTGGCCTCGTGGTGTTCCATCATGAGAAGCTTAAGAGAAAAACTATTAGCATCGCCCTTTTTTTTGAGACCCTGTCGGTCTACCCCTTGGTCCCATAAACGTATTTGTTTATGCTTAATAGCTCTGTCTATTGGGTCGTATTTAGAGACCTTGTCGTTCTACCCCCTGACCTCATAAACGTATTTATTTATGCTTAATAGCTTTGTCTGTTAATTGGGTCGTATTTAGAGACCTTGTCGGTGTATCAGGAGCTGGAAAGTAAAAGCCGTGAGTAAGGTGGGTTTGGTTAGGTGATGGTAAGCTATACGTAGACGATTGGTGGTTGTGGTGCTGGTTGTGATGCTGTGGTGGTGGTTGTGTGTTCTTTTTGTGTGGTGGTTATGCTCGTATATATGAGGTTGTAACATATATTCTGCTCGATTTTTTAGTTCATTTAGAACAAAAATTAAAGGACTTTTAAGGACAAATTTGCTCGAATTTTTAGTTTATTCACAACAAAAATTAAATGACATAATGACAAATTAATCATCAATATAATTCTCTTCTTTTTCTATAACCTCCTCCCATCCGTAGAATTTTTTTTTATGCCACGTTCGAAGAAATCCCTTGGTTTCGAGTTAAAAAAAGCGATCACTTCGTTTTCGATAGCTTCCCTGGATTTCAACTTTTGTCCATCTAGGTGGTGTTGCAGACTTCTGAAAAAATGGTAGTCTGAAGGTGCGATGACCGGAGAATAAGGTGGATGAGGCATTTTTTCCCAACCAAATGCCTCCAATTGGGCAGTGGTGATTCGAGCAGTGTGAGGGCGCGCGTTATCCTGGTGGAATAGAACACCTCTGCGATTAATTAATGCAGGACGTTTTTCTTGTAATGCCATCTTCAATCGTTGGAGTTGTTGGCAGTAGACTTCAGCTGTGATTGTTTGGTTATCTGGCAGAAGCTCAAAATGAATAATTCCTTGCATATCCCACCAAACGCATAGCAAAATTTTCTTTGGATGGGGTCCATTCCTTGGCTGAGGTTCAGGCTTTGTTTCACGGCTAAGCCACTGATGTCGACGCTTAATATTGTTATAGAGGACCCATTTTTCATCCCCAGTGACGATCCGATTCAAAAACGGTGCCTGCAGTTGCCGAGAATGCAGTGATGTGCAAATATCGATTCGATGTTGAAGATTCGCTTGTGACAAATCATGCGGAACCCATTTTCCAACCTTCACTACTTTTCCTAACAGCTTCAAATGACGATGAATGGTCATATGGCTAACGCCGAGTTGCAGGCCAAGTTCTCTTACAGTTACCGTTGGGTTTTCCTCCACTGTTGCTTTCAGCAACTCTTCATCTAACTCATTTGGTCGTCCTGTTCGTTGATAACACTAGGCAACAAATTTCAACTTTTTTTTTGTTACAGACACGTGAACTACTGATTCCTACTAAAGCGCTGATGCTGATTTCAGATCTGATATCAAAATTTCTCTATCACGTCCAGATTTTGTGTAACCGAAAACCCCTATTTTTCATTTTTTTTCTCACCCGCTTCTATTACGAAAGCCGTCTAAGCTACTTTTCCGTGCCACGTTTTATGTTAAGCATACTTAAATAATTAGTGAACAGGGATGTCTTTCCTCCTTTATTCTGGCTTAAGACAGACAGCGGAATTCCGCTGGCGGAGTTACCACCCCTGCGCCCAACCATCCACCCAAAGCGCGTTAGTATTTTGTTGTTACTACTGAAAGGCAAATTCCTGTTCTTAAGTGAAACTTTGGTGTGTCCTCTTCCTTTGTCGCTTGTAGGATGACGAGCTCTCCTTCTGCAGGAACCAACAATAATCTCCCATCATATTTGGGTTGAAATTACCTTGGTATCTGTTTTCCATAACTGAGATCTGTTGGTGGAAGCGCTCACCATGCTCGTCACTTACAGCCCCAAGGTTGGCCGGGAAGAAGTCAAGATGAGAATGTAAAAAATGAATTTTCAAAGACATTCTGCATCCCATTATTTCATAAGATTTAAGCATGTTTTCTACGAGTTTACGGTGGTTTTCAGCTTTGTGGTTTCCAAGAAAATTTTTGACAACTTCAACGAAAGATGTCCATGCTCCTAGTTCATTCTCATTTAGGTTAGATGGAAACGATGAGTCGTGGATGACACTGCGGATCTGTGGTCCAGTGAAAACTCCAGCTTCTAGCTTAGCATCTGTCAATATTCCTTTGAATTTATCCTTTAAATATTGGAAACCACTACCTTGATGATCCATACCCTTCACGAAATTTTTCATAAGGCCAAGTTTAATGTGAAGTGGTGGAAGATGTACTTTCTGAGGGTCAATAAGTGCTGGGTGTTTCACATTGTATTTACCAACAACATGTTCAGTTCTAGATGGCCAATCATGTTTTTTGTAGTGGTTCTTGTCATCTCTGCTGTTCCATAGACACAAAAAGCACATATGCTTTGTGTAGCCCAACTGTAACCCAAGAAGTAATGATACAACTTTAAGGTCGCCACAAATATTCCATGTGTGGTCCTTATATTTGATGAGTCTTAGCAGCAGTTTCATCGATTCATAAGTCTCATTAAGGCCAGTGGCATGTGCTACAGGTATTGAAGGTTTTTCATTGCCGTTGTGCAGTAATACAGCTTTAAGGCTAGCTTTACTAGAGTCAATGAACAGTCTCCATTCTTTTGGATCATAGCGACAGCCAATCCCTTGCATCAGACCACTGATATCGTGGCAGAAACAAACGTTTTCTTCCTGTAAGTAAAATGATGAAAACTGCAAATGGCGATGGCGGAAATGGGAAACTTTGGTGTTTGGTTGGAGAAGATTAAATTCTTGAAGTCTTGAACCAAGCAACTCTGCCTTTTCTTTTGGTAATTCCAAATCGCGCACTAAGTCATTTAACTCCGCTTGACTTAACAAATGTGGGGAAATATTTGCATCTGGAACATATATGCCATCTTTCCCTGTTTCTATATCACTAGCAGAATCTTCAGATGAACTGCTGTCTGTTATCGTTGCTGGTGGAACTGGTGGTGGATTTGTTTCATCATGTGGTACTGGTTTCATTGCTGATTCGCAGTTTGGGTACGTGATCTTTGATTTGTTTTTCTTTGTGAAACCAGCAATCTTTGTCAAACAAAAATAACAATCATTGAAGTGATTTTTCGGCTCACGCCAAACCATGGGGACTGAGAACGGCATAGCTTTTCTTTTACCATTCATCCAAGCTATTAACATTGCATTGCACTGTGCACAGCAAATATGTGGTGCCCAGTCCCTCTGTTGGTCTCCTAACTTACAGTCAAAATAACACTTGTAGGCAAGTTTAATCTTTGTTGTTATGTTTCTACGTTGTGGCTTAGGTGTATATTGTCCACAGACAAAGCAGAAGTTGTCTGGGTGATTTACACAAGCACGTCTATTTGATGCCATTTTGAATTACCATACAATATCTGAAAAAACGTAGAAAGTAATTATTACGATGTGCAAAATAAAAAGAAATACACACCGTAGTACAAAACAAATGCTATAAAAACACACAAGTCACCACAACCTGTCACTTGCTCATCAGCAGAGAGCTTCAACAACCGTTCTGCTTGACTGTCACGTAGCGACTGACCGTTGGGCCGTTGCCCGTTACTATGCTCTTGACTCAGTGTTGCCAACTCGGGATAAATTTTATTTATCAAAATTGTTCGAATTTGTATATAGTTGGCAAAAAAAATTGCTTTAACCTTGAAAAGCAAGTTTCATATTACTGGCATTAAGCCGATTAAAACCAAAATCTGGACGTGGTAGAAAATTTTACTAAAAGTGATTTGCATTTTACACAAAATCTAGACGTGATAGAAAAAATCTAATTATAGATTTGAAATCAGCATACCGAAATTAGCTAGGAGCACCTATTTGGTCTTCTGTAACAAAATCTTTGTTGCCTAGTGTAATCTTTCAGACTGAAGTCTCCATTTCTGAACTTCTCAAACCATCTCCTACACATCCATTCGCTCACAACATCATTTCCATAAACTCTTTGAATGTTTTTTGCGGATTCACTAGCGTTAGATCCTTTATGGAACTCATACAGCATCACATGTCGAATATGCTCTTTCGTGGGCTCCATGTTTTTTCAATTACTGTAATATCGTAGGGGTGGCGTTGTAACTGTATGAAAAACACCAGAGAAAATATTCATTAGCCTAATCCTACTAGCCTAAGCACACTAGCCTAAGTCATTCTGTATCATTCTGTATCGTGATAAAACCTGTGCGAACCTGTCGCCGCGTGTATTTTGCAACATTTCTAAAACTATTTCACATTATCTTGAGGTTATTCTATTATCTATCGTCCGTTTTCTAATCGAGCAGAATTTATGTTACAACCTGATATTTTATATATATTATTGTTTATATATATATATATATATATATATATATATATATATGTGTGTGTGTGTGTGTGTGTGTAATAATAGGGGATCTATTGGCTTATATATAGTCGGGGTGTGTATGTGCGTTTGTGCGCGCCAACTGGCGGATTTCGAGTTCTAAGCCAAGTCTTCCGCTCTCTCTCTCTCTCTCTCTTGGGGGGTGAGGCCGTCCCAGCTTCTCCCCCATTGAGGTTAGGTGGACACCCCCTCCCCAGCTTGCTGGGGGATTCCCCTCCTTTTTTGGTACCCTGGCGGTTGGCACTGGGAGAGGGGAGGTGGCACCTTGTAACAAGGGGTAGAAGGGGGTTGGCACTGGCACTCATTTGATCACCATTGCAATTGCATATGCACTCTACCATTTTGCGGGCATGCTACTGACCTGTGTCTTATCCAGAATTTTCGCCAGTATGTGATCATCCATTTAATATTAGTAATTTTCCTCTCTTGTCATCCTCCGCTGACGCTGCTGTTTTGAAAGAGTTGGAGACTGTGTTTATTTAATAATTCCGTCCGTCACTTAGTGTGCAGTGAATTTTTAATTTTATTCGTTTTGTATCTTGTGAGTTTTGTTCCATCTGTTACATTGATGTTTTTATTTTGTAGTTTAGTTTTAAATTGTTGATAATGTGTTTATGTGTTTCTATGTTTCTACTTTAGTTTTTAGATTTGCTGATGATGAATCCAGTGAGATTGCAAAGTTCCTATTGTGGAATAAATGTTTTGTGCAACCGCCTCAGTCTTCATCTTCCTGTGTAGTCTCAGGTTTCCCGGAAACCGGTCCACAGTTGATATATATATATATATTATATATTTGATTTTTTCTCTGTCTTGTTTACTCTGTGAGCAGTTCAGCATGCTCGCAAAGACACACTTCTCCCTCTTTTCCTCACTACACATGCATGTATCTTACACTCTACACAATCTTTGAAAAAAAGGCAGCGTTTTCAAGAGCCTCGGAGACCGTGATTTCGGCTCTCTCCTTTTCCTTCTGTGGGGTGTGGTATTTTTGCGGGCGTTCGCCCTTGGCCCCCTCCTTCTTGCATTATATATATATATATATATATATGAGGAGTGATCAAAAAGTATCGATAATTTTATTGCTATGGACAAATGAATGCAAATAAGAAATAACCGTTTACATATTTGAGTCTTCCTGCCCTCTGGCGTCTGCAGTCTGAAGCAAAATCTGCTACCATGAGTCAGTAGTTGGTTGGAGCGCTTAAAGGGAGGGTGTGTTTTTGCAGTACGTCTAAATCTCGGAAATGGAGCAATGCGCGTGCATTAAATTTTGTGCCAAACTTGGAAAATCTGCATCGGAGACGAACGAAATGATTAAAACAGCTTTTGGAAATGATGCTCTCTGTGTAGCTAACGTTTACAAAGGCACAAAAAGTTTAAAAATGGAGAAACATCGCTTGAAGACAAGGGACGCAGTGGCCACCCTTCCACTTCTCATTACGGATGAAAATGTCCAACATATTCGATTTCTGGTACGAGTAAATATATACATATATACACACACACCTTGATTAACCTTTATTTTGCTTCTGCCCGAATTGTTCATTCTAACGAAGGTCAAGCTTGTCACTCCACCTTAGACCTACAGTTTAACGTGGAATCCGAACCCCACCCCACCACGGGCGGTCACAAATTACAAAGTTCTCGCTAGGACTCGATCTCACGACCTCCCGATCAGCAGCCCAGCGTCTTAAACACTGGGCTACCCAGGGTACCCATTTATCTACCAACCAGTTTTTATTTTGTAGGAGGATGAGTAGCTGGGTTTTGCTGCGCGCCGCCTGCCGTCACTGAGTCTAGATCCCGGGGCTAAACACTACACCACTATAAACCTTTGAGACCTGTCGAGATATATATATATATATATATATATATATATATTATATATATAAAGGTATAATCTGTAACTCTTGAATTATTTTCTCGAAATGAAAAAAAAGTCACAAAATGGAAAACCCAAAGAATTTGCGATTCAAAGTAACTACTTTTAAATAGGCCTTATTGTTAGTGTTATACACTTGCATTCACGTTGTATCAGATTCTCGAAAACTCTGGCACCGGACCTTCCCTTTATTGTTGGTTCAGCTCGTGTAAAATCCTCGATTCTTTTATGATTTGGTGCCTTGATCCTTTTTCATTTCGATGAAAAGAAAAGTCTGCAAACAATGTGTCACTCTGAATGCCTCAGCTTGCATGTTTGAAAAATCTGCATGGTGTTTGAGTTTCAGGTTCGAAACAGAATCGAGAAACTAGTAGAGAATCTCTCATGATACTCTCTCATGATGGAATTCCCTAGAAACTACAAGTTCAGCTATCAAATGGTGGTACAAATGAGTCGCCTTTTTAGATTAGGTTGAGTTTGACAAAGACAAAGATATATAAAATCTTATTAATAACGCGAATGTTATCACAGACAGTTCATCGACTGGTCAAACGAGCTGTCGGTTCTGGAAATTTGATAAGAAGGGTACATCGCAATCTCCAAGAAAAAATTTACAAAAAAATTTTAAACCTCTAATAATTTTCTTTTCTTAGTCTATCCTAACCAAGACAGTATGAAAAAAAAAATCTTTTGGAACACTTTAATTTTCAAGATGTACTCGTAAATAATCTAAAGCATGGACCTATCGAGCAGTTGAAGCCGCTGTGATTCAGTTTCGAGCAATGTCCCACATAAGATAAGATTGTCTCTGCTCTCGACAGATCTAATTTTGCTCCCAATTTTTTTATCTAGGACACAAAAAGCAGTTATTAAGTCTTCTTTTATAAAGTGAAAAGCTAAAGGTTCTGTAGTGAAAATTAGAATTAAAGACACATATGGTAATTAACATTAGCGGAGCTTATTTCAGTTCCTTTAAGCCGAATTTAGTAGAAAATATTGATAATAAATAAAATATATAAAAATTCGTTGTTTAATAAAAATTCTAAAAGTGGTTAACATAATAAAAATGGAGTCACATATAAACCATGAAATTTAGATTACATTTTTATTTCTTTCTTAATAACAACAATATTTAAACTATGACAAGAGAAATGTTTAACTTTTTTTTTTTTGGCACAACCTCCAGTTTAGGGATTTTATTGTGGTTAATGGCAAATGATTAGATTCAATCTAAGGGAGAAATTCTTCTCAACAAAAGATTAAACCTATAACAAGAAAATATATGAAAGAAAGCCTTTTTGAAGTTTCGAACGATAATGATAATTAAATGACAACAGATTTATATATATATATATATATATATATATATTTAACAAATTCAACCATAGAATCGTCTGTGATGATGGCGCCTTCCACCATATCTTCCTCCTAAAAAAAAGAGAGAAAGAAAAAGGTGAAAAAACATTTTATTAATAAGTATAAAATTAACATTCAGTATATGTCATTAGCCTTAAACTGATGCACATTGATTCTGTTTATCTTTTGGTAACGTATTTCCTATATTCGTATATCATTTGAGATTTCAAGCTTCAAACTTCAAAAACGTTCTGAAGAAAAAGAATACGACTCGCTTTAAGTTTTACAATCTTTTTCAATATTTTTATGTACAATTTACGTCGATATCTAATTTCACATTGATATAGTTACTGTATTCTAATCTCAATATGCCGCTGGAAGCATGGAAGCTTTTCCTGCACAGATTAATGGAATTCAGTTTATTTATTACGTAAGTACACAAGAAGTGAAATAACAACTAATAGTAACAGTAATAACAAATAATAATAATAATAGACTAATAATAATAATAATAATAATAAACGAAAGGTAAAAATTCACAAAAGTATCTGGCATAATGTTTGATTATTTTACACAATTTGAAATAACATTATTTATCAGTTATATACTTTTGATTTAACCTTTGGTTTACTCCCGCCGAAATTGTTCATCCTGACGAAGGTCAAGCTTTTCACTGCACCTTAGACCTACAGTTTAACGTGGAATCCGAACCACGCCCCACCAGCAGCCTAGCGTCTAGGCCACCCAGGGTACCCATTTATCTACCAACCACTTTCTTTGTGTGGAAGGATGAGCAGCTGGGTTTTGCTGCACGCCGGCTGCCGTCACCGATTCTCGATCCCTGGGCCGATGGATTCGTAGTCATCGACGCTAACCACTATACCACCGAGGTGTATATTTGGTAGAAAATAAATGATGCTTAATAAAAATAAATAAATAAAAAAACGAATTATGAAATTAAAAGTCCTTAATAAAATTTACATATTTTAGATACTTAATTATAAAATCGGAATTTAATTACTATGATAATAATGGCAGTAGTGAACTTTTACTTCGGTAGGAGCTAATGAAGTACTTCTTCAGTGATTTGCGAAATACATTTAGTTATGAAGTCTGTCTGATATTTGTGTGAATTGTATTCCATGCATCTGCTCTTTTCAAAAGAAGTGCATTTCCTGCAGTTTCCATTATATAGTTTGGTTTGCGTATGAAAATCTCTGGCCAGTCTAGTGTTATAATGATAACGTATTTGATGGCGGGGGAGGGGGGATGAGTGTTTTTGAATGGGTGAGGTATGGTGAGTTGGTGAGTTTTTATTGATAACTTTGAACATATTGACAGCAACATTGAATTTCTGTAATTTATTTAATTTAAAAATGTTTAGTTCTTTATTCGTTATTATTACTGAATCGCGGGAGATTAAAAATTATACAGTACAGCGAGACTTTAAAAACTAACATATCTAATAAAATAAATCAGACTTAAAATATGGAAACTAAAAAAAGAAAACTGCAAAAGTTCAGTAAAACTTACCTCCAACAACTATTGCTCCTCCCGAATAATATCCTCCACCCCCGTAATAACCACCACTAGGATAGCCATACCCATAACCTCCTCCGTAATAGCCACCGCCTCCCCCGTAGTAGCCTCTGCCCCTCACGTACCCAGCACCCCCATAGAACCCCCCTCTGTGACGTCGACGCCATGCCTCACAATTTACGGTTCCGATGAGGAAGAACACGAAAAGGAGGCAACAAAACGCGACTCTCTGGATCTTCATTTCAAATGTGAGAAGCTAGAATAAGAAGGTAGGTATTAAAAACTAGAAGAAGGACTTAAAAGTTACAAAAGGATTGGAATTTGATGTTAGAATAAGACGTTCAATAAAACTTTTGATTAAATGTTACAATTAATAAACTTCACAACGTTAATGTTTATACGTTAAACTCAGAAATTGAAAATACATTTTAAAATAAATAAAAATTGTGAACAAATTTAGAACTTAAAGAAATATAAAATTTTAATCAACGACACGAAAGTTGTCAAACGCAAAAACCGAGAATAAAATAGAAAATAAAATAAAAATCTTCGGTTAAGAACTGAAACTGGAAGATACAAGAAAATTCTTTTAGATTCTTCGTTCAAATAAGCATTCGAGCAGTCAGAGAGAATCCGAGGCAGTAAATAATTAACATGACCAAAGCATGAGAAACGGTGAATTACAATATTTATTTATTTATTTATTTATTTATTTTTATGCAGGAAGGAGGGGCAATTCATTTCAAGCATCCTGTAAAGATTCAGACACTGAAAAATAGGAAATTCTGAATCTTAATTTTAATATTATTTTTTTCTTAAATTAGATTTAAGAATTTAAATAAATAAATTGGAATAAAAAACTTAGAATCATCTTCTAGTGATTGGATCCCTAATGTTGGGATGGTACTGTACCTTATTCCCGGTAGTGAACTCCTTGTGTGTGTGTGTGTGTGTGTGTGTGTGTGTGTGTGTGATTAATTTGAATTTTTTTTCGGTTCCGAGATCAAGCGTCGTGCCCACCCTGTCATGAATGAGTGGTGGGTTCTAAGCTAATGTATGTGTAAACGTATGACTAAAAAAAAAAAGTCATGACTGCATTAATCATCCTTACTATTTTGATCTCAAACAAATAAAAATTTTCTTGGTGTAAACAAAGTTTCGTTCTTTGAACAAATAAATTATTTTTTCACGATGGTGAAAATGTTTTACATAATTTTAAGTAAATTCTGTGCAGAAGTTATGGGAAATCTACAAATATACTTCTTACGGTTTACTTATTTCTTACTTTAAATTTTAAAGTCCCAACATGACAAGCTTTAAATGGAAATCAGAGCAACACTGTGTCTCGACAAAGAATAAGAAGTAGGTCATAGTTCTATCATGTCTCAGTCTGGTGACATTCCTATGTGAAATTAGGAACTCATTTAAATTATCTGATATTTGAGATTTATTCCAACAACGGCTTATTTTTTTGTGCAAATTCTATTTTCATAATCTTTACCAATTAGTTCTAATTAACAACATCATAATGTTTCAAATGTGCACTTATCAATAAGTGCTCTTTGCACCAAAATCATGGAATATAAATGGAGATACTAGAATATAAAACAAATATAAAAGGAGATACTAAAGCTCAGAACAATAGTTACTGTTTTCACTATTATGAATACAAATGATTTATTTATTTTTCACAGTACTTAGATACCATGTCTATTGTCGTTAATTCTGATAACTTTAACATCTTTATTGAGAGTACAGTATTACCCCTCTATACCAGACTTCTCTATACTGGAATTCGCTCAATACGGGACTCTATCTTAGCAGACCAGTATTTTTTTAATCCTGGAATTAGTTCGGTATTAAAAAGAATGTCCGTAAATGCCTTCCATTGTGTTAGAATGGAATTTGATGCTACAAACGAACATAACAGTGTTGTATTATTTATTAAAATTGCAACGAAATTCACGGTTATCATTTAATAGGATGGGTCCCTTAAATGCCTTTAAGCTATATTGTATAATAATAATAATAATAATAATAATAATAATATAAAATAATAATTTAGTATTACATTATCAAAAAATTTATGTGATAGGCCCATTTTTTATGTCTAAAATGGTATCGGGATCCCGGGATTCAAAAAATTTCAATCCCAGGATCGAGATTCATCGGTATATATGGAATTTCCGGATTCGTTATATGCCGGAAAATTCTCTATACCGGACTGGCCGCCCACCAATTATTCCGGTGTAGAGGGGTAATACTGTAGATTCCAAATATGTTGGAATTACCAAAAAATCATACAAATTTGGCTTATTTCAAATACAATTTATACGATTCTCTTACGAACACCTTGTAGTTTTTATTAATTCTAATTTTATATTAGCACAAAAATTAAAACTGTGATATCGTAAAATTAGTTTGTGCGTAGAAAATTAAGTAAAAATTTGTAGATATATGAAAACACACTCTACTCCATCTACAGTCGCGTTAAAAATAATTATAAGATGATCACAATTTCCCTGGATCCTTACCTTCAAACAACGCAAGTTTTGGAATTACAGTTTCTTTACCAACGTTATAAAAAGATTATTGCCTGTGAAACTGTTGCTAATGAGTTTTATGTTATACAAACGTCGACCACCACGCAAGGTGACTCGCTGTTCTTCATCGATCCGAACTCCGCAATGAAATCATTCTTTAACCTTTGCCTCATTTAAGGACTTAAACCGAGTCATCTGTTTACTTTTCTTGTCTTTTCAATTCAGGGAATCCCTTCATTCTTATTTTCTTTCTTATTTTTTACTTTAAGCATTTTTTACGTGGAATTTTTTATTCCTCTTTCGTGAATAGTTTGACACATAAGCTATATATATATATATATATATATATGGGATGAATTTCACATATATATATATATATATTATATATATATATATATATATATGGGATGAATTTATATATATATATATATATATATGGGATGAATTTCACATATATATATATATATATATATATGGGATGAATTTCACAATAAAACACGTGAAATGAATGAATGCAGCAAACCCACAAGGAAAAAGAAAAACGATTCCAAGGCCTTTCGTGTATTCAAAGCTACACCTCGTCAGCATATATATATATATATATATATATATACACTGTGTATATATAATGCAAAATAACACACTGTCGCGACGAAGTATGAAGAAGGAAGAAGGAAACCACTCTTCAAGAAGACGTAAATTTTTATTTCTTAACACCAATACAATTTCGGCTCCTCGCGAGCCCTTGTCAATTGACAAGGGCTCGTGAGGCGCCGAAACTGTCGTGGTGTTGAGAAATAAAAATTTACGTCTTCTTGAAGAGTGGGTTTCTTCATATATATATATATATATATATAGGGTGATCGAAAAGTCTCTCCGCAGTAGTAATAAGATATTTACTTTAGTGAAGTTAGATATTTTAATGAAAATTGTACGATATCGTGAAATCTTTAACAAAATATTGGCGAAGTCTAGGCTAGTCTAAGCTAAGTCTTGCTACGTTACTTACTCTAAACAGGTAACAATGATGTCATTAGTCATTACATTTATAGAATTCTTATATCTCCTTATGTAAAATTTCAATAAAGTAAATATCTTACTACTGCGGAGAGACTTTTCGATCACCCTGTATATATACATTAGGGTGGCCCACTTTTCAATTTTTTTTTAAAAGTACAGGTTATCGTAGTTTTTCCCATTATTTGGCACTATACTAGCACATTGGTACCATTTTTACAAAAATTGATCAATATTTAGGGGTCTCGCATCGACCTTGAAATTACGAGTTTTTTTTTTTAAATGCGTACTTTTTAACTTTTTACTGAATCAAGATAAATCATTAAGTAGGGATGTTTTCTGAATCCTCTTGATGAGAGAAGTCGTTTGGTGTGCCTTCCAATGTCATACGACTAACGGTTTAAAAGTTGTGCCTGTATACAGGTAATACCAATGTGCTAGTATAGTGCCAAATAATGGGAAAAACCACGATCACCTATACTTTTAAAAAAAATCAGCAAATAGCAGACAAATAAGGAAGAAAGAAACAATAACTTAATCACTTTTGCATTGTATTGACCACTATCACACGTCACTGGCTGCAACGTTGTCCCTCTGTGCTATGTCATCGTGGCGAGTGATGACTTCTTGAAGTCGCCGAGCTCTTTCCGGTTCTTTTCCACCACTTGCAGAAGATCCTGCAGCTGTGCCTCGTCTTTTGTGACCGTGTTCGCATAGTCTTGTATCAGTTGGACTCCTCTTTCAGCGACGTCATTGGTGACCTGGAGATTAGAGATCACATCCTTCAGACGACAAAAGTCCTCGTTCTCGTCCCACTTATCAGCTGGCAGGGTGAGCCACGAAGACCCATACATCTTCAGACCTGCAAATAAGAACCAGGAGGACTCGTCGATCAGGTCGGGGAGTAGCGTCATCTCGTCGACTGAGACGTTCTCGTATGTGAAGTCTTTGGGTACAGGGAGGTGGGACAGCTTCTCTGCCATCTGTTGCTTCACAGTGCCATCCATCTTGCGTGGTGGTAGGCTCCTGGGCGCATGAGGTGAATGCCACGGCGTGGTTGTGTCCCGAGTACCAGGAGCGTGATCTCTGCCACTTCCCGGTAATCGTCTCTGACGAAACCAGAAGCTGACCGCCGCGTCCCGGAGTTCTATTAGCCACGTACTCTCCGCCAGATTCTCGACCTGCAGCTTGCAGTAGGTCGAGAGATCGAGTTCGTCCCATCTTCAAAAATAATAAACAAGAAAATTGTGTGAGAAAACTCTGAAGGTCCGGTTTGGCTTGCTGTTTTATAAACTAGTGGAATATCATGTGTGTCCTAACTTTACCTTGCACAAAAAATGAACTAACCTTCTCTTCAACTGCTGAAACAAAGGATCAGTTGGTGCCGTAGTCCTTCCGAGCAGGGTGACGGCTACTGCCCCCACGATAAGCTCTAGGACGTGATGACGGCATCCCAGCTGGAGTAGCGGTCGCCCGAGCATGTTTTCCAGCCGGACAACTGCACCCTGCACCCTCCCCGTGTTGGTGGAAGTGGTGTCGAAGCAGAGTCCGATGACGCTCTCCTCACATCCCCAATCTTCGAGAGCATGTATGGTTGCCCGCGCCTGCGACAGTCCGGTGCCGTCAGCAACAGCTGGGACTGACAGCAACTTTCCTTCTGTGCAATGAGGAGCCCCGGAGATGAGAATTGCTTGGCGGTGCTCCGCCGTTCCAAGGAAGTTCTGAAACACATGCCATATATTTCAATTTCATGGTTGTAAAGTAACCTATTTTTGTTCACATTCAGTTCTCTTTTTAATTGACATTATGCTTCATGAATCTCATTACTAAATTGATAGCTATGAAAACTTAATCAACTGACCTTGACCATTTTGGCATCCCAGTGGACAACAGTGTGCCTCGGTGGCGTGAAGGAGTCCTTCACAGCCGTCGCCACTTCACGGCGATGTGACACTCTTCCCCGGCGAGCCGTTTCTTTCGAGATGCTGAACTGATTGAGGTCTGCTGGTGGATCCGCCGAACGTGTGATAGCAGCCACAATGCTTACTACCTATGTAGAGAATGGAAAGTGGAAAGGAAACTGTCAAGAATACATGTGGGTTACGGGACACTTTAAAACTGACGCTATCGATGAATATTATACAGGGTGTCCCGTAAGTCTGGACCCATAGGGAAAAATAATAAAATTACAAAATAGTCCAAAAATTTATTACATAATCTGTTCAAAGTGTCCGCCGTTGTGTCGCACACATAGTTGAAGACGTAATCTCCACTGCGACAGCACTTTCTGAATCACAGTCGCAGAAATTTCTTGACACGCCTCCACAATGCGTGCTTTAAGGTGGAAAATGTCCTGAAGTTTGACCTCGTACACTTTGGCTTTCAAGTGGCCCCACAAATAAAACTCCAGCGGAGTAAGATCATAATAAAAAAATAATAAAAATAATAATAAAAATAATAAAAAAATATATTATAAATAATTTTTGGACTATTTTGTAATTTTATTATTTTTCCCTATGGGTCCAGACTTACGGGACACCCTGTACACTAGGGTGTACCATTTTTGGGTCATTTTCAAAAAGTCAAGGTCCAGGAGTCTAATGTTGTGCCAAATGATGTCCTAAACACGAATTTTACAGGCATTTTCTAATCCGACAAATTTTGAATACCCCCCACCCCCCCTTGAAATTTTGCGCATCCCCTTTTCCTAAAAAACCCATATATCTCAAACACTATCAACTTTATCGAAAGATGTTATAGAATAAAAATGATTTAGAATCAAAAGTTCTATTAGAAAAGTTCATCAAAATAGAAATTTACTTAATTTTGAAAATTTTCATTTATTTTTTAAAAATTTAAATTAAAAAAATTTTTTGCTTGCAGTGCCTTCTTCTTAAATAAGGTGTTACCGCCACCTTTGAAGCATCACCCCAATGCAGCTTCGCGGCGATGGGCTTTGTATTTGCTAGTTATAATGCAAATCATAATTAGTTTTTATTATAACTAACCTATACAAAGTGAGGACAACCTCAAAACTATATATATATAAAATAAAGCTAAAAATTAACACTTTATCTATAGTTGTGAGGTCCCATCGTTTTTTTTTTCCTTTATTCAACACTTTCCTCAACAAAATAAAAAGAAACAAGTTTCCTAATTGGAAATCATTGATATAAGAGCTTTTTAAACATAAAAATAAGAAAAGACAATTTATGATATATTTAATAACAAAAAAAAATCAGCCTCTTCTAAATTAAAACAATCTCTGCAAATAAAAATACCTAATCTATCTGTTAATGAACTATTCTTTACTGAGTTTCATTCTTTTAAGAGTCTCTTTACTAGGATCAGGAATTAGTCTTCTATTCTCTTCTACAATTTGCAAAAGACCTTGAAATTCTTCTTCATTTTGACATTTGTCATGAAAGTCTTGAACCAGCTTGATTCCTCTTTCAGCGGTATCATTGACTACTCTAATAGATGAAAGAATGTTTTTTAGTTTGTTGTAGTCATCGACCTCTTCCCATGTTGATGCTGGTTTCTTTATCCATGAGTCTGGTTTTGACCCACAGCATTGAAATAAATGCCATGAAATTGGACCTACTAGCTGATGAAGCTTTGTGTCTTCCTTTAAAATGGGGAAAACAGGTTGCCCACATACATAATTTTCTGGAACTGGATATTTGTTTAAGGATTTTGCGATCTTATCTTTTTCATCATTACTTAGCGATCCAAAGAAACTCAAAGGGACCACTTCCTCCGTCAAATACCAGTAATGATTGGCAAAAGATTTCAAAGCAGCATTTGCAACTTCCCTATCTTCCTTCTTGTAATTCGCCAAATCATGATAAAACTTCAGATCATTAGCTGGACTATCTAGTGAATTAGAACATAAAAGCCAGTATTTTCCATAAATTAATGCATTAAATAGACACATTCTCTTTAATTTCTTAATCAATGATTCATCATATGATGCTTGGTGGGCAAAAGCATACATTTTATTTGTATACAAAATCATTGCCATCCACCTGGCACGGTGCATTGCACCAGGTTTCCGCCAATGACTGTTTTCTCTGGAAACCTCTCCTAAAAGCATTAAAGTTGTTTCAGCAACTTCCTTATAGTCATCACGTGGAAAGCAGTCAGATTTTCTTAAACATTGGGTCATAAATTCTACACATTCTTCCTTTAGGCCTCTTTGATACCTTGATTTAACATCAAGAACATTGTATGTAGATTTCGTATTAATTTTCTTCCATTTAGACTCGCGAAATTCTTTGAATAACTCAAACTCAGGAGATTTACTTGGGCCAAAAATGGTTTCATACACAGCACACAAAACTCTTTCAGCCACATGATGGCGGCATGCTAACCAAATCAATTTCTTTTGCAAAAGTTCTTCAAGTAACTTACAGAAACCTTTCATCCATCCTGAATTGGATGCAGTGGTATCAAATGATACTCCAAAGACATTTTGCTTCAAGTTCCATTTTTCAATACTTTGAAATACAGAAGTGGCTTGAGACAATCCAGTGGAATCATCTATTATAGAAACTGATAAAAGTTTTTCTACATTTGGGTATCCAGTAACAAGTATTGCAAGGCGGTCTTCTTGTTCTGAACATGATTTAGTAAGCAGCTTGCTATCCCAATGTACTAGGCAGTGATCAGGAGGAGTAAAATCCTTGATGCAAGTTTCATATTTTCGTTTTCTTGTCTTTCGAGCGGCTCTTGCAGATGTGGTCCTGGAGAGAGACAGTTTTTCAATATCCTTGCCACACCTAATGGCTACTGCAGCAGCAAAAACAGTCCGTTGTCCAATAGAGAGATTAAGTCTGTCTGCAGTGGAGGAAACCAATGGCGAGGCAAGAATATTTTTGGGGCTGGAAGCATTTGAAGGTCCTGCTGTAGGTTCTGTCGGAAACTCTTCATAGCTGTCTGTCTCAGAACTGGTTGTGCTAGAAAGAAGGGTCTCTGATGTTCTGGCTGTAGCACTCACTTGCTTCACTGATTTATGTTTCTCTTTGCGTTTCTTCTCTTTCTCTAATCTAATGTACTTGCGCTGTACTTTTGATGCATAATCTGCATCTAGCAAACCTAAACATGCTTCTCGTTTTGTTCTTTGATCTTCTAAGAATGAAATATCATATGCTTTCTGAGGCTCAGTTCTCATGCGGTCTTTTTGGATTAATTCAACGGCATTTCGAGAAGAGATGTCAAAAAGGGAATCCATAATTTTCATGAAATTAGAGAGTTCATTTTCAAAGCTTGCTCTTTTTTTGTGCTTGATTAAATTATTATGCATTTCTTCTAGATTTAACAGCATCTTCCTGCCTTTAGGGTTTTTACTAATATCTATAGTAGGAATGCATGCTTTTTGCCATATTATTAGTAGCTTCTGTAGAACTTCATTAACAGTAGAATCTTTTGTAACTTTTGGACCCTTATACTGCATTCTCCGTAAATAAATAAAATGGCTTAGAACATCTTTATTGGATGGTAAAACAATTTTAGATAAACTCATAATATCAGCCTGCAAGCGACCAAGAATAAAGTCATGCTGTTTTGTAGCTGTTTGACTCATTTTTTATTTATTTTTCAAATAAAGCAGTCTGAAAAGAAACAATAAGAGTAAAAACAATGCTTGTTTATTAAAATTCAATGTAAAAAAGGATTTTTAAATTTGGATTATACTCACAATATACTCATAAATAATGTAACTTAAGCACCTTATTTTATATTAATAAAATAAGGTGCTCTTGGACAAAAGAAAATGAAAATTTTCAAAATTACGTAAATTTCTATCTTAATGAACTTTTCTAATAGAACGTTTGATTCTAAATCATTTTTATTCTATAACATTTTTCGATAAAGTTGATAGTTGTTTAGATATATGGGGTTTTTAGGAAAAGGGGATGGGCAAAATTTCAAGGGGGGAGGGGGTTCAAAATTTGTTGGATTAGAAAATGCTTGTTAAATTCGTGTTTAGGACATCATTTGGCACAACATTAGACTCCTGGACCTTGACTTTTTGAAAATGACCCAAAAATGGTACACCCTACTATACACAATACGCACCTGATTATTGGACATGCGGAAACGATCAGCCACTTCCATGACAGCAGGTGCATTAAGGATGCGGCAAGGAAGATTGACAGACACACTTGGCTCTTTCGGCAGGAGGAACGCTAGTTCTGTCTCCGACTCTCCTGATATGCCAGTGTCATCATTCTCCATGGCCTCATCTCCGGTTTCGTATGCACACTTTGAGGTTTGCCGCTCCTGGCGAGGACGTTTTCTTCCTTCCTGTAGCTTTCTTTTTACAGCGAAAACTTTATCGTTCCCGCTCATCGTTGCCACCCGAGGACCACGTTGATCGAGGTAGAAGTCAATGTCTTCTTTCTTGTCCTTGTCGGACAGCAGTCGATTCTTCTTTATATCTTCGACAGCGTCAGATGCTCCGATATCCCACAGCTTGTCCACACTGTCCGAAAACTTCTGCCGTTTTCCTCCGGCGTCAGTTTCTCGTTTTCTGCTCTTTTGGAGTAAGTGCCACTCTTTCCACAATGCCTCTAGCTTCCGTTCGCAGTTGAGCTTTGTGATTGTTTTAATGCGGGCCATGTTCCAAAACTTTAAGACGTTGTTTACGGTTTCTTTGAATGCGTCTTTCCTGTTAGCAGTGTACTGGATATGGATAACACTGAAGAAGTATTGCAAAACCTGCCGTGTTGTTGGCAATTTGCTACCACTGATGGAGGACGACGGTTGGCCAACTAAAAAAAATTCCGAGGCCGATCTTAGAGAAGGTAGCGATGTTATTTTCGCCTTTCCTTTTGATGACTCTCTATTTGTAGCTTCAAGAGTTCTTCCAGTCATGGTTGCCATCGATTTGTCCATGACAAAGGATGAGGAACTCAGACAGAATTTCAAAATGTTATGATCTGCAAAAAAAGAAATAGGTTAGGTACCTGGCACAGGCATAGTGCATTTTCTAATTACCTTTATACATTCCGCCCGGGTATGGTGACTCATTTTTTTGAAAAGTATAGGTGATCGTGGTTTTTCCCATTATTTGGCACTATACTACCACATTGGTATTAACTGTATACAGGCACAACCTTTAAACCGTTAGTCGTATGACATTGGCAGGCACACCAAACGACTTCTCTCGTCAAGAGGATTCAGAAAACATCCCTACTTAATGATTTATCTTGATTCAGTAAAAAGTTAAAAAGTACGCATTTAAAAAAAAAAACTAGTAATTTCAAGATCGATGCGAGACCCCTAAATATTGATCAATTTTTGTAAAAATGGTACCAATGTGCTAGTATAGTGCCAAATAATGGGAAAAACCACGATCACCTATACTTTTCAAAAAAAATTGAAAAGTGGGCCACCCTAATATACATGCTGCAAACCCACAAGGAAAAAGAAAAACGATTCCAAGGCCTTTCGTGTATTCAGAGCTACTCCTCGTCATTCCCTGACGAGATGTAGCTCTGAATACACGAAAGGCTTTGGAATCGTTTTTCTTTTTCCTTGTGGGTTTGCAGCATTCATTCATTTCACTTGTTTAATTGTGAAATTCATCCCATATATATATATATATATATATATATATATATATATATATATATATATATATATTAAAATAAGATTGTGAAACTAGTGATTTCATGAAATCTCTGATATTTTGTTCATTAAAACAAACCACCTAACCGAACTTAACCTTTCCTAAAATTCCTGAGTGAAACTAATTACACGAAATTACTGAAAATTTCAGGGATTTCATAAAATCACTAGTTTTACAATTTTACTGTAACACACACACACACACACACACACACACACATATATATAATTTAGTGGTGTAGCGATTAATCGGCATCGACAGAATTGGCCATTTTTTTACCATCGGCATCGGCCAAATCTAGTTGATTCTCTTACCGATTCTTTGAAATTTTAAAATTTTCATTACAAAACAAAATCTGTATTTATAAAAAATTTAACATTTAAAAAACACTGTTCGTGATAATCTATACTATAATAAGAGAGCTGTCCGTCTGTCTGTCCGTCTGTCTGTCCGTCACACTTTCAGAAATTGTGAGAAAAAAATTCAGAAATTGTAAAAAAAATTCAGAAATTGTATTACGGGCGGCAATGTGAAGCTCAAGATTTTCATGACTGTGTTCTTTTCTGTAGTTTAGCAATGGGGGAAGGGTGAGGGTGGGGGGAAGGGTTGGGGTGGGGGAAGGGGTGGGGTGGGGGGGGGGGAAGGGTTGGGGTGGGGGAAGGGGTGGAAGGGTGGGGGTGGGGGTAATGGGGTATGGGTCTGGTAATGGGGAGGGGTGGGGGTAATGGGAGAGGGGGTTAGCCCCCAAGTTGTATGAATGGGGGTGAGGAGGTTTTGGGAGATACCAGATTCAGAAATGTTGACACAATGTGAAGCTCAAAATTTTCACGGCTGGGTTCTTTTTTTGTAGTTTAGCCTGTCTAACCGTCAGCGAAGTGATGGGAACTGTACTAGTTTATATTAATTTCAAAAAGTCGCAGTAAATAATTTCATATCGAAAAAGTCAGTAAATAATTTCATACAGAAAATTTTGAAAAGAATTTATTAAGGCCGCGAAAGCTTAATATTTACTTTAAGTTTACGAGTAACTTAGATTTTAAATGCAGCTTCACAAATCTTGACACAATGGGTCCGGATGTGAAGCTTAAGATTTTTATGGCTGCGTTCTTTTCTTTGGTTTTATTGACCGAATGACTTTTCTCCATTTCACAAACGTGGATGGAATATTTTAGAAGTGTCCACAGACTATTATTACGAAAGAAATCTTTTATAACTTGAAGAGCCTAATCATTTTCATTAATCAATAAAGTAACATAAATATCATCAACTGTTGCCGCAAAATAGAAGTCAACATCTTCCTTCCTTGAATAATAAATTTAAAAATTAGAAAGAGCCGTTTTGAGCAGAAAACTGAGATTTGTTTATAAAAAACCTCTGAACAGGTAGCTAGAACAACGTAAAAAAGTGTTAGCAGCTGACGAGGAAGCTTCTAACAGTGGCTGCATCCTCCAGCGCGGGACACGTCAACGCGAAGAAGAGACGACGTCAAACCAAAACATCAACGCGCTGGTGGCCAAACTTCCTCAAATCTCCGTGCAGCGGGCTGTCTACGGTTGGCCAGACTGGCAGTCGACGGCCTGTTGCGTGGCATGGTCAGAGTGCCGATCGGCTCCCGGGGCCGGACTTATTCTCAGAGTGCTATTTTTTCATTTATGGGGAGCAATTGCGTGCTCCCCGGACTACTCTTACTCTCCGGCGACATTAAGACTAATCCAGGCACCACTACAACTTCCACATGTCATCATACACAAAGACATAGACACAATAGCACCATGAGACACATACAGAAGTATAATAGTAACATATTACAGTACAACGTAGATAGTCTCACAAACAAAATCATGCAGCTTAGGGAATTCGTACACAAACAAAATCATGCAGCTTATGGAATTCGTACACAAACAAAACATTCACATAGCACTTATACAAGAAACAAAACTAAAACGCACACACAAAACACCCACCATCCCTGACTTCACGGCGATCCGTCAAGATCGTACTGGGGGTAACGGGGGTAGACTCATCACTTACATACGTAAAAGCATTAGCTACACTGATGCCACCCAAAACATTACAAACACAATCCAAGCAGATAACACGATAGAAATACAGGCAGTTAACATTAAAACACGCGCAAAACACAACACCACACTAATCAACATTTACATCCCACCAGATAGTTCACCTCAGGTGCCAGCCAATTAGAATCCACAGTTACACAATCTGGCCTCTCTCACTTATGTCATCTTAGGAGGAGGCTTTCGTGCTTAAGACACTAGTTGGTACCTGCACAACCAAAGCAACACCAGAGGCACCAATATAGCCAGTAGCCACACAACTAAACAGCCTCTTCATTCTTAACAATACAGAAAAACATACACACATACCACATCAAGCAGGATACTCAAACTCCTCCCCAGACATAACGTTCTGTTCCCCCTCACTAGCAACACATACTGTACACACTGGAGAACAGAAAAACAATTGTCATCAGACCACCTGCCCATCATCATTACAACACATTCTACACTCTGCCCCAACAGCTTTAGGCACACTTACAGAAATTACAAGAAAGCTGATTGGGAACAGTTCAAAATACAGACTGAGAAACAATTCACCACATTAAACAGCACACCCATCATAAACATCAATACAACACTCAAGACATTTAATCAGATCATCAATAATGCAAACAAATACATACCCAAGGGCAACATTACGAAATACAGCCCAAATTACACTAGAGAAATTGCCCACCTCATAAGGCAACGCAACAACCTCAAACATAACACACAAACACCACACACAGAAGCCATAAAACAGCAGATACAACAGCTCAACACAGAAATAAACAACAAACTCAAAGAAAAACAAACAGAAATATTTAGGGAATTCATAACAACACTAAACCACTCCACAGATACATCCAGGCTATACAAGACTATAAACAACATTACCCACTCTAACAGCGGCATTCATACCTCACACGCGGCTATCTGTCGCAGCCAAAATAATATCCCAACATACACACAACAAGCTAACATTCTAGTTCATCACTAAGCAAAGATAAGTCACTTAAACAGAGACAACAACCAGAAACATGCAGACAGACAAACAGCCAGACACAAGAAAACCTACAGACTCGACACGACCATTACACCCTTCAATACAGACCAGACCACCAACCTCATCAAAAACATTAAGAATTCGAAGGCTACTGGACCAAACAACATATCTAACATACACCTTAAACACTTGGGCCCACAAGGAATACTAGCTCTCACAAATATCAGCACATATTCATACCAACAGTGTATTATTCCTGACATATGGAAACAAGGTAAAATTATTACACTACTCAAACCAAACAAAAATCCAACAGAACCATCTTCCTATAGACCCATTACTTTACTATGCACTTCTTCCAAAGTAACAGAAAGACTAATCTTACAAATCACCAACCCACACATACCACTATCGCCTACTCAACATGGATTCAGACCTCACCACTCAACCACGACATTACTCACTAACCTCACGCAGCGCATCATGGATGGCATCAACTCCAGACGACCAGCTCAACGTACACTATTAGCAAAAATAGACATTAGTAAAGCATTTGATGCTGTCCCACGCTTCCCTCTCATAAACAAAATACTCAACACAAACATGCACAATAACATCAAAAGGTGGCTGAGCAATTATCTTTCAGGAAGATGCTCACATGTCACACTTAATGGCAAGTCACCCAAAAACAAGCTTTTTCTGAACGGGGTCCCTGAAGGCTCTGTTCTCTCACCAACACTGTTCAACTTATACATGCATGACATTCCAACACCACAACAAGCTTACCTTATCATCATATGCAGATGACATCACTCTAACATCCACCCACAACAACATCGACACCGCTACAAATAACCTACAAACATACATAAACAGTATACAAGACTGGCTCACACACAATAGACTCAAAGTAGCGCCCACAAAATCAACCATCACCTTGCTTACAAGCAACACAAAAGAACACCAGATAACTCCACAGCTCACACTAAGCAACACCAACATTCCACACGCTCACAGGACCAAAATACTTTGGTTCACATACAACACATCATTATCTTTTGCAAACCACATTCAGGACATTAAAAACAAATGTACGTCAAGACTTAACACGCTTAGGGTACTAACAGGCACAAACTTTGGACACCAGTAGGAAACAACATCACTCATATACAATCAATATATTCGCTCAGTTATGAACTATGCTAGCCCATGCTGGGCACCCATTATCTCAAACACACACATAAACACCTTACAGACAAAACAAAATAACGCACTTCGTATCATTACAGGATGCACTCAAACAACACCAATAGAACACCTGCACACAGAAACAAAAATAGTGAAAGTCAGGGAACATTTAGACATGAAGGGAACACAATTCATGGCAGCAGCGACAGCTAACCCACAACACCCTTGCCACGTCATGTACAATCATGCACCAACACCTCGCACCATTAAGGTAACACCAGAAAGACATTATAACCAAATATTCCATTTCGTACCACGTCCCACAGACATCACACAGTACAGAAAACACATACACACACACACACCTAACCCACAAAGCACTGACACAACTCGGTCCGAATGCGGTCCTAGGTGCGAAGCCGCCTCCCATTGACAGGTCAGAGACCAGCCTGAACAGATCGGATCGAGTTAACTTAGCACGATTCCGATGTGGACATCACCCCAACTTACAGACATATAAACGCAGACTAGACAACTCCACAGACGACACCTGCCACCTGTGCCAGGACACACCACAAACAATTGAACACATTATGACAGACTGTACCGCTCTAGCACAGCATAGAACACAACACAACATCACTAGTGCGCAATTTTTTTCTCCTTCAAATGAATTATGTGATTCCAATGTGCTTTTTTACGCTGATTATGAATTTGAAAAAAAAAATTTCTTACTTTTTTGGTATATTTAATCGTACAAAAACGAAGGGTACCTCACTTAAGATGTTTTTGCAGCTGATTTTCGCTTATAACTAGTACTAGGGGCTTCTCTTATAAGTGTCCAACAGTAGTCGGCCAACATACTGGGGCTATATCTTCCTTGGTACCGTTTTTCCATGGTTGATATATCTTGATGAACTCTTTTACCAGGAAATGCATTTTCAAAGACATGTTACACTTCATGGCTTGGTAAAGAAACAATTTTCTGAGTTGACGTTGCCGAGGAAATGCGTAGTCACTTCTTTAAAAGCTTTCCACGCTGTTCTTTCAACCTCATTCAAAGACTCATCAAATGCAGTCTTTCTTCACTTCTCTGATCTGTGGGCCCACAAAAGTGCCTTCTTTGATTTTCGTGTCACTGACTCTTGGGACCTTCTGTTTTAGATATAGAAATCTAGGTTCGTCTTTATTCATGGCTTTTACAAAATTTTTCATCAAACCAAATTTGATATGGAGAGATAGTAAGAAAACTTTTGCTGGATCTACTGGGGGTTAATGGGCACCATTTTTCTGTCCTGGATCCAAATTTTGTCGAAGTGGCCACTCTGTCTGTGTATAATGACTCCCCTCAGCTCAGCTGTCCCACTCGCAGAGGAAACAAGAGAACTTTGTGTATCCTAACTGTATGCCGAGAAGTGCAATCACTTTCAGATCACCACAGATATGCCAGCAGTGTTTATCATAGTAAATATGTTTCAATAGTAACTGCATATTGTCATATGATTCCTTCATATGAACTTTATGTGCAATCGGAACCGAAGGATAGACATTACCATTGTGCAATAGTACAGCTTTCAAACTCGACTTTGATGAATCGACCAAAAGCCTCCATTCCTTAGGATTGTGTTCTCGACCAAGTGCCTCCATGAGAGCGTTCACATCATTACAATACACTAAATCATTTTCCATTGAGAAAATCGATGTGAAGTGTGTCTGACGCTTACGAAATGATGATATTTTTACAGTCTTTTGTAAGAGATTCCAACCTTTGAATCTAGAACCTAAGAGCTCAGCCTGATTTTTAGATGGATTCAACTCTCTGACAAGATCATTTAATTCTGATTGAGAAATTAAATGAGGCTCATCCGATGAAGGTGGTTGAAATTGTGTATCCATGTCATTTTGTCTGTCCAAAGATTCATTACGAGATTGATCATCAGGTTCATCATCATCTAAAGTCCATGTCTGTAGTGGTTTCGGTACTGGCAAATCGTCACAATGTGAAAGAGGTCGAATGGTTGAGAGTAAATTAGGATATTGAATCGCATGTTTAGATTTTGAGGAATGTCCACTTATCTTCGTTAAACAGATTAATTAATGATTGGGGTTGTTTAACCTCCTTCGCAACATCTAAGGTCATATGAGGGAGGGGACCTACAGCTTTACGTGGGATCCGAACCACGGGTCGCTACATAATCTGGACGCGGAGGACGGTCTCCCATCCAACTACTACCCAGACCCAACGTCGCTTAACTTCGTTGATCAACGGGAAGCGGTGTTACGACATTGGCTACGACATAGCCCTCGTTAAACAGAAGTAACAATCAGTCGAGTGGTCTTTTTGTTCTCTCCATATCATTGGGACGGCAAAAGGCACTAAAGAATGAGTACCTTTTAACCACCCTCTCAGAAATCTTGCACAAGAAACACAACATACATGAGGAAACCAAGATTTTGTCTTGATCTCCTACTTTGCAACCGAAATAAAGTTCATACGCCTTCTTAATTAAAGGAGACAAACCCTGCTTTTGAGATTTTGTTGTAAATTCACCACACACAAAACAAAACCTGTCAGGGCTATTTGCACACTTACAAGACATTCTCACTTTTATATCACTATGGAAAAACTATACATGCATGTCATACACTTTACATTACAGGTCACAACAAAGCCTAATACAAACCCAGGCTTTTACACGCCTACAATATGGTATCGTATATGGTACCTTTATTTCATAATAATTAAATACAAATTATTAATTTATTGTATTGAATAACTACAAAATTGCCTTGGGATTAGCGACAAAGCCTATTGGAAATGGAGAAAATTGCCATACGTAGAACCAAACATGTTGGCATTGGGCTTACATAACAAGAAGATAAATGTATTTTTTTGTATAAAAATTTCTCATTGCTGACTCATGAAAATTACTTTGAGAGAAGTAATAATGAAAATAAAAACTAGATGTCTGGGGTCTTACTTTGCAAAGTAAGCGAATTTAAGACGAAAGGATTTATATTATGTAATGAACCCTCTTTTACAAAACTCTTTTACAATTTTATTATTTACTTTACTTTATTCAATTTCATTTTATCGTTGTTATTTCTCTTTACACTCGATTTCACTATACTTTAAAACCAATGGGTAGACGTGAGCCGGTGAGGAATTTGAACCATGCGAAAAGACGGGGGTATAAATTACTCACTTCTTAACTCTTTACTGACTTTATTTATACCGAAACACTTCAGACAAATGGGGTAATGTGAAGGGGAAATTAGCGTTAACATTTTACCGTGGAGAGAGACGCGAAAGAATATTCTAAATTTACAAAAACATCGTAATACAAAAAAAAACACATTATTGGGCCAACGGCCGTCCGATAACTGGAGGGCATTCTCTCAGCCTCTCGCTTGGGCAGATATTTAGTGTTGCCAACTAACATTTTATAAACAAACCATTATTAACTTCTTATTAACAAAACATTTAATTAAACATTATTAAATTCTTATAAACAAACATTTAATTCTTAACTAGAAATTACTACAATTTGCTCATCTCAGAGATGCTTAGTGACGAGCATTGCTGTAGGCAAGGAAGATGTGCTTAATGTTCCTACAAGTTCTGAGTGAAAAACTAACAAAATAAAAATAATAACACAAAAGGATAGGCCTATTTCTTCAGGTATTTAGGCATAGTGAATTGTATGTATTAATTAGACGGAATAAACTCGTTGCGTAACCCTATTGCCTACAACCAGAGAGAGGCACGATAGGCAGCCGCGCGATCTACAACCAAAAGCGAGATCCAACGAAATAATAAGGTATGGTAGTTCCCTTTTTTACCATTAGGCAGCGCTAAATATCGAAGGCAAATAAATTCAACAGTAACCCCCAAAAAAATAATTAACAAGGTCTTTTGAAGACTTCCACAAACACAGTTTTTTAACGAAAAGACGGTGGGTTTTTGCCATCGACTCAGCACCAAAATCTGGCAGAAATTTTCACCGGATTACCAATTTGATAGCAATTAACCCATAACCCTATATAGACCTAAGGTAACAATCGGCGAAGGCTAAGGCCAATGATAACAGTAACCAAGCCTCATTCATTTAATAGGCTTAACTCACTTTAGGTCCTGTATGAAATAGGCCCACTTCACTCTAAACCTACTTAGTAAGCCCACATCATCATAGGCCTATTTAGTAGGCCCACTTTACTTGACCTTAGTTAATAGGCCTAACATACTCATACACCTAGGCCTACTTCAAACATTACAATTTACAATTTAGACCTACTAGAAACCTACCTTTCAAAGTAGGCCTTACTCTTTAAACTCAAGGTCTATTCTGACTAAAAACAATTTGTAAATTTTTAATTTAACCTGTGGTGTAGGTTATATAAAACTTATTACAGCAATTTAATTTACTTATAAGACTCTTTAACAACATAAAATTAAACTCAGAACTTTAAGCTAACAACGCTTATGGAAGAAATTGAAAAAAGGGTAAAAATCCCAGACCAAGAAGACAAAAACACAGACCTTGGAGATATGGCACCATCTCAAAACTACAAAAAATTAATGAGAAAACATCAGCACGTAAAGGTGTCATCACAAAACTGTACACTGATTACAAACAGAAAGAACCTACAAGATATGAGCTTGAAACAACATTAAATTCTATTACTCGTTACAAACAAGAAATTCTCACACTATCTAGAGGAAATAATTACAGAAATTGATGACACAACTGAACCAACAGATGATGAATATTCTACTCTCTTATTTGACAATGAAAATTACATTAAAAAAGTTGATTCCCTTATTTCTGAATTTCAAAACCAACTTCATGAGTACAAAAAACAAGACACTAATGAAAGTTTCTTGGAAGCTATCCGAAATGCTTCACTTAGCTCTCCCAATAAGGCTGAGGACAATGAACTAAAATCTAAACTGCCCACATTTGAAGTACCCACTTTTGAGGGTGACAGAGCCAAATTTCAATAATTTATTGAAAAATTTCATAGCTTCATAGGTAATAAAAACTACATTACAGATGTTGATAAATTTAGTTATTTACTGAACTATCTGAAAGGCCCTGCCTTAAGATTAGTGGAATCACTGCCACCCATACTGTAGTTACTTCTTATGCTATGGCAATAGACTTACTTAACAGAAATTACATGAATAAGGATAAAATTGTACATGACTTGGCTCTTAATACCCATTAACGTCCAGATTTTTTAAACTTTTTTTCTTAATAATCTGTCTTTAAATCATTCAACATTAACATTTTGAATGAAATGATGCTCATTTTTTCATTTCTCTTACAAAAAATTACACTTTGAATTTGGTCCATTTTTTAGGATCATAGTCAGTTGGACCTCAATTTTTATTATTTATAAACTTTTGCTATAGTGACATTTTACCAAGACTCCCCAATTAAAATAAGTATAAAACATTGATCAATAAAAGAAATACTGGAAAGAACTTTTATTTTACTTCTTACAGCATTCATTTGAATGCCATTTGGCATAACATTCGCCAATATGCAGACCAACATCACATTTCATGCATTGCTTACTAACTTTCTTCTTGCAAAATGCACACTTTCTCTGTTTCCCTCCTTCAGTTTTATCAAGCGTGTGCACGAGTGGTGAAAATCTTACTTCAGGCACAACCTTTGAACAGTACTTCTTCGGGCGTCCAGAGTGTTTCGGATCAGAAGCAGGCTGAAGCTGTAAATAGACCCTAGTAATGGACCGCTTAAAATCTAACAAAGACAGTTGTTCTTCACTGACCATGGTGTACAAAACCCATGCATTTATTACTGCAATGTCAAGACAGTTTGTGAACAAGCTGAAATACCACTTCTTAGACCTAATGTCAATACCGTATTTCTGAATCAACCAATCAAGATGATCGACTCCTCCCATGAATTTATTATATTGCGCAATGAGCTGTGGCTGGGGTACACTTATCTCTTTTCGATTAGCGCTAAACCATCTTTTGGCAGTTCCAAGAGGGTTGATCTTTTGGTGGTTTATACCCATTGTAACTATACTGTTATCATGCCATTTGACAAATAACATTTTCTCTTTTTCATCAAATCTATAGTCAAACGCTCCACGTTCTTCCTTTTTTATGATTTTCTCATTTGTCAGAGGACATTTGCCAGTCTGATTTACGCGCGTAGTTCCAGTGACTTTGATTCATAAGCACCTCATATGCATTAACATCTTGTAACTCGTGAAAAAGTTATCAATATATATTTCATGATCTGGATTTTGCAAGTGTTGAGTCATAGCTAAAACGACCTTTGCACCTAGACTGTCACAAGACTCTTCCTGGATGGACCTTTTAAATTTTCTTTGATACAGATCCATCTGATAACAGTATGCACTTGTTCCACAACACATCACCCATTGCTTGAAGCCGAACCGAATTGGTTTTCCTCTGATGAACTACTTGCGAGAACTTCTTCCATAGTACCTTACTATTTGTTCATCGATAGATAGTTCCTTTGAAAATATTCCAAATTGTTTGAGATTTTCATTTAGACTATCGGTCAGTGGTCTAATTTTGAATGATCTATCATATTTGTTATTTGGTGCCTCCTCATTGTTGAAAAAGTGAAGATATCTTTTGATATTTGTAAATCTATTTCTCGGCATAACTTTTCTGATGATTGAGGTATCAAAATCTTCATCCAAACTCCAGTAATGTCGCTCACTTGGCAATCTATAGTATCCAGAAAACAAAAGAATGGCAAAAAAATTTCTAAGACAGTTAGTAGTGAGAAAAAAATTCAGGATTATTTTTTGGAGAAGCATTGATAGCAGACTGATTACAAATTAGTGCGAGTAAATCTTCAGAAAAAAATAATTAAAAATTTCTACTGGGCATTTTCTTTTCAGGTTGTTTTACTTGCAGGGGTAGCAACATTCTCACACCAGACTGATATTCTGTATATATATATATATATATGAAAATTATTTCACGAAAGTAACACGTGAAAAATATTTATGATGAATTAAACCACGAGGGAAAGGAAAGAGCACCACTCTGTGTTTCTGCAATCAAGATGTTTTTAGTCATCAAGATTGTCAAAATCTTTGTTCGTTTTATATATATATATATATATATATATATATATATATAATGTTAATAGCCACACCATCAATTTAAAATACGGTGTCGAGTTCTGCAACGGCTTATTTACATATTTACTGAGGCGTCCTACCACCATGTTTTATCCACGACAAATATGTAGATCGTGTATCACAGAGAAATACGTAATAAAGGGGGAAAAACATAGAGAACGATGAACGACACAACACGCGTAAAAGATTAGTTGCCCTGACCGAAGCATCGCTTAAGCTAATCTAGGACTGCATCATCACTAGGTTTTCACATTATCTATAGTTCATATTTTAAAAACTGTTTACATCATTAATTCACCTATGAACCACCTAATGTTTGCAAAGTTAGTGCATATATATATATATATATAACGAACAAAGATTTTGACAATCTTGATGCCTAAAAACATCTTGATTGCAGAAATGTAGGGGTACTCAGAATATTGCTCTCAAATTAGCCGGTAATCACCTTAATTCTGATGAAACTAAACGTGTCATTCAGGCGTATAGTTAAATTGTGGGATGGAATGCCAATAACGTACTTCAAAGTAATTCATTCGGATCCTTTTAAAGAGGCCAGCTGGTTAATTTATCTTAAATCCCTGTTAGAAACATTTATACCGCATAAGAGTATTGTCGAATTTCACTCGGAACCAGATTTCTTTACTCTAAAATTTTCGCTTTATCTTTAAAGTTCTCTATTTCCTTCAAATCTCTCTCCTATGCTATGCTTTAAAACTTTCATTCACATTCTTAATTTTCTTACATCTTTTATCAGATTCTTGTATAAACATTCTTGTATAAGCCGTCCTGATTGCCGTTGTTTGTAGTCTTTTGTATCCATTGTAATATTCTTATACTATCATCATATTCTTATCATTTGTTTTCATTTGTGCAATAACATCAGTAAAATAACGACATTGTAGTGAGCTAGAAGATTTCAACACGCGACACATAGGTACATGTATAGACTTCAACTGAAATTTGACTACAAGATAAGCTTCCATCTTATTCATGCAGGCATATTTTAACTCTTCATAATAAGCGAATGCATACTTAACAAGGTCTTCAAACGCTTGCAGGAAGATTAAAACCTTGATTATAAAATTATTTAAAATAATATTGGCTGTCTTAGCGTCATTACTACCGAATGTGGAAAACATCATGCGCTTATTCAGATCTGTAAGTACTTATTTGAATGATATGTATTGCACAGAGCGATGATGGTGTCTGCAATATTAATCCTTTCTATCCCAAATTATTGTTTCGAGGTAAAAAAAAGTTTTTAACAATTAAAAATTTTAAAAATAGGTATGGAAACGAAACTTTGCTTAGAAATAATTAATTACACTAGAAGTTATATGGTTCCATTGATGCTATCATGTAATAAGAGACACTAACATAACTTTGGTACTTTGAATGGAACAAATAATAACAATATCTGGCCTTTGCTAAAGACAAGGCTAGACCATAGTGCTTCGATCCATTAAGGCAGTTTTGTCGTTTGTTAAACATAATGGGACATCACACTTTCTGCATTATAGACGAGAGTAGCCCTTCATATAGTTTCTGCATCTCTTTTTGGGTCCTAAGTGTTTAGGGCAATGTCCAAAAACTACCAGATGTTGCTTTACAATTAATTTTTATATTCAATTGCCATAAGCCACCATTGAATCTAGTCTGAGGAAAAATACATATACTTTTTGTTGATGGTGCCATATGGAATCGCTGGCACAGAAAAGGTTAATACTGAGACTAAGTTTACGTCATTAATAAGCTGTGGAAAAAAATACCGTGTGTTGTTAATGACTGGTGTGTTCATATACAACTTTTACTTCCCCATAACTAATATAATGAAGGTTGTTAGAATGAAAAGCAATCTAATACAAAACAAGAAATTTATTATCAGTACAAATACTATCACAGAAAATGGTTAAAAGGGCATGACAAACAGTGGTACAAAGAACATATAATAAAAAAGGTGTAACAGATACATACATAGATTAAATACGGCTAAGCATTACAAGGTATGCATCTAGTCGATATAGTATCCAAAGGGTACGGTGTCGTAGCTGCCAGGCATCTGGTAACGTTTCCTATAGGTGTTACGACAAACCTTCGATCCCCTAAGTTCTCTCACACACCCCAGCTTCTGCGCCCGAAAGTTGTGAGTCCCCACAACCAGGTGGGGCTGTCGGTCATTACCATCTAAGCTCACTAGATCTTTCATCGAATCAAACTCGTCGGTTCGCCTGGTTAAGCGTGATACCCTTAGCCTTCACGATATATTTCATATCCTCCCCCACCCTAACCCGCACCCCATAAGTTTTTGGCCGTGTTGATACAAAGGAGTCAGCGTATGCACCATCACCATACTCATCCTTGATCTCGCCAGTTAACTCTCCGAGGAATTCCCCAATAGGAGGCATATATTCATCCGCCCTCTCTGTGAATATTACGCTATCTGTATCGGTGTACAGAACCCTCTGTCCAAGAGAAGGCAGCAGATGCCATAGCTTGATACGTGCGTATGCCGTTGTGAAACTGGCTAGAGGTATGTTTGTGACACGTGAGGTATCTGTTGCCAATTTAGTCCGATTGTACCTTATTATGTACGTGTTACCAACATTCACGATTTTCATGACCTCTTTATCGGGAACGTTGGCATAATCCCAGACTTCGCTACAACTTTGAGCTAAATGTACAGTCCCCTTGTCTGTATTCTTGACAAACTTGCCCCAAAGACTGTTTAGACAACTTTGCGCTAAAGCGCTTGGCATGGTTCCTCACAATTTGGGTGCGGTCAAGCTGTATCCATTCATGGTCACGTTAACGCTGAATATAGGCCAATTTCTCATTTTCGGTCTCAACTCCTCGCGGATACCCTGATGCTTCTACCTTATCCTTCAAAAAAGTGTTTATATACGGCGGAAAAAGTTTGGGTAGCTTCTGAAACCTCCACACCTCATATATCTTCAATATTCTGTAGCCATGGCGAACGGCTAGGTCCAGTTCAGGGCTTGTATATACGCCTCTGATCTTACGCTGGTTGATCGTGTGATTACAGGACCCATTGTTCTCCTCTGCGCACTTCACGCACAGAGGTAACATGTCTTTGTGGTCTATAACAACAGGCAAGATAGGCATCCATAAATCGCGAGGGGGAAGCACGTCTACGAAAGAGAGTCCAAAGTAGCGCTCACTCAAGTTAGCTGAGAACTCCTCGATGGTTGACATGGCAGGGTAGGGTGTGTCGAATTTTTAAACTTTCAAATTCCAAATATGAGGGGTGCTAAAAAGTTGCAGCATGACTTAGGAATTCTAAAGATATTTTTGTTAATTTAATATAATTTAGTTTTGCTTGGTAAGAAGCTACATAAAAATAGTGACTTTTTTTACTTTTTTGTGGAATTATATAATAATTATTATATTAATAATTATATATGCTGTATATATAATGCACTGCTGTTTTTGCTTATTTCACAGGTTGAAACATATTCATCAGTGTGCTGAAGATTACTTGTCCGTCAGTGCTACCATCCTAACCAGTGGGAATTGACCTACAATGGCTTCTAAAAGGAGGACAAGACTGGGACATTCACACATATGAGCAACCTAATTGGAACTGGTAGAGAGTTGTTGCCCTCTGAACTCCCAACTCTGCGAGACGTTCTGAAATATGGGCTACTGCTAAGAGAACAAAGTGGTGAGGATGTGAGAAACTACCCAGCAGCCAGTCTTGCAAAGGACATTTACCCTAAAGTGCTTGAAAAGTGGGAACGAGCAAACAGTTCTTTTGTAGCCCCCGTTGTAAATTCACGAGTCACAATCTTAAACAAGATCCAAGAGAGCTGGGAGCAGGCCAAAAACATATCTCTTGGGAGAGGAAAGCTACATGTCAAAGAGGCTTTCATTGCAAAACTTGACAAGCTTTTTGACATCCTCAGTTGCAAGTGTAAAATTGTTCTCTGCTCTGAATTTGGCTGCCTTGCAGATGCTGGTTGCAAAAACGAAACTCACATTAACTGTACATGCCCTAGGGAGATGAAGATCCCTGTGAAGGAATTTGCTTTCATTAAAGGTCAGAGAGACAAGTCTGGTTCTATTGGACTACATCAGATTGGCTTGCCAGATCAACCTGAGCACAACAGACAAGTCAAAAAGCAGAAGCGGCAAGAAGACGAAAGAAGAAGGCTTGCTGAATATAAGCAGACAAGTAAGCAGGATGTTTCAATGCCATCAAATGAAATAATTTTCTCTGATGATGAAAATGAAGAACAAATAGCTGATGCCACAGCTGCCATCACCACTGCTGCCTTTATGGATGCTGGCTTGATCACTGAAGAAGACAAGAGACTTGTAGTTGATCACAATAAAGTCAAGAGGGCCCAAGAAAAAGTTATGAGATCCCTGGATCAGGAATTTGATGATCTTTGTAAGAAGGGTGAAATTGACTGCATCTTCTTTGACGGCCGTCAAGATACAACTAAAGTTATGCTGAAAGCAGACAATTCAGATCGTCAGTTCCCCAGCATCATCAAAAAAGAGCATTATTCTGTGTGCAGTGAGCCAGGTGGAAGATATCTCTACCACTTCACTCCTGAGAAAGACTCAACGAGAAAAAAACCTGCTGAAGTTATTGCTGATAATCTTGTAGATTTCATGAAGAAGAAGGGCATTGATAAAAGCCTGCAGGCCATTGGAGGTGATTCTACAAATGTTAACACTGGCTGGGAGGGTGGTTCCATGCATTGGGTAGAGGTCAAGCTTTGCCGTAAGCTGATCTGGTTGGTTTGTGCCCTCCACACTAACGAGTTACCCCTGCGACACTTGATCACAGCACTCGATGGGAAGACCTTGTCTAACAACAAGTGGACAGGTAACATTGGCAAGATGCTAGACACTGCAACCGAACTTGAAATTGATCCTTCATTCACCAAACTCTCAATTGGAGAGCCTCTTACTTCACTGAGTGACAATGTCGTAAAGGATCTCTCTACTGATCAAGCGTACGGGTATAGGATCACACAGGCCATAAGGACAGGAGAACTTCCCACAGATCTGGCCCTTCTTGAAATTGGTCCAGTGAGCCATTCAAGGTGGTTGACAACAGCAAACAGACTTTGTCGCATATGGGTTTCAAAACATGGCCTTAAAGGCAAAACCCTCAACAACTTAAGACTGATAGTGGAATACATTGTTGATGTGTACTACCCCTGTTGGTTCAACATCAAAGTAAAACACTCTTGGGTGGAAGGCCCACGCAACATCTTGTTTCAGCTGCGGCTAGTTAGGCTGCAAAAGAAGGCTGTAGTGGATGCTGTTTTGCCAACCATCAAGCGCTCAGCATGGTATGCATTCAGCGAAATGATAATCCAGACACTCTTGTGCTCAGATGACAGTGAGGAGAGGAGAGCTGGTGTCCAAAAGATTGTTGACATGAGGGGTGGAGATGATGACACACTTGGAGATCTTTCTGTACGTCCCAGGAAGACACCTTCCATCAACCCCAGTGCTTCTTCCGTGTTGGAGCTGACAGACTGGTCTGACGGGGTATTTGAACCTCCTTTGACATGTAAACTGACTACAGCGGAAGTAAAGAAGTTCTTTGACAAGCCTATGCAAGTTCCACAGTGGCCCTGTCATGCTCAGTCAATAGAGAGGTGTGTGAAACAAGTCACAGAGGCAGCAGGCAGGGTGTATACACATGAGAAACGTGAGGGCTATATCAGAGGCCAAGAAGCAAGTCAGCGGCTGATGTCCAAGAACGAATCAAAGCAAGACTTGATGAAACTTGTTGTTTAAATATTTTTTTTAACTGATGTCATTACTTTCTAATGTTGTTTTATGATTACAAGGATATGTTTTATGATTACTAGGATATGTTTTATGCAGAGAAACTAAAATTTTTATAGCATTACCTGACATTTTGAGAAGCTAAAATTAATAAATGTTGTTTTCCGAGAGCAATTTATGTGCTTTTTAATCAAACGTAGATTTACCAAGCTAAGTGTTGAGCAATCACAAAAATAATAGCAGATTTGAATTCTTCACATCCAAAAACATATTTTTAAAACCCCTCATGAAGGAATTGGCAAAAATTAATTTTCACCTCCCAAATTGACACACCCTAATGGCAGGGCCCACTAGTTTTTCAGGCGTACCTACGGGGTATGGATTGTTCTTTATCACGTAGGGATATAACGAACAGAAGTCGTAGTAATGGAGTTTCACCCCATCTGTAGGCGGAAAGTAAAGTTTGAAGGGGTTTGTACGTCCTCCAAACAAGCTGTCACCGCATTTGAGGGGGTCCACCACCATTGAAAGTTTGATTGCCCTTATTTCTTCGCGGTACTGCTCATCGGTTTCCATCCAGGCATCATATTCATGCTCCCACAAAACCTTGTGAGTGAAATGTGAATTTGTAAGCTGATCGCGGTTACGGGTCCATGCGAGGCTGTCGGCGGGGGATCTTCCATGGAGATCCCCTGTGACGGCACACTCAGGGCATGGGCATCCATGCCACCAGCAGCCGTTAAAGGAGTACACAGTCTTCTCACCAGTGTCACGGTCTTCGCTTAGACCATCCACCCAGAAAACACGGCCATTAATCTTAATGGGTACTTACCCCCGTGTTGCGGGCTTGTTTTATATATATACACCTGTCTGCTGCTGTATGTGTATGAGCCAGTAAATAGCCTTATATCCATAACTACACGGGGCGTTTCGAGGAATGACGGCTAAGGTGTCTTTAGGCATGAAGTTTTTCTTGAATACACTAAAACATAATGAGGCGATCGTGGTTGCGACTTGTATTGGATCACAGTTGAATCGGGTTATGTACATACTTCTAAAGGCTTGAAAGCATACTCTAAGTACGCGTACGTCATTCACACAATAACGCTCACATTCATTAGCTATATTGTAAGGGTTATCTTAATTAAAACTGTTGTTGTAGCGCTCAAAATCTTCACGCTCTCTATCACTCATGTTGGTGTAGTTAAAATAGTGCTTGGGGGCGGGGGCCGACATAATTTAAAGTTTCACTAGGGAGGAATGTGTATGGGAAATACCCTTTTGAAATTTCGGCGGCTACGCCCATGACCTAGGGTAGCTTTGCTAATTTGCATGGTGTGAATAATAAAGTGTCTTTAAACTGTACATTCTCTTATTTGCATCTGTATAAGTTTGTTTCCTCTTTTCAGAGAATCACCTGTAAATATCTCGGATGACTCGTGCTCAAGCAGTTCCTTATAAAGGAATTGTGTGTCAAATTTTGCCGCGTTGTGGGCAAGAATATATACCGTAATTTTTTTGAACTTGTCCGCTAACCTGACAATATAGTTCACAAAGAGTTTCACGGAGCTGTCGTGTGCAATCGTTTTAAAAATGTTTGTCCGTTTACCACATTTGTGACAATCATCACACTCGACTTCTATGCACTCATCGCAGATAGTCTGGCTTACAAATAGATGTGGGATGACCTCTTTGGTTTCAGCATTCGTATATGTTTCTATATCGTAGTACACAGTTATACAAGGTCTATTTTTAGGCTTAGCGTCTTTCATATAATATACATGTTTTACTCCGTCCGCTTTATATTCCTCGTGGCAAGTAGAACACTGAATTTCATCACATTTATGCTTGAATTTCCCCCAACTATCCATTGTGTGAAGCATACCACACTCACAAATCCTCATTTTCCTGCACGTGCCATTCGATTTATGGTGATCGAAACAGATGTTATTGAAAAACATGCGCTTACATACATTACAGTCGCACTTCTCAGCTTCAACTACCCGACTTTCGCAGTTGGGGCTTTTACACTGCACACATACCATGTGGCAATCTTTACAATGTTTCAACAGATCATTCGTAAACTCGAGACAACCCTTACACAAATCGTGTTGTCTTCCATATTTTCGACTTTTATCATAGTTTACGTGAAGATCTCTGATGCGTCTAAGGAAGGTAAGTTGCTCCCACCAGCCCTAAAACATGTAGTGGCTTTGTACGATTTCGCACACTGCTTTTAAATACATACGTTGTTCTACCATCTCGATCCAAGCCAAACACGACAATCCTAACTTTCATCTGTTCTTCTACCTTTGTCAACTCTTCAGGACCCATATTACAGTCAAACTCATGTTTACAGCCTACAGCCAGTTTACGGGCACGCTCCACTACCGTAGGCAGCCAAATTTTTTTGTGCCCGTGTATTTAGCACAGTGAACATATGAGCCATGATTACGGCTACAAATCCACAGCCACGCCCGGAGTTTATATGCTTTCGGTAAATAACCGGAGAATTGAAGTTGAGTGTATAAGGTACGGCCGTATGTCCCGCAACACGGAATAAATGGTCAATTTCAACCGTGAAAGTCTCCAGGCTAAACTTTTAACCATTTTGAGAAGCTTGTGCAAAACGTGAAAGGACGTATTCAACATCTTCTGCCACCAGGTGTCTGTAAGGTATTACTATCCAGAACTGATCGCTATCCTCGCTATTTGGCTCAATCCCAAATACCAGCCTTACTCGGGTCTCCCGATCATTATTGTTCTGAAGAGCATATGCGATGACACATCGAACTACAGTGGAAAGTCCTTGTTCGAAGCCCTTCGAATATGCGACTCGGGGGTCAACCCCGACTTTGAAGCAACTTCTAGAAAGTGTATGGTATTACTCACATTGTGCATTAAGGTAAGAGATACACCGTTGGATGAATGATAGCTCATTCTCTCTGTATGGATAGCGGTAGCCCTTGAAAGGGCTTGGAATGTTGCAGATGACGTGTAAGGTTGGAGGTTTTCAGGACATTGTTCATCTGGTTCTCCCGATAATGAGTTTGTCGGCGACGGATATTGGTCCTCAGAGCTGAACGAGCCGCTGAACCTTGTTCATTTAGCTTCCATACCGCACATGACCGGAGATTGATCTTCAACAGGTCTAGATCTTTTAACGCCTGCGGAGGTGTATGGGTCTTGGCTGGTTGCTTGAGGGGTTACCTCAGTAGTAGAGTCAAAGGGTCCCTGGTTATTCTTTCGATCCCACTTACCGCTACTTGAGCATGTTGGTGGTAATGCATTTCGAGATCTTTTAAAGGGTTCGTCATACGATGCCCTGGAAAAGAAGAGAAAATTGCTGAATACGAGCTTCTTAAAAACAGACCATACAATAGTTAGATTCTCTAGAAAAATCAAGTTCACAAAACTATCAACATATATTATAAGTAGCTCCACAAGGTTTATCAAATCTATGTTTATCGTTAGTAGAGTTATTAATGCCAGTAGACTCATTAATGACAAAGTTACATCATTTTCAAATTCTGTACATGATCTTTTATATATATATATATATATATATATATATATATATATATATATATATATAGTTTTGTAAATGTATTGTGCCTTAAAAACATATTGTGTAGTTAAGGAGTTTTTTATCAAGAAACATCAAGGCTTCTTCAAGAGTTTGAGGAATATAAGAAACCCTATGGAATTAAACAAAGGTATTATTAACCCTAGCACCGTGTTGCTGAAGTATTTACATGTGGAGATGATGAATCCATAATATGCGGAAAGAAATACATTCATGCGAGTATGTGCTTAAAAATGCTCTTTTTGTTTTGTATTGTTTTTATTCAGGAAGGAGGAACCTTGAGCGATTGCCCACGAAAACGCCCTCCAAGCGTATTTCATGCAGAGACGGCTAAGACCCCTGCACAGAGGCACGAACTGTGCGAGGGCGAAGAAACTGTGTAGGCAGTACACTGCACCTAGCCTCTTAGAAGATGTTTTGGAGAGAAAGTATATGCGATCATTACAGGAAAGATCACGAGAAAGGAGGCGCCGCGAATGTTAAGAGAAGAGGAAAGACTGAGGTGTATATTGTTGAAGACAAGGCTATAGTCGTGTTGAAGAATGTGACGAGTAGAGAGGCGGAGGAACCGAATTTTGATCCAATGAAAGTCGCAAGGTATTCTCGAACCCAATCAGAGATAACAGAAAGCTCAGAAGTCAGGTGTTCCATAGTCGTCCTACACGAGTCATAGTGCGACTGTTGAGAAGGAAGCTCTGGGAAGCGGATGGAGAAGTTAAGTGTGGGATCATTGTCATAGGAGTGAATAGGAGAGGAAGGACGAATTAAAGATCATTAATAAATAAAAGGAAAAGATTGGTTGACAAAACAGAGTCCCTGAGGAACGCCTCTGTTGATAGCTTTAGGAGAAGAACAGAGGCCATCTACAACCGCAGCTATAGAGCGGCTAGAGGGAGAATTAGAGGTGAAGACACATGTAGATTGTAGAAGGATAAAATCCGAAGGTGGCATTTTGGATATTTAAAATTTGTAACACACTCTATCAAAAGTTTTCGATATGTCTAGCGCAATAGCAAGCGTTTCACCGAAATCCTGAAAGGAGGAAGACCAAGAGTCAGAGCGATATGTAAGAAGATCGTCAGTAGAAGTACCGTTGGGTCCCGTACTGACGATCTGAAAGAAGATTGTAAGAAGAGAGGTGCTTAAAATTCTTCCTATTAAGGTTAGATTAAAAAATATTAGAAAGGCAAGAAATCAAAACAGTTTGACTGAAGGGATTAGAGCGGCTATTCTTCCTTGAGACAGGTTGAATGAAAGCAAACTTTTATCAGAAAGGCAAAGTACCAGATGAGAGGCAAAAACATAAGAGCCTTCTTAGTCAGGATGTTAGCACTGAAGCACGAGAACAACAGGTGGAACACCATCAGGACCGTACACCATCCTAGATCTGATCCCAGATAGGTTAGAAAGAACATTTTTGGAAACGATTCTAATTTAAGACATAATAAAGTCAGAGGGTGGAGGAGATGCAGAAACAGTACCGGAATCGTCCATGGCTGAGGTGGAAGCGAAAGTTTGAGCGAAGAGCTTAGCGTTGTCAGGAGAAGATCCGGCAGCTGAGCCGTCGGGGTGGAAGAGAGGAGGGAAAGAGTGCGACGAATTAGAACAAGCAGTTCTAGGTCATTCAGGAAAACCAGAGGTGTTGATGAACATTGAAATATCTTAAAATGAAGATTTCAGCAATGGAGAGCGGAATAGAATGTATTCCACTTTGGAATTGAGGTAATTAAAGAATTTTAGATAGGGAGTAGAATTAGGAGAAAGGGAAACAGTGTAGGTGTAGTTATTTTGAGATTGGATTGTAAGCCGTAGCCTTCCTGAGGGCATAGAATTCAGGGGTCGGGAATACGAGAACAAGTTACGTCATTGTGTAAATATACGCAGCATCCATCTTTGGAGTGAATCTGAGTATAGAGGACTCCGATGCTCTTGAATTTACAGCCTTTTTTAAATTTGAAAAGATTATGTAGTCTGTAACACTACAGTATATGTAGTGAGTAGTAGGGTGAGACGTGTGTGTGTGTGTTTGGGATCATACTGGACTGGTCACAGGGTAGATGAGCCACGGAAAAAGATCAGTTAAGGTGGACAGTGGCAGTAGAAATGGATGTTCCAGCACTCCCCATCTTCTGTCTAACAGAATCGAAAATGTCTGTGTCAAACACTATACGTGTGAACCAAGTGCGGTCGGTCTTAAAACGGTCAGAGGAATAGGAATGTGGAAGGTGGATTCTCCGGTATAGAGATGTATGGTAGATTGTTAAATTTTAAAGGTCTTTGATAAATTAAAGGTAAGAGTGGCGGCAGTACAATTTCTTTGAGAAATATTGTAGTAGTAACACAGTGGCCCACAGGATTGTGATAGTGACCAGGTTTGGGCATGAGAAAAGACGGTAAATGAAATTATCTGAATGACAAATAGAAATAAAACTGATGGAGAACTGGCTGAGAGAACAGAAAGAATACTCTCTTTTGTAAACAGAGGAACATGTTATAAAGGAATGGTAAAAATGGCTGTAATACATATATATATATATATATATATATATATATATATATATATATATATATATATATATATATATATATATATATATATATATACTGTGTGTATATATTACAAAAGTAAAGCATACCTACATTTCCCTGATGTTGGATAGTCGGTGACTTGGAGCCGGAACTGAATGAGGCTGTACAAACGTATCAAGTAAATTTTGAACGACGTCCATAGTCTGAATGGTTGTGGTCCCCCAACGTTTCCTATAAATGTTGCGTAAAGGGACAATATAGTACTGCGTGACATGGAAAACTACATCATGCAGAATAGTAATATAATTAACACAGAATATTCTTTGTTGGGGATATTATTTATTTTACATTTTTTATTTTTATCTTTTTAGCGCTAGTGACGAAAATTAAAACTGCTCTAAACGTTTGCCTACATTATTCATGTGTCGTTCTCTTATTTCACACATATATATATATATATATATATATGGGTACCCTGGGTGGTCTAGTGGTTAAGGCACTGGGCTGCTGGTGGTGCGTGAATCGGATTCACCGTTAAACTGTAGGTCTAAGGTGGAGTGAAAAACTTGTCCTTCGTCAGAATGAACAATTCTGGGGGAAGCCAATCAAAGGTTATTATATAAAAACTTTCACTATATATAAAAATATACACTAAAACTTACATTGACTTGTTCTGGGGTCCTCTTGCATACTGTCTTTGTATTGCATACAATATTTCTTAGTGTTGTGCAGTAAATGTAATAACAAGTACTTGTAATAAGAGAAGAGCCCCATAAGAAGAGCACCTGTACAACATAAGTAGAAATAGCATAGCATTATGTATACGCCAAATATAGGATAATTGACGTTTTCGTACATACATACCGTATACATATGCACACACACACACACACACACACACAAGTGTATATGTATGTATGTAGGGAGAGAGAAAGAGTTACAAGGTGTTATAAGGAAAAGAATATGAAAATCATAAAAAGTTTCGGGTGAAATCGCAGTGACTGAAAATGTGTACTGGACTTATATATATATATATATATATATATAGGGTGAGTCAAAAGTCTCCATACATAGGCAAAATGGTCACTTTATTATGCCATCACTTGTAAGTCACAAAATATGCTCTATGTCGGCACCATTACACTGAATGCACATACGGATGCGTTCCTCCCAGTCATGGCAAACGCGCGTTAACACGTCTGGTGTTATGCGTGCACACGCATCACCAATGCGTTCTTTTAGGTGGTCCGTGTTTTGTATTTTCACCTGGTACACCATGGCCTTCAAGTGCCCCCACAAGTAAAAATCAAGGGGGGTGAGGTCTGAGGACCTCGGAGGCCACTCCACGGGACCACGGCGGCCAATCCAGTGACCCGGAAACTGCTGAGCCAGCCACTGGCGCACGCAGATACTGTAATGGGGTGGCGCCCCGTCTTGCTGAAAGTACGCTGGAAATCCCCCGTCCTCGTTCAGCAGGGATGGCATGACTGTGTCTTGCAGCATGTTTAGATACATTTCGGCATTCAGATTGGTGTCAATGAAAAAAGGGCCAACAATTGTGTTACCCCATATCCCGCACCACACCATCACTTTTCCAGCGCCTTGCGTCTTTGAGGGACTCATCCAGTGCGGGTTGTCATCACTCCAATAACGTATGTTTTGACGATTAACCTCTTCATGAACATAAAAGTTGGCTTCATCTGAAAACAGTATGCCAGCTGAGAACTCCGTGTCTTCGTCCACTTTTGTTCTTGCCCATTCACAGAATTCCAGCCGCCTGTCCGGGTCGTCTTCGCTAAGATACTGCAACATTTGCATTTTGTGTGGATGCCATCTGTGCTCTTTCATAATGCCGACGATACTCCTTTGGCTGACACCGCATTCTGCAGACATCCGTCGAGTGCTTTTTTAGGGACTCTGTGCGAACGCTGCCAGCACCATGGTCGCTGTGCCTTCATCGGTGGCTGTTCGTGGACGGCCACTTCTCGGTTAGTCTGCAACACTTCCAGTCTTCTTGAACTTCTCAATGAGTTTGGCAACGGTGTGGTGTGTGATGTGCGTGCCGGGAGCGTGTCTCCTGTTAAAATCCTCGGCAACCTTGCGACAGCTTCCTGATCCTGCTAGAAGAATGATCTCTATACGCTCTTCTTGGGACAAAGGCATCTTAGCAAAAAAATAAAAAATAAATAGTAATTAATTTATCATGACCATTTTGCCTATGTATGGAGACTTTTGACTCACCCTGTGTGTATATATATATATATATATATATATATATATATATATATATATATATATATATATATGCACTAAAATCACAAAATAACACGTGACCTTATTAATAAGCAAACAACCACAGGGAAAAGGAAACACAAAGTCCGAGCGCTTTCGTGATATATTCACATTATCAAGGAGGAACAGAAAATATTTTCTGTTCCTCCTTGATAATGTGAATATATCACGAAAGCGCTCGGACTTTGTGTTTCCTTTTCCCTGTGGTTGTTTGCTTATATATATATATATATATATTATTCATGCACAAGAAAGGAATCGAACATTTACAGAAACGTTTACTCAAAGCCTATCCTGAAAATAATGATTATCAGTTAACATGCTAAAAAAGTAAAAATACTCACAAATTGGTAAAGGGAGTGAAGTGTTAACAAACTTTCTGTTGTGAAGATCGCATGAAGAATGATGATTTCGATTAGAGTCATGGCTTAAATAGCTTCATCTCTCTGTGTAGCATTACACAGATAGTTTCTATATGTCACCATAATTTCAATTCGTTGTGTACTTGCATTATGTAATTTAGCTAATACCTACCAACAGATTGCATAGTTTGTTAATGAGAAAAACGAATGCTCTTTATATATGCAGTCATGTACCTTTCCAACGATAAAAATTAGGGGTCTTCCTTCAATATACAAATATGATATCAGGTCAGGCGTGACCGCGACACCTGAATTCCCCTTATCCGCAAGTACATCCGGATGGTTGGGCGGCCTATGCGACTCTGGAAGATCAAGGTTATATTCACAAGGTTGTCAACCATTCAGACAACTTTGTGGATCCAAGTGACACTGCGGTGCATACGCAGAACATTGAACGTTTGTGGCGTGATATTAAGGAGTGGGTTAAGCGACCAAGACAGCAGGCTAAATATTTCCGCCAATATTTTTCTCGCTACCTCTTCTTATATCGAGCACGCGATTCCGCTCTTCAAGTTCAGACCGCCCTCCTCTACCCACCACAGTCAGAGCGTCCAATTCCACCGGACAACGAAGACGATGACCCTCAAGACCTTGACGACCCTAAACCTGGCCCTTCATCGGCTTTACCAGAATTTTCCGATTCTGATTAAGGTAAGATTTTAGTAATATTCCTGATGTGTTAGGTTAGAATAGGTTAGGTTAGGTTATATATTGAAACTATTTTTTAACGATTTTTTTTATGTTGTTTGAACGAAATTAACCTTCGTTTTTATCGCAAATCACTACCTTCTAAGGTTATAGTGGGGGGGGGCTATCTCAGAAGCTAGTGATTTTCAGATAGAAACGAAGGTTATATTCCTTCAAACCGCATAAAAAACCTTCAGAAAAACATAGTTTTGATTTACAAAGCCTGTAATGTACACTTGTAAAAATTTACCGACATTTGGTTATTAACTCATGATATTTTCGTTAAAATATTCCACTGATTCCTTTCTCCCTCCCACATTAACGAAAATATCATGACTTAAACTAACCAATTGTCAAGGGCGTACAGTTGACCAAACCGGTAAAAAAGAAACTGGGGGGCAAAAGGAATAAGTGTCTAATTTACTGTAGGTTTATTTTATATTACTTCCTTTAAACCCATTAGCTGACGGAAAAGTTGTCAGATGTGTCAAGACACAGGTCCTGCTTAATAACTTTATCTACACTTATTTATGCAAAGCAAAATTATAGGAGAACATTCCGCGCAAGATGAAGAGGGAGAACGAACAAATGAAAAAATGAGGTAACCACCCGGGTGGTTACCTCATTTTTTCATTTGTTCGTTCTCCCTCTTCATCTTGCGCGGAATGTTCTCCTATACAAGCGTCGTTCTTTACGTTAATTATACTGCGTGTTCTTTGCAGTTGAAATGTATATATATATATATATATTATATATATTATATATATATATATACACACGCAGTATGTATGTGTGTATATATATATATATATACACACACACACACAGTATATATATATATATATGTGTGTGTGTGTGTGTACTGTATATATATATATATATATATATATATATATACAGGGTGTTTCAGGAGGAAAGGTCAATACTTCGGGAGGTGATAGTATCGGTCATTGTGAGAAAAAAGTTCATATGAACATGTGTTTAATTCTGAATGGTTACGGAGATAGAGCTGTTTGAATCTGATGCGCGCGCAGCTCTTCCTCCCCCCGCGGTGGTCCCATTCAATGGCCACCAAGGTCTCCAGACCTCTCTCCGTTAGATTATTGTTTGTGGGGGTGGATGAAAAGTCAAGTTTACAAAAGAAATGTGGATACACGAGACGAATTGCTCGCGCGCATTTTGGATGCTGCTGCCCGCATAAAGGAACGTCAAGATCAACTCAGACGAACAACACGCGATCTTCGCACACGAGTTGCAAAGTGCATTGAGGTTGACGGTGGGATTTTCGAAAACGTATTGTAAACTGTAACAAATTTGTCATTTCTGTATCTGATACCACTCAAAATGCCAATGTTTAAACATTAAATGTTAGAAACAGTAATTGGTTTCTCTTTCTTGATTACCATTAACATTGCTTTTGTATTTGTAGATTCAAACAGCTCTATCTCCGTAACCATTCAGAATAAGACACATGTTCATATGAACCTTTTTTCTCACAATGACCGATACTATCACCTCCCGAAGTACTGACCTTTCATCCTGAAACACCCTGTGTATATATATACATATATATATATATCAGTGGCGACTCCAGCTCTTCAAGACTATTCGGGCTCTTTTTACATTTTCAAGTCTACATCTGAGCCTACATTTAAATGCATGACAATAACTTAAGATTATCAATAAAATAAATAAATACATACCTCGGTAAAAAAAATTATTTGAATTTTATTTACTTGAACATAAAGTCCAAGCGTCTTGGTTTTAAAGCAAATTCCTTTAATATTCGGTCATGTAATTCCTTTTTGCTTTCTAAATCAATAGGTATTTCTTTTTCAATTGAAATCCTAGCCAGGGACGATAATTACCTTTATTTAGGCTAGTTTCTCCTTCATCATGTCCGCGCAATGGCAGTTCTTGCTTGCATAAATGTAAAACCGCATTGGCTAATTGCTTTAAATATTGTCTGTTTTGTTCAACCAGTTTATTATGATTTTCTCTTTCAAGCTTAACAGCTTTGCTAATAGCAGTCCAGTGGCGGCTCGTCGGTAGGCACTGCGGAACTGCAGCACCCCTAAATTTTTTATTTACAATTGAAATAATCAAGAACAATATAAGGATGAGCTCACTGAATAACTTTTTCAATAACTTTTGAAACTTTTATTCATTGCTCAATGCTCATCCTTTTATTTCAGTAATTATTTCAACCCATTCTTAGAGACAGCACCCCTAGAATTTTTAGTCACGAGCCGCCACTGAATAGCACACTCTATACTAACCTGACCAAAGGTTTTCAAGCATTTATAATTACTCAAATGACTAAAAGATTTTGCATGATAATTGCTGTCACTTAAAATATTTTTAAAATTAGAATAACCACTATCTGTCCACGATTGATTTGGCTTAGGTTGGAAAAGTAAACAAGGCCAGCAGTATAATTTTTCACTAGACCCACTTCCGCATAGCCAATCAATTTGTTTGTACCAATTATTTTGAAATGAACGATTACCCACTTTATTTTTTATTATTGGCATTGGACGGCCGTTCTTGATAATTTCTCGTTGTTCAGCGATGTTTCTCCTTCCAAATGGTTTTTCTTTTAATGATAACACTATGTCCTCTATGGGTGGGCTATACTTCTCAGAATACTTATAATATTAAAAATAAATCAGATTATTTAAGAAAAGCGAAAAACCTCACATTGCGGCAAAAATCAAACTGCACCGCCGCCCAAGGCAGTTGAAGGCACGCTTATCGAAACGTAAAAAGTTACCATGTATCGTCAGAATTAAAAATTGTGCCTCTACAAGGCCGAAGGATATAAGCCCGAGTTGAAATGTTTTTTTCTTTATAAAAAAAATTAATAGGAGGAAAAACGTATTTTATTTAATGAGAATTAGAAGAAGGACTATTATGTAACTGTATGCAAGCAAATAATTATTCATTAAAAGAACTTTAAATATACGATATTACTTAGACTTTCTCGGGCGTAATGTCTTGCGCCCGAGTAAAGGATCTTCAAAGATTACACGAAAACTTAATGTGTCAATATAGTTTTTTTATAGGTAGTAATGGTATCTAAATGCGCTCAAAATTTGCTTGCCTGACGAAGGCTAGACAGAAAAATAGTAACATACTACCAGCCAAAAACCATTTTTACAATTTGTATTTACAACTTTTTTTTAAACTTAAATCTATAAATACACAATTTTACCTCTCATGCTTCTCCTTTCCCCTTGCCTCTCGGGCTCAGCCCGAGAAGCCCGAGTGCAGGAGTCGCCACTGATATATATATATATATAGTACAGGGTGAGGCAGAAGTAACCGGGCAGTCAATAAGCACTTATTCCAAAGTAAATGTTTATTGAAATTTAGTCACAAATTAAGAAATTACAATGTACATGATACTAGAACAATATAAAGCATGATTAGAGCAAGTGTTCGAAATGCTGACCACGTTCTTCAATGCATTTAGAAAATCTGTCTACCACAGAATAGCACACACTTCGACACAAATCTTCGTTGATTTCTGCGCAAGAATTCACAATTCTCGTAGTGAGCTGCTGAATGGTCCTTGGTTTTTCAGCATAGACTGAATTCTTCAGCACACCCCAAAGAAAAAAGTCTGGAGGTGTAAGGTCAGGAGATCGAGGAGGATAATCTATGGGACCACGGCGTCCAACCCATCTCTGAGGGAAGTGCTCATCCAGCCAATCGCGCGCAGCGTGGCTGTAATGGGGTGGTGCTCCGTCTTGTTGGAACCACATCTCACGAATGTGTGGCCAGGTTGCCACTTTTGGAAGGAAATTATTGTTGAGCATCGCCACGTAGTTGGCGCCTGTCACAGTTTTTTCAAAAAAGAACGGACCGACCAGACCTGAAGCACAGATCCCAATCCAAACCGTGACACCGATGGTGTTGACTTCCTTCTCGAGGATTAGGTGAGGATTTTCACTTGCCCAGTAGACAGAATTATGTCGGTTGACGTGGCCATTTAATTTAAAAGATGCTTCATCACTCCAGATGATCTTTTCAGGAAAGGTGGCGTCCATTGCACAGAGTTGTCGAAAGATCTCACAAAACTCCACGCGACGGTCATGATCATCTTCGTTCAGTGCATGGAGCAAGTGTGGACGATATGGCCTCAAGTGGGCATCGTGTAGCATTCTTATAATTGATCTTTGTGAGATGCCAAGTTCTTGCTCAGCTCGTCTGGTGGACTTCCGTGGACTACGAGCGAAAGCAACTTCAACAATCTGCTTGTTTTCGTCGGTACAGACAGATCTTGGTCGTCCTGGTCTTGGAAGATCTTCACATGAACCTGTTGATTCAAAGCGTTGAATGAGGCTGGCTACCGTGTCTCTTTTATTGAACGATCAAATCTTTCTTTAAATCGGCGGCATGTCTCGCTCTTGTTGTCCGTTCGGTAAATTTTTTTTACAATGAAGACACGTTCTTCCATTGTAAAGCGTTGGTTGCTCGCCTTTGCCATAATTGGGGCTTTCAAAATTGACCGAAATAAGATGTGTTCACAACCACCAGCTGCGACAAACTGAATTAAACGGTTAGCCTAGCTAGGCTACCCGTTTAGCCTAGGCTATCGGGTGTTACGTAATCGATACAATTATCGCTAGAAACTTCCAAAGCTGAAACATCCAAAAGCCTCCCGGTTACTTCTGCCTCACCCTGTATATATATATATATATATATATATATATATATATATATATATATGGTGTATGTATATTCAACAATTACACATGTATGCTTTGATAAAAGAACTGTTCTTAAAATACAACACTACACTGCCATCAAGCGCTCCAGTTGAGAGACTTTTCAGCATAGCAGGCATCCGGCTCATATTCACTTCCTAGCAAGCACAACCCCTTCGCTTCGCATATGTAAAGAAATAAAAGCGAAAGATGAAGTGAAAAGCGAAGTAAATTAAAGAAGTAAGTAAAAAAATAGAAGAAATTAGAGTTTTTCGCATTAATTACCTATGTGGCATAGGTTACGGGCACGGAGATGTCATAGGTGTAAAATCTCTTTCCTTCAAAGAGAAACAGAGTATCTGATGAATTGTTTGAGAAGTCACTGTTTGTAAAATTCAATAAAAATAGAAAGTAATTCAGTTGGTTCATAATATGTCATATATGATGTGTGTGTATATATATATATATATATATATATATATATATATATGTGTGTGTGTGTGTGTGTGTATCGTATCATATCGTATCGCGATACATATATTATTCATATGTCTAGTATCGTAACGAGATACATTTTTGCCAATGTATCGAGTATCATATCGCGTTACTTTTTTGGCCCCGACAGACCACCCTGTGTGTATATATATATATATATATATATATATATATATATATATCCCAGAACATACCATACGTACTAACTTAACTGGAATTACCTGTTTGACAAAGATATCATGACACCATATGCGAGCTAATTACTGAACAATATAATTATATGTGGAAAATCTGGCAACAATCTCCACCAGCTGGTGAGAAAAAGTTGCCAGCGAGGCCTTTAAACTAACAATATTTTTCTAAACGTATTTTGCTAATCGTAATATGTTAATGAATTTATGTAAATCGTTTCAGATACATGGGTGGCTATAATTTACATATCTCTCTCTCTCTCTCTCTCTCTCTCTCTCTCTCTCTCTCTCTATATATATATATATATATATATATATACAGTATGTCCCACAAAAAAGTACACCCAACTTTAGATTGTACTAACTCCTCCAAAAATTGAGATATTTTGGATCTGTTTGTTTGATTTAATATAGCAAATTATTCTTTGTTAACGTTCAAATTTATTCATGTTTAAACGAATTAGTGTTTAAGCATCTGCTTTTAACTGAAGGGTACAACAAAATGGATTGCGCAAAATTGGTCAATGAAAAAATAATGTGTGTGCTGTCGATGTAATGAAAAGACAAATACATAATAATAGATACTTTAACATAATTTTAATAAGATACAAAGCAGATTTTTCTTTATTCCTTATTACAAAAGTTATGCTTAGTTTCGTTTTCTTTCAACATGACCGCCATTCCTATCGATACAAATCTGGAGTCGAGCTCTCATCTTCCCCATCACTCTTGGTGCTAGGACATGCCCCCCGACAACCACACCCCGGACAACTGCCCCCGTAGGACAATCGCCCCCCGGATTATTGCCCCCCATAAGTAAATAAAAATTAAATAGGAATTAAATTTATTAATATTTATAAAAAACAAACCTAACCTAACCTAACCTAACCTAGCCTAACCTAACCTAACCTAACCACCAACTATGACTTTCAAAACGACCTTTCAATAAGTATTGCCAACTGTTTAAATATAATTAATTAATCCATAGTATATATGAAATACAATAAGTCTTGCCAACTGTTTAAATAAAATTAAGTAGCTAAACTTCATAATTTTATTATAAATAAGTAAGCAATAATTGGAAAATTTTTTGTTAAATATTGCTAACTTTTTAAATATAATTTTTTTTCAGGCTACAAGCAAAATTAAGCAAGAATTGGCAATAATGTTCTTAAATATTGTTTTAGCTTGCCATTTTTTAAACGTAAATTTAATTTCTATTTAATTTTTATTTACTTATGGGGGGCAATAATCCGGGGGGCGATTGTCCTACGGGGGCAATTGTCCGGGGGGCGGTTGTCGGGGGGCAATTGTCCGGGGGGCGGTTGTCCAGGGGGCAGTTGTCCGGACACCATCACTCTTTTGATAAGATCTGGATTGTCTTTTAACAATTGATTTCAGCTGTGATGCGAGTCCTTAAATCATCTAAATTGATAGGTTGTGATGCAAATACTCTATTTTTCAAATGACCCCATAAAAAGTAATCACACGGGATCAAGTCAGGCCTTCTGGGAGGCCATTCAATGTCATGGCCTGTAGCAATTACTCTTTGGTGGAAGACTTCCTGCAAGCGTTCCTTCACAATAACTCTCCTGTGAGCAGGAGCTCCGTCTTGCACCCACCAAATACGATTAAATCGGTTTCCATAAGCAATACGTAATTGTGGAAGGATTTCTCGGTCTATCATTTCTAGGTAAGCTTCACCATTTAGATTACCATCGTAAAAGACCGGGCCAATTAACGCTCCATTACCGCACAGTCCTACCCAGAGAGACAGTTTTTGTCTAGTTATTCTTTTCGTAGATATGATTTTCAGGTGGATGATTTTTTGGTGCATATTGACGGCAGATTTGTCTGTTCACTAGACCATTCATAAAAAAGGCCGCCTCATCTCCAACCACTAACTGTTCCGTGAATCTTTCTGTTTTTTCAAGAAACCACTGGGCAAACCTTAGGCGGCGAGGTAGATCTCCTTCAATGAGTTGATGTCGAATTTCCATTCTGTATGGGTACAAATTCAAATCCTCACGAACTATTCGATGAAATGACATGCGTGAGAGTTCTGTACCATTTCGCCTGGTGGACACTTTTGGATGTCTCTCTAATAAATGCCGAACATGCTGAATGTTCTTGTCTGTTCTTGCAGTCTTCGGATGGCCTGAACGTCCTTTGTTCAAATTGAGGACCGTTCCTTCTTCTTTGTATTTCCGAACATTCTTCAAAATTGTATGTTTAGTTGGAGAAGCTCTATCGGGAAATTGCAGTTCGAAGGTATTCTGAACTTGTTTTAAGCTTTTAGTTTGCAGATAAGTTGTGACCATGAGAACGCGCTGCCTTCGTGTAAACTGCATGATAAGGGTTTCAAAGTTATTTATAAATTTAGTAATTCAGATTCTTCATTTATATGTATGACTCGTATCTTAGATACAAAAGTTCGAATTATTTAAAAAAAATATTTGCAATATCCTTCGACGTAAAAAGTAGCACATTGGTTAAAGCAAGAGGAGCTATCTGGCTGGGAGAAATGATCATTCCGCGCAACCCATTTTGCTGTACCCTTCAGTTAAAAGCAGATGTTTAAACACTAAATCGTTTAAACATGAATAAATTTGAAAGTTAACAAAGAATAATTTGCCATATTAAATCAAACAAACAGATCCGAAATATCTCAATTTTTGGAGGAGTTAGTACAATCTAAAGTTGGGTGTACTTTTTTGTGGGACATACTGTATATATATATATATATATATATATATATATATGCAGTAAAATCACAGAATAACACGTGATTTTATTAATAAGCAAACAACCACAGGGAAAAGGAAAAAGAAACACGAAATCCGAGCGCTTTCGTGATATATTCACATCTTCAAGGAACTTCTTGTTCCTTGAAGATGTGAATATATCACGAAAGCGCTCGGATTTCGTGTTTCTTTTTCCTTTTCCCTGTGGCTGTTTGCTTATATATATATATATATATGTGTATATATATATATATATATATATATATAATATACTTATGCCAGCTGCATACTAGCTGATGAGAAAGTACCCAATGAGGCCTTTAAACCAATAATATTTTTCTAAACGCATTCCTTCATTGTCATATTGCTCAGATAGATAAATTTAAAGAAATGCTAGCACTAAATCAAACATACAGCCGTTTTCTAAATATACGCTTAAACATTATTATTATTATTATTATTATTATATATGTAAACGATTATTTAAATTAAACATCTGATTTCCTTCGCAATAAAAACAGTTGGCAACTACATTCTTGGCACATAGCAGTAATATAGTATTAATAAAGCAACATCAAATATCTATGATAAAACTCCGTTCTTTATGTACATAACTGTACAGCGGATTTTGCGGTTAAGAGTAACATTTTTATTATCTACAGATTTAACTTATACTTTTCTATTCAGTTTTCTACTACTGCTAGAATAGTTGAAAGCTAAAAAACTTGCAGGGGTTTTTATGCTGGAAGTGCGGTGCCAAGGGTGAAGAAGAGCCAAAAAATATGTCAAAAGAAGGGTTTTTTACATTATTTAACACGCCCCGGCCAATTTTTTTTTCCTTTATCCTTGGCTAATGAATTTATGTAAATCTATCAAAGCATTTGAGACGGGTGTCTACAATTTACCTATTTACCGTAGGTTTAGCTTATATTACATCTTTTGGAGCAAGTGTAGTTTACGTCTCCCTGACGTAAAAGGGGACACACACTACAGTGTAGTGGATAGCATATCTGACCGGCAATCGGATGATCCCGGGTTCGATTCCCGGGTGGTACCTCATTTTTCATTTATTCGTTCTCCCTCCTCATCTTGTGCGGAACGCTCTTCTATACAAGCGTCGTTCTTTACATTAATTATACTGTGTGTTGTTTGCAGTTAAAAAAAAATATTAAAAAAAAAATATATATATATATATATACACACATACTTTGATATCAGTTCCTGAAGTAAAAAGGTTAATTAAAGAGTTAAAGACTGGTTCTGCGTCAGGGGTAGATGACCTATCGAATGAGCACTTAAAATATGCCAATGACGTAGTATGTCTGCATATATCATTGCTCTTATCAGCCATTCTTGCTCATAGCCATATCTCTGCAGAGTTCATGAGGGTATATATTTTGCCCCTGGTCAAAAATAAGTATGGAGACATTCTGTCCAGCAATAATTACAGGCCTATTGCTGTCGCCTCCTGCTTCTCGAAACTACTGGAAAAACTCTTGTTACGCCGATTAAATGATTACTTATGGACATCTCGTAATCAGTTTGGTTTTAAAAGGTCCCACTCAATTGACCTGTGTATCTATGTACTTAAAGAAACGATATCTAAATACATTGACAGTAATTCAACTATTTATAGCTGTTTCCTAGATATAAGTAAGGCATATGATAGAGTGAACCACAATATTTTATTTAAAAACTAGAAGAGAGGAAGGTTCCCATGTACATATTAAATTTATTGAAATTTTGGTATTCCCACCAATCTTTTACCGTTAGGTGGGGCAATGTACTATCCGAATGTTTTGGCTCCTCTTGCGCGGTGAGACAAGGCTCCTTGCTCTCCCCTATGCTGTTTAATGTATATTGATGAATTAATTGCTTCACTTAATGAGGCAACAGTGGGATGTTGTGTTGATGAAACAAGGATAAATAACTTAGTTTATGCCGATGATCTGGGTGAATTATAAAAAAGGTTCTGGCAGAACTCTAAATTTGCTGTACAACAGGTCTTTTAGACTCTTACATAAATTACCCTCGAGATGCTCAGCTTCGCAAATGTTTGCTATCCGCGATGTCCCGAGCTTCCCGGAGGTAACAAAACGTGCTCAATACAGTATAATGCAAAAAATTAAAAAATCAACCAACCCGATTATCCAAGCTATCCATGAGTCCTGCCGTTTATCCTCTAAGCTATGGAAATCTTGGTACGAAAACGTCTGTCTGTCTGTAGCTCCACTTAACTTTGACATTACTGTATTATTTCTAATCAGTTGTATATATTTTTATCCTTAGTATGTGAACTGTCATTGTATTGATAATATTTGTCATATGGACTATAGTCTGCCAATAAACTTTTTCATTTTCATTTTCTTTTTCATATACATACCGGGTGTCCCATTCGAAATGAAACAACTTTGAAACCTTATAATTTTTTATTGAATGATGCGAACAATGTAATATTCACACAGTAAATAGTCAGTGTCATGAAGTTTTATGTGAATTATAAGATTTAGATATATTAGATACATTAGATACATTAGATATATTAGATACATTGTGCATAGCATAATGTTTCCTTTTTTTTAAGATCTTCACATGTTATATGCTGAACAATTTGAAGCTTATATGGATAGAGCTGCAGCCGCTTGTGCACGACTCTATGCACAGTTAAACGAGGAATCTGCAGTTCGACACTGGCACGACGGATGGACTTTCGTTCAACATCTTCCGATATTGTTCGCCCTCTAGAGTGTTCCTTTAGAACACTGCCAGTCTCCTCAAATTTCTTGGTCCATGCATATAGATCTCTTCTGGTGGGTGGTTCCTTGTGAAAGGTTGTACGGAATCGCCGTTGCACCAGAGTTGGGGACTTCAACCCAGCCATCCATAACACACATTTCGCTTTTTCTTGTGGGGTAAACATAATTCAATGTGAAACAAACAAAAAACATTATGACAAAAACCTATGCATATGGTGTAGTAACTGGCAAACTTTTAAAATTACAGAGTTTCAAAGTTGTTTCATTTCGAATGGGACACCCGGTGTGTGTGTGTGTGTGTGTATATATATATATATATATATACATAAAACCTTTGGTTAGCTTCTGCCCGAATCGTTCATTCTGACAAAGGTCAAGCCTTTCACTCCACCTCAGACCTACAGTTGAACGTGGAATCCGAACCACGCCCCATCAGCAGCCCAGTGTCTTAACCACTAGGCCACCTAGAGTACCCATTTATCTACCAACCACATTCTTTATTATGTGGAAGGATGAACAGCTGGGTTTTGCTGCGCTCTGGGTCTCGAACCTGGGGCCGATGGATTCGTAGTCAGCGACGCTAACCACTACACCACCGAGGCGTCCTTATTATATATATTATTTATATATATATATATATATATATATACAGATCCTATCTAATAATTTTATTTATTATGTAGTTATTTCCACCAGCTACTATGTTCTGGGATAAATACACACACACACACACACACACACACACACCACACACACACACACACATTTTATATATATATATATATATATATATATGCACTAAAATCACAGAATAACACGTGATCTTATTAATAAGCAAACAACCACAGGGAAAAGGAAACACGAAGTCCGAGCGCTTTCGTGATATATTCACATTATCAAGGAGAAACAAAAAAATTTTTGTTTCTCCTTGATAATGTGAATATATCACGAAAGCGCTCGGACTTCGTGTTTCCTTTTCCCTGTGGTTGTTTGCTTATATATATATATATATATATATATATATATATATATATCTGGTAATTCCTTCACTCCACCAATTATAAATAATTTTTACAAACTATGAAAACACCCTAACACTTATAGGCTGAAAGTAGTAAACACTAAACAAAATTAGGCTCGGCTTCTGGTCTATTACTTAATGAGTGATGGGACCTTTTAGGGATCAAGTAAAGATAATCCCTCCCAGGTCACACTAGTAAAGCAAATCCCTCCCAAAAATGACCAAGTAAAGATAATCCCTCCCAGAAAGTAAAGTAAAGTGAAGCAGTCTGACATAAGGATAAAAATTAAGAATCTTTTTTTAAAAAATGATTTATTTGAAAACAAAATTTATTAAAATTCATTTATTACAATGGATCAAGTAAAGCTAAGCACCCCCAACCTTTTTTAGTTAGCTTTATAAGGCTAACTAACGAAAATATCACGACTTAACCTAACCAATCGTTAGGTCAACTGTACGCCCTTGACGATTGGTTAGGTTAGGTCGTGATATTTTCGTTAGTTAGCCTTATAAAGCTAACTAAAAAAGGTTGGGGGTGCTTAACTTTACTTGATCCAAAGACTTTAATTAAAGCGGTATTGCGGTAAAGCGGTATTACCAACTTTACCAAGTAAAGATGATCCCTCCCAAAAAATGATCAAGTAAAGATAGTCCCTCCTTTTTCTGTTGGGAGGGATTATCTTTACTTGATCCCCTTTTAGTAAGGTTGACATAGATATGGTCTCTAGGTATTATTTAGCGAAATTGTTATATATTTTTCAATGAATAGAGTGAACATTCGCTTTTCTGCATATATAAATATCTATATTCACTCCTGAAAATTTCCCTATTCAGGCAGGGAATATTGGTGTTATTTGGTGATTTATTTCCCTGTACTCGTTTAAAGGGTAGATGTAGCTTATTTTTCGCAACTTTTTCACAGATTGTTTGATTGGCAAAAGTAATACATTAGAACTAAATCGCACCTAAATTATCACTGTATATATATATATATATATATATATATATATATATATATATATATACACATCAGGCGTAAAGAAAAAATGGTGCATTCAAAACATCTGGCAGACCAATCACCAGCTGTGGTCCAATCAAATAATCATTCTCATTTCAGCATGGTGCGCATTCCATATGAAACCTAGGGAGCCTATCAAAATTCCACCATAGCCACCTCACTTAGAGCAAAGAATTACACAGCTTGCCATTTGGCTTTCATAGGGCAGGTAATAAGTTAATCCTGTTGTGAGGCCTACCTTATGCTAGGACGAATATTAAGCACTGTATGCTGTTCACAACTTTAAATATTTAAGTTCACTCTTACACTTTAGCCTTCAGTACTTACCATCCTAATTTTCTTTTTCATAATTATGGCTGAGACTGATAAGCCTATAATTAGCATGGATAAGCTAGCTTTCCTTAAAAAGAAAAAAGCTGTCAGAAAAGGAGCCATTACAAGATCATTTATTGATTTTAGAAGAAAGTCAACACCTTTAGTTTAACTGGGCATAAAGACTATATTTCTGATGTTGATAAATTGAGCTATTTATTAAATTATTTAAAAGGAACAGCACTTAAATTATGTGAAGTAATAGTAGGCCCTACCTCTTTATAAGAAATTAATTATAGTATATTTAGTGGTGGTGGAGATTTTATGCTGGAAGTGGGGGCAAAGGGTGATTGCCTACTGTTAGAAAATCTAGAATAGGAAGAACCATTGTTGTCCCAAGGCGATATGATGACTAAGCTGATTGATGCAGCATTGCTTGTATATATTAAGTTAAGGTGTATATATATCCATCTCTTAATTGTAAGGTTAGTGAAAAATTCACTTAATTTAGAGCTAGCATTTTTGGGCTCTTGTGGCATCATTGTTTGGGCACTCTTGTGGCATCATTTTTTGGGGCGCTGCGCGTCTTTTCTACTCGTTTGTGGAATGCCGTACTTACAGGGTGTGGTCTTATAGAGAGCTCTCTTAAAATTCAGTTTGGTTGTTTAGATACAAGATTGTTGCATCGTGCAATAGTGCAGGTTGTGTTGTTGTTGCAAGGTTTAGAAAGAAGACCATAAATAGTGCCCCTTTTGTTTTTTATCTTAAATTCATGCAACTGAGGCCTAAGGTAGCCCACATCGAGTCAACAACCCTGAGGTAGGACCTAATAGGACCTCCAAGTCCGTAAGTTTTTAATTCTAGCTTAACTTGGGCTGTAAGTTGAACTGGCCCGTCAGAGCTTGGCCGTTCACGGCTCAGCTGCGTTTGATCAGTTTGGTTAAGTATTTTTGCCAATTCAGCTTATTTGGCATTGAGCCCAATTGTTGTTTGCATTGAAGATGAGTGCAGCTGAATTGAACAAGTTTAAAAAAAGGAGAAGCGCCTACAAAGGTCTAATTACAAAGGTCATTGCCACTATAGATTCTGCCATAGAGCAAGAGGATTTAAGCTTAGTGACTGCGCAGCGTTCCATATTAGAAACTAAAAAGGTTGCTCTAAGTGAAGTAAATATTAAAATTGAGGCTCTTATAGAAGAGGATGAAATAGAAAATAACATAATTTACTTTGAAGAGATTATTGATGATATAATTAAAGTATGCCACCGAGCAAAAGAGTTTAGCAGCTCAGTACAGTCAGAGACCAGGTCTAATAATGAACACAACCCTCAACAAATGGTGTTTGTGAAGTTAAGGTTAACAGATCTGCAGTTCAATTACCGAGGCTTGTACTCAAAACATTTTCTTGGAGTATTCAGGAATGGCAAGGATGGGCAGACAGTTTTCAATCAGCAGTTCATTCTAGTCAAGTGTTAAGTGCGGTGGAGAAGTTTAATTATTTGCAGTCCCTCTTGGAAGGGGAGGCAGCAAAGACAATAGCAGGATTAGCATTAACAGAGGCTAATTATAATGTGGCTTGGGATATATTAAAGAAACGGTTTGGTAAGCCAGAGATCTTAATTAAAAGCCACCTCCGTGAACTTTTAGCTATATCTCCTGTTAATAATCCCAATAGTGTCAAGGAGTTACGGCAGTTATATGATAAATTTGAAGTTAGAACTAGGTCCCTGGACAACTTGCGTGTAGGAATGGAAAGGTATAGTATAATGTTGGTTACTATATTGGAGTCTAAATTGTCTAGCTCAATTTTGCTTGAATTAAATAGGGGACACTCTACAGAACATGTGTACATCCCCCTTCAGCAGATGTTAAGTCTTTTAGGCACAGAATTAGCAAGACGAGAGGGAATTGAGTTTGCACAGTGGGATGTTAAACAAGGGGACAAAGGCAGGCACAGCACTAAGGTTTCTACAAAAAGGAATAGCCCAGGTACAATGTCAGCTCTACATGCATCCTCTGAGAATAAATTAAAGGGAATCAAGGAATGCATATTTTGCGAAGGCAACCACAAGTCATATAAATGTGAGGTGGCTGAGGCTTTACCTTTTGAGGAGAGAAAGGACAGGGTAACTAAGTCCACAGCATGTTTTAAATATTTTTTGAAAGGTCACAGAGCAAGGTTTTGTAAGTTTAAAATTTTGTGCAAAAAATGTCATGGCAGGCATTAGCCATTATGGTGTGAAAACACTCCTAGTAGGCCTACCCCAGAAGTAGAGACATCAGTGGCACATGCCACTGCTATGAAAGGGAGTAAAAGTAAAGGGGGATTATTGTAAACAGCTGCAGCCTTATTAATTGGGAATGATGGAGAAGCTACTGTAAGAGTGTTGTTTGATAGTGGTAGCCAGTGTAGCTTTATTAAGACCAGAATTTCCAGAAAATTGAAGTTTAAAGAACTTAAGAGGGAAAATTTAAGAATTTCTGGGTTTGGGGGGTTCCGTTCAAAACGGAACCAAAGTTAAGAAGGTAGAAGTTTTGGTTAAGGGGTTGTTACCACAAAGTCCCACTATCAAGGTCCAAGCTGTAGAGATTAAGGAACTTTGTGCTCCAGTCACTACTTGTTTAGATATGGCATGTGTCCAAGAATTGCAAGTTAAAGGAATTAATTTGGGCAATAATAAGTTTGAAGGAACAGAAGATATTAATCTTTTGATTGGAGCTGACTATTATTGGGACTTCATCACTGGTAATATTGTCCGCACATCTCGAGGCCCGGTACTTATTGAAAGTAAGCTAGGCTGTATGCTACATGGTAGCTATTGCAATGAAATAGAGGTTAAAGCTCTTTTTGTTAAGATTGAGGAGAACAGCCATGGTTTGGAAAGGCATTTGAAAGCGTTTTGGGAACTTGAATCCATTGGCATAAAGGACAAACAGGCAAGTACAGTGAACAGTGATGTTTTAAAGCAATTTGAAAAAGGGATTGGGTTTAGAGATGGTTGCTATGAAGTTGGCCTCCCTTGGAAGGATTCTTGCAAACCCGGTTCAAACCTTCAGCTAGCTAATCGGAGGTTGGAGACTTCATTGTACAGGCTAAGAAAAAATGAGTTGTTAATTGAATACAATGAGGCCATCCTAAGCTATGTAAGGGAGGGCTATGCTGAAAGGGTGCAAGGTGAGCTGGTGAGCCAGGAGGCACATTATCTGACACACACCATGTAGTGGTACGGCGAGACAAAACTACCACCAAACTGAGGGTGGTTTTTGATGGCTCAGCCAAGGACAAAGGTGGTGTGTCCTTGAATGACTGTTTGGATGCTGGGCCAAATTTAAATGCAGATTTATTTTCCTTGTTACTGAGATTCAGGTTTGGGAGAGTAGCATTGACTGCAGATGTGAAGCAAGCCTTTTTGTGGATAAAGTTAAAACCAGAGGACAGAGATGCAGTAAGGTATCTGTGGGTGGATACGAAAGACTTGTTGGAAAATGAACCTAAGGTTCAAGCATATAGAATGAAGTCAGTGTTGTTTGGCCTCAGCTCTAGTCCATTTCTGTTGGCAGCTACTATGCAGTACCATTTTGAGAAATATTGTGAAGTCTATCCTAACACTATTGAACACATAAGGAAAAATTTTTATGTTGATGATTTGCTGTGTTCCGTGGATAATACAGAAATGGCTAAACAGATATTCATGGAGGCTAGAGCTATAATGAGGGAGGCTGGCATGGAGCTTAGAAAATGGCAGACCAATCATTCTCAATTACAAGAGTTTATGAGTCAGTCCTGTGTAGTACCTGATGCAGCGGAAAGTACTGAGGATTCTGGTATTAAGGAGTTGTGGGCAATAGACGCAAAAGTGCTAGGCATTGTTTGGCAGCAAGGAGAGGATTTGTTTACCTTCAATGGGAAATCTTTAGTAGAGCTGGCTGAGAATGAGACAAGGTGGACAAAACGTACAGCTCTTAGTTTGTCTTCAAAGGTCTTTGATCCTCTTGGATTCCTGGCTCCATTTGTGATAAAGTCAAAAATTTGGTTTCAGAGCCTCTGGGAAATTGGACTTGGTTGGGACCAAGAGTTACCTGATCATATGGTGGTAAGGTGGAATTATTGGTTCAAAGAATTGGCACATCTTGAAGACATTGAAATCCCAAGATGGTACTTTGGAGAGTTGAACAATAGTCCAGATAATTTGGAGCTGCACATCTTTTGTGATGCAAGTGAGGAAGCCTATGCAACTTGTATTTATATAAGAGGCACATTTCAAGAGGAAGTAAGTAGTTGCAGGTTGGTTGCTGCAAAGAGCAGAGTAGCACCTTTGAAAAGACTTTCTGTTCCAAGGTTGGAATTGATGGGTGCAGTTATTGCTAGTCGGCTTGCAGTTACAGTGCAAAAGTCTTTGGCCCTCTATGAAATTCCTAGCTATTATTGGACAGACTCCACTATAGTTTGGTACTGATTAAGAAGCCAGGCAAGGAAATGGAAACCATTTGTTGCCAATAGGGTGGAGGAAATTCAAGCGCACACAGATCCCAAGCAATGGAAGCATTGTCCAGGCACCCAAAACCCCGCTGATTTACCAACACGAGGAATTTCAGTGAAAGATCTTGCACAGTCAAGTTTGTGGTGAAATGGGCCAGAGTGGCTAAAACTTGGAAGTGAAAACTGGCCTTCTAATCAGCCTATTGTAGGAGAATGCCAGGCTGAAGAAGCATGGGTGAGTGAGGTGAGAAATTGCACTGTGAACAGTTGTCAAGTTATGCAGCAGGACCCCATATTGAGGCTTGAGGACATTAGCAGTCTGAAAAGGTTGTTAAGAGTGACAGCATGGGTATATAGATTTACCAACAATATTAAGGGAGAAACAAGAAGGGAAGGAATTCTGAACAGTAAGGAGATTCAGCAAGCCAGGAAATACTGGGTGGTATATGTGCAGAAGGAAAAATTTAGTGAAGAGAGGGAATTGCTCACCAACCGTCCATTACAGGTTCTACCAACACATTCTGCTCTGAAGGGTTTGGATGTGTTTTTGGATCAGGATTTATTGAGAGTAGGAGGTAGATTACAGTTTTCTGGGCTTCCAGAGGAGAAAAGACATCCAATTTTGCTCCTTCTGGGGGGCACTTTGTGGACCTTTTGATCCTGGATACTCATCATAAGTTGTTACATGCTGGAGTTAGAGAAGTGATAATAGAGATCAGACAACAGTTTTGGATTCCCAAAATTAGACAAGTAGTCAAAAAGGTCTTGCATAAATGTGTGGTTTGCAAGCGTTGGAGTGCAAAGCCTTATTATGAAAAGGTGGCTCCACTTCCAAGAGAACGGTGTGTCTATACTGCCCCATTTGATGTAGTGGGAGTAGACTTCGCAGGTCCAGTCTATGTGTATGAGCAAGGGGAGTCTAACAAAGGTTATATATGTCATTTCACATGTGCTACCACCAGAGCAATCCATTTGGAGTTGGTAAGCAACTTAAGTAGTGATGTATTTCTTTTGGCCTTTAAAAGGCTTGTGAACAGAAGAGGTTTCCCAAATAAAATCATATCGGATAATGCAAAAACCTTCAAAAAGGCTGCAAAGGAACTCCAAGAAGTTTGGTCCTTGCTAAAAGAGGAAGGATTCCAATACTACTTTTCACACCAAGGGGTACAGTGGGAGTTTATTGTTGAGAGAGCACCATGGTGGGGAGGATTTTGGGAAAGGCTAGTGAGAAGTGTAAAGTGTCCATTAAAGAAACTTTTAGCTAATGCTCATTTGAGCAAAGAAGAATTCTACACTGTTTTATGTGAAGTAGAAGCAATGGTGAACAGTAGGCCTATCACTTTTGTTTATAACAGTATGCAGGATGCAGAGCCATTGACACCAAATCATTTTCTTTGTGGTAAACGATTAACATCAAGCCCCAGTGTGCCAGAAGACTTGCAGCCTATCCAGAGCACTCAAGGAGAGTTAACCAGACGGTTCAGGTACCTTGAAGAGCTACAACATCAGTTATGGAAGAGGTGGTAGATGGAATACTTGCCAGAACTCAATTATTACCGATCAGGCAATGTAAAGGGCTCCAATGCAAATTGTATGAAGGTGGGAGAAGTGGTAATGATTGGGGATGAAAGATCAAGGCAATGCTGGAAGCTTGGCATAATTGAAGAGTTGTTTGTTGGCAAAGACAATTTAGTTAGGTCTGCACTGGTAAAGACTTCAGGAGGAAAATTAAAGAGACCTATACAAAAACTCTATGCTTTAGAAATCAGCATACACACGGAGAGTCAAGATAAAACATTTGAGTTACAGCCTCATGGAGAAGGCTTGGCTAACCTTGCAGAAGGTAATGACAACAATGCCTCTTCGGTGGGAAGTGTTAGAAAATCTAGAAGAGGAAGAACCATTGTTGTCCCAAGGCGATATGATGACTAAGCTGATTGATGCAGCATTGCTTGTATATATTAAGTTAAGGTGTGTATATATATCCATCTCATACTTGTAAGGTTAGTGAAAAATTCACTTAATTTAGAGCTAGCATTTTTGGGCTCTTGTGGCATCATTGTTTGGGCACTCTTGTGGCATCATTTTTTGGGGCGCTGCGCGTCTTTTCTACTCGTTTGTGGAATGCCGTACTTACAGGGTGTGGTCTTATAGAGAGCTCTCTTAAAATTCAGTTTGGTTGTTTACATACAAGATTGTTGCATCGTGCAATAGTGCAGGTTGTGTTGTTGTTGCAAGGTTTAGAAAGAAGACCATAAATAGTGCCCCTTTTGTTTTTTATCTTAAATTCATGCAACTGAGGCCTAAGGTAGGCCCACATCGAGTCAGCAACCCTGAGGTAGGACCTAATAGGACCTCCAAGTTCATAAGTTTTTAATTCTAGCTTAACTTGGGCTGCAGGTTGAACTGGCCCTTCAGAGCCCGTTCACGGCTCAGCTGGGATTTTGAACTCTCCCCCCCCCCCCCCAAAAAATAACACCTACAAAAAAAATGTTCCTGCCATACAGGAAGATGGGCCAAAAACCAGGTTCATGGCTTTTGAGGGGCCTAGACACACTGCATTTGAAAGATTGGAGGTCATAGACAGGGGAAAGCTGGTAATGGATTTAAACTGGAACTAATCACATTTAGGACATCTGTCTGCAGAATTTCCTTGGCTATTTTTCCATGGCCAAAGTATTTTCTTCAACCTTTTTCCGTACCTGCCTCTGGCAGGGAGGGTGGAGAGAAAGAAACTTATACTTTTCTATTCAGTTTTCTATTATTGCTAAAATAGTTAAAAGAAAAAAACTTGTTTCACTCCAAGAGTGGACCAGAAGGTCTTTGAGGCTTCCTCTTGTCCTTGTAACTCCTTGTAACTCTCTATCATCCACATAGATTTCTTATATTTGGCTGAATCGAATGAACACAAATTAGCACTTCACTGTGAATTTTAAAAAGGGTATTGACTACAAGCCTCTTAATTAATAAATTCCCCCTAAAATTAATGATTTTACATTAATTCATAACTCCATCAACCTACCTAAGGCCCAATCATAAATTTAATAGTTAAACTTTTACTAAAACTATGAAAAATCATTTGATTCAACCTATAAATGTGATTATGGGGTTACAAAAATCAAACACTAGTCTCTATGTGTGTAGGCCTACACGGATATTTTAATTACCACCCATGTAATCCATCATTACATAGCCTATTTGTAGATTCTATATGTAAAAATTCTATATATGCAAAACTATATGTAAAGATTAGTAATTATAGTGTCAATTTAAAGCAATATATATATATATATATAATTTAGTGGTGGACCGGATGTCAGTTTTTCAACATCTGCGGATGCGGATCTTTAATTTCAGTATCCGCGGATGCGGATGCGAATATTTAGTTAATCTATCGATATAATATAGAATTATGAATATGACATAATTTTTCAAATTTCTTGATATTATCATACTATGGCAGGCAATGCATAAGAATTAAAATTAATATTTTCATTATGATAAAAATAATAACTTTCTCAAGAGTTTCAGCCACAGAAATTTTAATGAAACAAGTTTCATTCAATTTTCTGTGTTACCAAGTATTTATATTTTGAGGTTTATATATTTGTTTGTTCATTAATAATTAATACTTTACATGAAATGTGCATGACTGGGCCTTATAAGCTAATTTATAAGCTAATTTAATTGTAAATTGCATAATTTATTAGAGGTAATATCCGCATAATATCCGCAGTCAGAAGTGCGGATAAGGATGTTAAAAATTATGCGGATGCGGATATCCGGTCCACCACTAAATATATAAGCCAAACATAGAATTTCCTAATTCAAGATTCAATACAGCCAAATGCAACAGTCTAAAACTAAGAGATTCCTTCTAAAATCAATAAATGATCTTGCAATGGCTCCTTTTCTGACAGCCTTTTTCTTTTTAAGGAAAGCTAGCTTATCCATGCTAATTGTAGGCTTATCAGTCTCAGCCATAATTATGAAAAAGAAAATTAGGAAGGCAAATATTGAAGGCTAAAGTATAAGAGTGAACTTAAATATCTAAAGTTGTCAACAGCATGCAGTGCTTAATATTCGTCCTAGCCTAAGGTGGGCCTAACAACAGGATTAATCTATTACCTGCCCTATCAAGGCCTAATGGTAAGCTGTGTAATTATTTGCTCTAAGTGAGGTGACTTTGGAGGAATTTTGATAGGCTCCCTAGTTTTCATATGGAATGCGCCCCATGCTGCAATGAGAATGTTTATTTGATTGGATTACAGCTGGTGATTGGTCTGCCGAATGTTTCGAATGCACCATTTTTGTTTTCCGCCTGATATATATATATATATATATATATTAGGGTGCAGTGAAAATATTAAACCGTCTTGCCTCACTCATGATTTAGTGCATTGACCCTCTAGAAGTTCTAAATAGGTAATATTTTCTTTTTAGGACCCTCCACCCGCCGCATTTTTGCCGAAAACAAAATGGCTGAAAGTCATATTTTGAAAGACCTCTAGTATAATATCTATCGGTTTTTGAGCGAAGATATCGTGTTATATTGTGCGTTATTTGGTTATGACTATGATACCGAGTAAATATATTCACACAACACAAGCGATACTTACTAATCACCAACTACTTAAGAACACACAGACGCTTATCTAAACATCTGTCTCACTCAAGGTCAATTACATCTTGCATATGGTTGATAAAGGATGGGGGTAGGAGCCGCATGCTGCATATTGTAGTATGGGTGGCTACAAAGACCACTGAGTAAAATATGTTTACATTTTAATTTTAGAGCTTATATATAATTTGTTTTAACTAATTATGCGTTTTGTATTTTTTCAGATTTTCATAATGTGATATTTCTGTAGAAATTTAACTTCAGATCTAATATGGCAAAATCCCTACTAACTAGACAGTCGGTGAAGCAACATTTTCTGTTCGGAATTGCAAGTGAATTGCTACATAATGTCTTACCCTCTAATTTGGGAGATATTTTCTTCTACTGAAGGAAGGCTCATCTGCAAAATTGACAAATAATGATATTCTCGAAACGATAGCAGAAGCATTGGTCAAAGTGTGAAACGTTCATCAATACCCTCAATAAGTAAAAAATCCATAATTACCAAGCTGAAACGCTTTACCGACAAGGTTACGCAACTCAATTGATCCAAAAGCAGTGCGAAGCTTATTGAATTGTTCAAAAACTCATTGGTAGAACTCTTTGACATTTGTGCCTGTAAATGAAATGCAACTTCGTTTCGCACCAAGATTTTGGCCGCCGAAAAAGCGGATGTAAAGAAAAACATTATTTGTGTTTGTCCAAAAGAATCAAGAAAAGCCAAAGAAGAACTGAAATTCCTTGAGGATCAGAGGACTATGCGAAATATGGTGATTGGTGGTGTTACGTTACCCTTTCAAAATCTATAGCAAAAAGAAATGCAAGAAAGTTGAAGGAGCAACAAGGAAGTAAACGAAGAAAAATAATCATGCATGAAGAATTCGAAAAGGTAGTCACTGATGATGTGCTTTCACCTGATACTAATACTGATCTCTCTAGTATCGAAGAAAGTTCAACAACTGAGTCTGAATATGAATGCTCCAACATTCAAATGAGAGCCCCTTTACCCAATCTCGCCATGGAAGCAGACAGATTTGGTGTTTCAAATAGCGCTGCATCGGCCATTGCTTCAGCTACTTTGGTGGATTTGGGTATCATTACCGATAAAGACAGTGACTTTTTTATTGATCGAAGTAAGGTGAGAAGAGAGAGAGACAGAAATTGAGAAAAACATTTCAAGATGAAGCTGCACAAAGTTATGGTGATGTTAAAGCTTTATATTTTGATGGGAGAAAAGACAAGACGTTGGTAAAGACAAATAAAGATGGTAAATGGTACCAGGATATAATTGTTGAAGAACATTGTGTACTATTGAGTGAGCCTGGTGAAGAATACCTTAACCATTTGAGCCCTAAATCTGGAAAAGCAAGTGATGTATCTGAATCGTTGTTCGTTTACTTGAATGAAGTGACACTAGACCAGAATCTCCAGGTGATAGGGTGCGACAGTACGAATGTCAACACTGGGTCTAAAGGTGGCATAATCCATTTCATCGAGCAGAAGCTGAACCGACCATTGCAATGGAGCATTTGTATGTTACATACAAATGAACTTCCTTTGAGGCATCTGTATGAGCGACACGACAGGAAAACAACTGGGCCAAGATCATTCAGTGGATCTATTGGTAATGCTCTTAAGACTTGCCACGAGATGCCTGTGGTAACGTTCTCCCCAATTACGGATGGGGCCGATAGCATCCCAGTTCTAACAGATGAGGTCATAGAAGATTTAAGTAATGATCAACAATACATGTTCAGAAAAATTGGGGCCATAATATGATAGAAGGATATGTTGACGGAAGCATAGAGAAACTCAAGCCTGGTCCCCTTAACAACTCTAGATGGTTAACTCTAGCTAACAGACTATGTCGTTATTATGTCTCCCAAAAGAATCCCTCCAGAGAGTTACGTAGCCTTGTTCTGTTCATAGTAACAAAATATGGTCCTAACTGGTTCAATATAAAATTTAAACCGTATCTGCCTGATGGACCCAAACATATCTTTGATGCGATAAAAAGGTTCAAACTGTTACTCTAAGATACACAAAAAGTTGTCCAACCTTATATATCACGGAATGCCTATTTTGCTCACTCAGAAAATATTCTTCTATCAATGCTGTCAGATAGTGAGCAAAAGCTGCGCAAATTTGCAATCGATCGGATAATACAGACAAGAAAGTGTAAGAAAGCCAATACAAGGAAAATCAGAGAATTCAGAGTGCCAGAATTGAACTTCAAAGCATCACATTGGACAGACATCATCTTCTGGAATAGGATTGATATCAGTGAACCACCTCTCACTTCTAAATTGTGTGATGAAGAATTGCTTGAGTACGAAACAAATTGTTTCAAAGTTGAGTAATACCCCATTCACACACAGAACGTCAAAAGAGCCGTGAAATTGGTTACAGATGCATTAGCATCAGTAATATCACAGGTATCAAGAGACGGATTTATTAGATCAAGAATAAAAAGTCGTTCTCTGCTTCCCTCACTTGAAACCAAAATGGATCTGATGCCTCTCCTGAAAAAATATTAATATTTGAGATGCGCGAGTTTTATATCGCATTCAAATGTAATTGATTTACGGCATCCAACCAAGTGAGACCAGATACAATTTTATTTCAATACAATGCATGCACAATGGTGTTTTTTAAGTATAGTTTTGCATTATAAAGCGTTTTTCTTCAAATATTTTTTTTGATAGAACACTTAGTTTTTATGTTATCAGCATATTTTTATTTATGGACAACTGGCTGATGCCCATTTTGCTTTTATGTAAAAATGCGAGAGATGGTTTGAGTTACAAACATTAAATGACTGAATACATCATTTCTATGTTCTAATACACCAAAATAAAGTGAGGCAAATAAATTTGAAATAAAAAGTTGTTGCCCTTATATGACCTCAAAAACAGAAAGTGCCGGAAATTTCGCTCACCCCCCCCAGATAGATGCTATTTCAGGAGATAATTCATCGTGCAAAATTTTATTCGTATTGCTCAATATTTAGAGGTCGCCCTCATTGTCTATATTTTGATACTATTGGTCCCAGGGCATGCAGGTCCCCCCTATTCAAAAGTAGGTATTAGCCGCTCAAAGGCGGGGGGTATCGTGGTTGCCAGCCACTCATTGTTACTTGCCTTTGTTCAAAAGTGTCGCTTTCTTGCAGTCCTGGAACTTCTTTCGGTGGTCTGCGACGACTTGAAGGAGGAATTGGAGCTGCTTCTCATCGCTGGTCAGCTTCTTGTTAAAGTTTTGAATAAGGGCAACTCCTCTCTCTGCTCTGTCGTTGACCACAGCCAGGGACCGGACCAGATTTGCGGCAGCTTGAAAGCTTTGGGACTGGGGCCATTCGCGGAGGTCTTGGCGGAGGAAATCATCCGGAAGAGCCAACCTCGTGAAAAGAGCCTTGGAGTTTGCGGACACCAGTTGCTCAAGACCCTTTCCATCGTCATCCAAGAAGATCATTGCATCCAGCTTCGGTCTTTTGGGAGGATCTTCTTCTTCCTCGCCTTCCATGGCTTCCACCATCAACTGCTTTGTTCCCCAGGACACCTTTTCATCGAAGAGAGACAAACCGACCAGTTCCTCAGGAAGATACCACAGATGGTGTGAGAGCTTCTTGGCAGTCGCCTTGCTGATGGCCTCGTGCGGGTACTTCAACAAGGTCTTCGTGAGGAGGAAGTCGTTGAGAGGAGCCTGGTGAGGAAGTGGAGCCGTTGTCCAGGCTTTCGCGTACACGATGACAGCGAACAAGGCGAGTTCTTTGATGCCCTTCTCCTCCACTGCGGTCAACTTGAACTGGTCCCGAAAAAGCCAGATTTTGATGGCGTAGAGGACCTTGGCCATCCAGCGAGCTCGGTGCATTGCTCCAGGAGCACTGAAGTGAATGCCTCGCTGTAGGGTCCCCCCAAGGAAGATGATGCAGAGTTCCACGAGTTCCCTGTAATCTTCCCTGGTATGCTCCGTCTGGGACTGGAAGAACTGAAGGAATTCTTCCTTGACCGGGGCAACTGCAGCCTCCACAACACGATCAGTGATCGCGAGCTTGAAATCCTTCTGGTTGATGAAAGACCACTTCCCCCGAAACCGATTGGAGAGCTGGATATCCCGTCCTGTTGATGGAACTCGCAGTGCGGCCTCGAAAGCCGCTCTGATAACCAGTTCCAAGATGTGGTGACGACAAGCAAGGTAGAGAAGATCTCTTCCCAGCTTCTGTTCAATCAGGCAGCAGGCTCCGGAGCGATGTCCTGTGTTGGATGCTGTTGTAGCAAAACACAGAGTTTGAACCCGGTCACTGATACCCCACTCCTGCAGGCAAGCAACAACAGCTGACGCTTAAGCCTCCCCGGTTCCTGTGTGAAGCTTTGGGACCCCAAGAAGCTGCTCAACTCCTTGCCACGAAACAATGATTGGAAGACGCTCTACGTGCTCCCTGCTCGTCAAGTCCTCCATCAACTTCCCGTCCCAATCAGGCCCGGATCTAGAAGAATGGGGGCCCGTGGCTAATTTTTTTTTGGGGGCCCCCCTTGGCTACAATTTTTATTATATAAAGATTATAAGCTTTGTTTACGAGGAAAATTAAAGGTTTTCAGAACAAACATATTACTTTGCTTTATTTATTTAGTTTTCAGAACAAACATATTATTCTCCCTACCAAAAACCTCATCTTCCCCACGCAAAGGCAACCCACGTTCAGCACAGTACAAAATCACATTGAGCGAACGCTCCAGAATGGATACCCAGTAGCTTTTTTCCATCCTGAGGCTTGTTTCAAGTTTCTCATCAATGCAGCCTTGCGCAGAAACACGTGCAAATGCAATTGTAGAATTCCAGTGCATTTGTGTTTTTTCATGTCGTTCCATCATTAGACCAGCATGCTTCCAGTTATCAAATCCATTGACGAAATCAGTATTTCCAGCTGAGAATAGGCGGCAGTAGAAGCAAAAAGCTTTACCAGTTGCGGGTGAGTAACAAAGCCATGAACGTTCTGTTTTTTCCTTTGTCAATGGATGCACGCGAATAAACATATTTTGTCCAAAATAACGATGCTGATCTTTGTAACCACGCTTTGATGCTGAGAAATTGGCGTCCTTATGCTGGCAGCGTAAGCGAAGTGGACATTTTCCTTCTCCCGACTCAGATTCAATTAGTTGAGCTTGTATCTCTGGTTGTACAGGCTGCAACCATAGTCCAACATCCAACACAAAATCAGCGGTTTCGGATTACTGCGACGTTGAGGCCCCTTCTGTTTCCAAGGTAGATGAAGGGACATTTACAGGGACAGACGCTGGAACAGCTTCATGAATAGTAGACAAAGTAGCGGCTTCATGGATAGACGAAGTAGCGCCTTCAGTGACAGGCGAAGCAGAATCTTCAGAGCCAGACGTAGTGGCAGTAGCCGAAAAGTACTGTTTAATAGACTTTGTTTCTGCGATGACCTTCTGTAGAGACTCAGCTTTTGCAGTAGCCTTCTTTCGTTTGCTACTTCCACTTTCGTAAGATCGCTTAGACATTTCACCTCACAATAAAAAATCTGAAATAATGTAATAATAAATGTAAAAACCTAAAATTAAAATAAATAATGTAGAAAATTTGGGGGCCCCCCCTCAAATGCGAGGCCCGTGGCTGCAGCCCACATAGCCCACCCCTAGATCCGGGTCTGGTCCCAATGGACGACGAGGGGACCTTCACCCGGGAATTCTTCCTTCATCTTTTGTGCCGTCACCGATCGGTGCCAAGCCCGAAGTCGCTGAATGGAGTTGCGGTTTATGTTCAGCTCTTCCGCATTCCGTCCGAGACTGCTAGCAGCTTCCGTCAGTATGTAGGCGGCTCTCATGGAGGAGATCTGTGTCCTGTCAAGTGCGGTTGCCAGTACGGCTTTCATGATGTTGGTCCTCCCCCTACTTTGCTTCGGAGGGCACGCTCCTCCGCAGGCACCTGAGTCGTCCCCTGTCTCCTCTTCGGATGCGTAGGAATAAGACGACTAGAAAACTGCTCGGCTGGTAGATGCTTCGCACTCCTCAGCGGCTTTCCTCTTCTGGAGCTTCTCCTGAACATTCCTCTTCGCCGCTGCTTCATTCCTTCTCGTTTGCTCCAAGTCCAGTCCAGCGATGTATCCAGTCCTGTCCTTCTGCCTCTGCATCTGGAGGAAGGCCTTGTCTTCAGGGTTCTTGAACATCTTCATGGCATCCGCGTGCGCAATGTCGAACAGGTCGTTCAACTTCTCCTTAAAATCTTCTTTTTTCTTGTGCGCATCGCCGGTCCTGGTCTTGTGTTTTTTCAGCCCTTTCCACTCGTCGAAGGTCCCTTCGAGTTTGGCAATGCAGTGCTGTTTAGCAAATGCTTGCCAAATGCCAGAATTCCATTACAGCCCTGACGGTGTTGCGGCCTGCCTCACGGACAGGCTGCTTCTTCTCCTCGTGAAGGAAGAGGAAATGGCCAAAGGCCTGACCAATGGAAGGAAGCTTCCTTCCCCGATTTCTTCCAAAAAATAAACACCAAGATAACGCTTCTGTCGCGTATCCATCATGTATCAATCCTGCAAATGAGAACAAGAGTATGAGTAATTAGTATGAGTATTAGTATGAGTAATTAGTATGAGTATTAGTATGAGTATTAGTATGAGTAATAGTATGAGTAATTGAGTATACCGAAAACCTAATAGAAGGAAAACTTTGACGTGCCAGGGCGACCTCTAAATATTTCTCGAAAACCGTCATATTTCGCACAGTGCAGTTAGACGAGTAACGGAACAAATTGAGTGGGTGAGAGGATACAAAATCGACACTTCAGTTTTAAGGGCCACCCTAATATATATATATATAATATATATATATATATATACACAGAGGGTGATCAAATTATTGGAGCCACCCCTTGAAAAACACATTTTCATTATAATATGGTGTTTTTAGTTTAAATAATAACTTTTTAAGTATGCAGACAGTATTCCAAATTGTTAACACATGTAGTGTTCTCCATCTGAATAACAGAAACTGGGGATAGGGGTTAATTTGGGGAGTAGGGGGAGGGGAGTATGTGAAAAGTGGGTTCAGTAGTGTTTCAGCTGTGAACGTGGAAGGTTGTGTCAAGTGGTCAGGTGCGTTAAGTGTATGCTAAGTTAATGATAAGTTATTATATTTAAACCATTGTACGTGGAATATGCACTCATACACCCATATGATATTGTTTCTCAGCAAAGTATTGTGATTCTTTTTATTAAATTAGTGTTTCTTTACAGGAATAACTTTTATGTACTGTAGACTACCCAACATGGGTAAGAAATGTGATCTATCGCCAAAGATGAAAGGTAGAATGCTCTCGCTGCTGACTGCAACTGATTATTCTCACAGAAAAATAGCCCGAGAACTGAATGTGTCACGTGCGAGTGTTGACAGGATCGCATCAAAAATTAAAGTTGAAGGGGATAATCCAGAGCTGACTCCAAAAAGAAAGGGTAAATGTGGTCGGAAAGGGTAACTACACCTAGAGCCGACAGATGCATTGAAAAGAAACTAGTAAATAATAGGAGAAGCACTACTAATAAACTTAAATTGGAGCTGGAGAAGGAAAACATCAACATTTCGACAATGACCTTAAGAAGGCGTGCCAGGGAATTTGGATTGAGTAGTCGCCGGCCAAGGAAAACGCCAAAATTGACTCCAACAATGATCAAGAAACGCTTAAAGTGGGCTAAATACTACTCAAAGTTCACTGTAGATGACTGGAAATCGGTAAGTCACAATATTTTAGTGATCTTGTATGCTTATTTTGAGTAAAATGTATTATTTTGATATTTGTATGACAAGGCACATTTCATTTTGGTTGCAATCATTTCTTTCTCTTTTCATTTGCAGGTGTGTTTCAGTGACGAATCCACATTCCTAGTCATGTCTGATAAATCACAGTACGTTAGGCGACGTGTTGGTGAGGAATATCATCCAGACTGTGTCGTAAGTACGGTTAAGCATCCAACATCTGTCATGATATGGGCAGTGACAAGCGGTAAAGGTACTGGACGAATTTACATTGTTGAGGGTACTATGAGGCAGGACCAATACCGAAAGGTTTTGGAAACAAGACTTATTCCACAGATCGTCAACTGGTTTCCAAATGGTGAGCCATTCTATTTTATGCAAGATTCGGCCCCATGCCACACTTCAAAGTCAGTTAAAAGTTTTCTGGCTGCAAAGAATATTCCTCTCATGGATTGGCCAGGAAATTCTCCGGATATGAACCCTATCGAAAACCTATGGGAAATAGTAAAGCGTAGACTGAAAGGCGAGGAAATAACAACCCAAATACAGTTAATTAATAGAACGAATAATTGCCTTTGGAACCGTGATCCTGATATACAGGCCAGCTGCAAAGCCTGTATAGAGAGTATGCCTAGACGGGTTGCTGCCTTAATTAAGGCCAAAGGAGGACCCACTAAGTACTAAATGTGGTTAGTATGACTGTAGAGTGTCTATAAATATATTCTGAAATAAAATAACTGTTTAAATTAGCCAAATTTTACTATTATTAGCATTAGAAATAAACTTAAAAAATAGTTTTTCTTGTATATGTAGTGGCTCTAATAATTTGATCACCCTCGGTATATATATATATATATATATATATATATATATATATATATACCGGGTTGAACAAAAAAGACTATTACCCAACTTTTGAAAAAAATTTGTGACACCCTATATATTGATCTTACTGCTGAGGCCGTACGTTGTACCCATACTTTTACTCTTTCAAACGCTGTCTTTGAATCTAGATTCAACGCCCCAGTTGTAGAGGTACAGACTCACAACTGGAGGGAGGTATCAGAATATGGTGCTCAATTGAAAGGCGGTCAAAGTCAGCAACTGATACATTCAGATGACAGTCAGTTTCTCCATAAATAATTAATTTTCCTAATTTTTACACAAAATAATTAGTTTATTTCCTTTTTCACTTCAGACCATCATTCTGCTATAGTTCGTGAACAAGTTAAGTTATAACAATGAAATACTCTTTGGAAGATGAAGCATTGATATTAAACCTGTGTAAGGAGAAACACGGGTGCAAAACGAATGAAGAAAGAGTTTCCAAATAAACGATAGATGATACCTGGACTTCAATATCTCATAAAGAAAATCGATATCACAGGGTCGACCAAACGAAAAGAAGGCAGTGGAAGGCCAAAACCATCGATTCCCAGACAGACAAGTGTTGAAAATATGGTTCAGCAAAGAGAAGACCTTTACGGTTCCTTCAACAATAAACACACAAAATGGCCGAGTTTATGGAAGACAGGACCAAAAATCTATCAGTCTATATCAACTTTGCAGGGAACGTCTGCATTTTTCTCAAAAAGTCATGGTTTCCATCTTTATTTCAAAGTTAAGGAAGTCAGAGATTGTTTTTGTTGATCAAAATGCCAAAATCACAGCTGCTTATTACCAAGAAAAAATCCTTGATGCGGTAGATCATTGGCGAGCAAGGTTGCAAGCGTGCATTGATAATGGAAGAGGGCACATTCCGCATAGGCTTGGACTCAATTAATTAAATGTATAGAAAGAGAAAGTTTTTCTACCCGTGTCTGTATAACAGCGAATTACAAAATAATGGTTACACTTTGCAAAAATCCAACTTCATCACGAGATACACCATGAAATTCTATACAGGACACATACAGGGTGTCCAGAAATGTTTACCCTGAAAACAGTATGCTCTCATGTTTTAATGACGAATCTTACATCCGTTTTCTTTTTACAGGTGATCTCGTACATGCATAGAGTTTCTGTGCTTGTGTGTTTCGTCTACCGCATTCGCCGCTAGGAGCGCTAGTGTCTGTGACAGAGAAGGCACAATGTGTTGTGTGGCTTGCAGAAACAAAATCTCCTGTCAGTGTTCAGCGAAGGTTCAGAACAAAGTATGGAAAGAATCCACCTGATGTGAAGTTAATTAAGTCGTGGATGAAAAAATTCTTGGAAACTAGAAACATGGAAAAGGGAAAGAGCAGTGGTAGACCATCAGTTTCCGATGGGACGGTGGAAAACATTCAAACTGCTTTCACACGGTCACCAAGGAAATCGGTGAGACAAGCTTCATGCCAACTAAAGATACCGAAGTCTACGGTGCACAAGGTGTTACACAAACGTTTGAAGTTATACGCCTATAAGGTACAAATTGTTCAAGAACTGAAGCCTGATAACCGTCCAAAACGTGAACAATTCGCTATTGACATTTTGAACAGCGTTGACGAGGATAATGACTTCTTGTTACGTGTCTGCTTTTCAGACGAGGCTACATTTCATCTTAGTGGTAGGGTCAACAGACAATGTGCGTATTTGGGGATCGGAAAACCCACGTACCGTAAGGGAGCATATTCGGGACAGTCCGAAGATCAATGTCTGGTGTGGACTAATGCATGACCAGATAATTGGTCCTTTCTTCTTCGCTGAGAACACTGTTTCCGCAACTGTGTACCTGGATATGCTCACCAATTACGCCATCCCCCAGCTGCAGGACAGGCAGCCAACTGTCATCTTCCAATAAGATGGGGCACCCCCTCATTGGGTGCATGTTGTTCGTGAAACTCTCGACGCAACATTTCCAAATCGATGGATTGGCAGGGACGGGCCAATCCCATGGCCCCCAAGATCACCAGGCATTACCCCGCTGGATTTCTTTCTCTGGGGTCATATTAAAGATTTGGTTTATGCAACAGTTGTTCCAGATATCAGGACATTGCGAGAACGCATTACGGATGCAATTGCAACAGTTAACCCACAAATGTTGGAAAATGTGTGGCGTGAGTGTGAATACCGTTTAGACATTTTACGTGCCACAGGGTGCACATGGTGGAAGCTTATTAAGTTCATTAACTATGTATCAAAACTTTTTATGTTTATCTACCTATGATTAAAACTGTTTGAATACGAGTGTTTATTTAAAAGTTATAGCATGCTTTAATCAGGGTAATCATTTATGGACACCCTGTATATTAATTGTACAAATGACATTTGATAAAGGTAAAATTATATTGTTCAAAATCAGGGTAATAGTGTTTTTGGCCCACCCTGTATATATATATATATATATATATTAGGGTGTCAATTTTCGGGGTGAAATGACTAAATTGAAAATCATGTGATTTGGTAGCAATTTAATGTAATCATTTGGCATACAAAATAATATCCTTGCTTCAGAAACAATAAAAAATAACTCCTACCTACATCAATTTTAATTAAAAAATTCCATTTTTCCGTAAATTCGTAACAAAATAACAAATGTGTGCAAACATCCTATCAACATTTAAAGTGGCAATAAGATATCATTCACGGTCTTTATTTGAAAGTAACTAATGCACTCATGTCCTTTTTGCTGCGGTTCCTTGATATCAGCTTGCTACTAAGTACTTGCGCTTTGATGTAGCCTTCTCGTCTCTCATGACTGTAAACTTGACTAGCTGCCTCTGTGACCATTTTCATACATCTCTCCACACTCTGAGTGTGAGGAGGCCACTTTGGCACTTGCATTGGGGCCTCTTTAAGTTGTGTTAAATCTTTGTTTGTTATACATGTTGTCAGTGGTGGCTCCAAAAATCCCGAACTCAAGTCAACTAATTCTGACAATTTCATGGCATTGACGTTTATCGGAGGTACCTTCTTTGTCTGAACAGAGCAGTCTCCCAGCTGGTCATCACCTAGTGATGTTCCTCTAAGCTTTAGAATGATTTCCACAGCCTCAGTTCGCTCTTTGGTACATTGGCTGCAGAGCATTGCCTGCAAAACTGCCTCTGGCCTAGCATACCAAGCAGACCTTCTCACCACAGGTAACACGATGTCCACCACTACTTTCCTTTGGGTTCTCAGTAGCTGTAATTGAAACAAGATGTGGTTGGGCCCCTCCATCCACATTGGATTAAGTTTTACATTGAACCAGTGAGCAAGATAAAACCCAATAATAAATTCAACAATCAACATCAAATTCTGTAGCATTTTGCCCTTCAGTGCATGTTTGTAAACCCAAATCCTGCAGAAACGAATCGCTGTAGTTAACCAACGACTGTGACTTACGGGTCCAATCTCCAAGAGAGCCAAATTTTGAGGCAACTCTCCTGATCTGATTGCTTGAACAATACGATAAGCGTAAGATTGATCCGTGCTGAGATCTTTCAGAACTTCTTCAGACAACACTGGAAGGGGAGGGCCTACTAAGACCTTTGGAAATTTTGTATTTATTTCTAATTCCGTTGCTTCATCTAGCATGTTGCCAAGGGGGCCTGACCACTTGTTGTTGCTCTTTGTAGGACCATCAAGTTCCTGGATGAGACGACGAAGAGGTAGTTCCCCTGTGTGCAAATCACATACAATCCAAACAAGCCTTCTTCCAAGTTTTTTCTCTAAATGCGTCATAACACCGCTCTGCCATCCAGTGTTCACCGCAGTTGAGTCTCCACCAACGGCCTGCAGTGAACTGTCAAGTCTTCTTTCTTGAAGCCAACATATTATTTGATCAGCAATTGCCTCTGCATGTTTCTTGCCTTCTACTTCTGCTTCAGGAACAAAGTGAAACAAATAGCGGCCACCAAGGTTCGGAACACACAGAGTAGTGTTCTTCTTTGATGAGACCGGGAAACTTTCTGTCCATTCCCTCTACCTCTAGGAGAACTTTTGTGTCATCTCTTCTTCCATCAAACAAAAGGCAAGAGAGACCTTCCTCCTTCAAATCTTTTTCATGCTGATCAGATATTTCCTTCATTATTTTTTCTTGTGCTCTTCTTATCTTATTATGATCTATCACTAAGGATGTATCCTCTCGGCTGATGAGGCCTGCATCTATCCAAGGGGCAGTGGCAATCTCTGCAGTCTCTCGTAGCCGCGTATGGTGGTGAATACTGGCAAGGGCAATGTTTGAGATGTCTTTAGTGTTGTATTTCATTCTCTTCGGCGAAGGTTCAGATGGCATTTTGGAGCTATCATCTGATGTTGCTTCTTTCTGTTCATCTGAAGAGCTTTCAAAGAAGCGAGAAACCTCTTGATATAGCTCTTCATCTCTTTGGGTGGCTTCTTCACTCTTCTTTTTCTTCCTTTCTTCCCTCTCTCGAATTTTCTCTTTTCTTAGCAATAACAATCTGTTTTTTGGTTTCTGAATAATCTGCCGAACCAATTTGCATACTTCCTTGGCCTCCTGCCTTTGTTCTCTGCGCCTTTATGAAAGCCAGCTCCAAAACAGGGATCTTCTCACGAGGACAGCGACAATCAATGTGAGGGTGAGGTTCTCTTCTGCATGAAGGAGAACAATTGGCTTCAGAACACAACTCTATGGGACACTGGCAGCTAAAAATGTCAAGAAGAGTATCAAGTGTGTGCAGAAATTTAATTTTCGTTGCTAGTTTTCCTTTACCAAGTGATGTCTCGACTGCTTTGTGCCACAGCTTTGTTAATTTTAGCTCAATAGTTCTATATTGATTGAGTACAGGTGGTTTGAGTAGCACGTTAGCTTTTTTTCATTGATGCAGAAGAGGGGGAATCATGTCCCTTATGAGCTCTTTCTCTGTGTAGTTCCTTTTATCCTTTGTATTTTGTTCACGAAGGAGTAACCCTAGTCTCAGCATGTCTCGCACTGTTGGTAGTTCTGATACGGGAAGCTCCTTGCCTGTACCGACTAACAGGCTCATGTGGCATGACGACTGACCTCTTGTCTTCAATTTTGGCATCTTTGGAATATCTGAAAAGAAAGAAAAAAACATTTAAGTATTTTATATCAATTACGATGTTTCAAAGTTTAGTCATTCGATGTTCGAAAATTCAATAAAAAAATATTTCATGGGATTACAACATAATTAGACAGAAGAATATGATAATAATAAATAATTGTAATAATCAATAATCCATACTTAGTTAAACTGTAGTATTCGTCTAGTAGAATAATTATGAAGTAGGTACAAGAGCAATAACAGCAAACCACCGTCTATGACATCTAAGAGGCAACTGAGGACTGAGTGTGAGGGACAGTTCTATTCATGTTTTGACTTGTACATTGTACAACAACTATATGACTTTGGAAACACTCCATATGCGATCAGTGGGATAATTCTGTGACAGATGAATAGTTAATCAATTTATGTCCTATTATTTAGTAAAATAGTCAATTTCTGAAACTTTAAGGTAAAATTGATGTAGGTAAGGGTTATTTTATTTCATTTTGGTTGGCCAATTTCAAGTTTTGACATGAAAAGACACTATATTTTCACTACCAAAATTGATGTGAAAAAAATTGACAAAATTGACACCCTAATATATAAACGGTATATACACACAGTGATAATTTGGGTGCGATTTAGTTTTAATGTATTACTTTTGCAGATAAAACAATCTGTGAAAAGTTGCGAAAAATAGGCTACGTCTTCCGTTTAAACGGGTACAGGGAAATAAATCACCAAATAGCACCAATATTCCCTGCCTGACTAGGGAAATTTTCACGAGTGAATATAGGTATTTATATATCCAGAAACGCAATTTCACTGTATTAATTGAAAACTATATAATAATATTGCTAAATAATACCTAGAGACCATATCTATGTCAACCTTACTGAAAGGTCCCTATCAATCATTAATAGACCAGAAGCCGAGCCTACTTTCAACATACAAGTATTCGGTTGGTTTTCATAGTTTAGTAAAAATTTATAATTTGGATTCAAGTGGGGTGAAGGAATTACCAGATATATATATATATATATATGTGTGTGTGTGTGTGTGTGTGTATATATATATATTATATATATATATACAGGGTGGGGCACGGGAACCAAGTGTTTTTGGAATAATCAGGAAAATGATATTTATTTTTTGTAAAGAAAATATATTGGTAGAACAACATTCGTAAGAACATAGCATTTCAGTCATAATAATCATGTACCGAAAATTATATCTGGCATATGATGTCCTTGCCGTCGACGCATTGTTGAAGGCGTTTACGAAAATTGGCCTCCACTCTTCCCAGCAGGTCTCTGTTGATTTGGATGATTTGTTGACGGATCGCTTCCTTCAATGCATCTAATGTACGGGGCTTGTCCTCGTAGACACGTGACTTGAGGTACCCCCATAGAAAGAAGTCACATGTGGACAGTCAGGGGACCGAGGGGGCCATGCAATGTCACCAAATCTCGAAATGAGATGGTTGGGAAACAGGGGCGAAGAACAGCCATTGACGCTCTGGCGGTGTGTGGCGTGGCCCCATCTTGCTGAAACCACAAATGTCGACGAGCAATACGCCTTCTTCGTAACTCAGGGATGAAAAGGTGTTCACCATCTCAATGTAACGCCCAGATGTTATGGTAACGGTAACCCCATTTTGTTCGAAGAAATAGGGACCGATGACGCCAAACTTTCCACCGCGCACCAAACTGTAACCTTAGGGCTATGCAGCGGTTTTTCATGGAGTTGTCGCGGATTTTCAGCAGCCCAATACCGACAGTTTTGATTGTTGACGGCCCCATTAAGGTGGAAATGGGCTTCATCACTCATTACGACCATCATGTTTTCATTCTGCTCATAAAGTGCAAGCATTTCCTGTGCAAAATTCAGTCGTTTGGGGCAATCGTTTACATTCAATTCCTGCACCATCGCTAACTTGTATGGGTGAAAATGTAATTCTTCATGCAAAATCCGTCTAACAGTACGATTGCTGATTCCGAGTGGCAGCTGAATGTCTCCGAGCAGAGCGGCCTGGCTTTGCACATCGCTTGTCTGACCCTTTCAACGTTCTCTGGAGTACGCACAGTGCGTTGCGGCCCCTTCGGTTTTGTTTTCATTATTGAGCCTCCTGTTCGAAGATTGTTAACCCAACGTAAGATTGTGTCACGAGCGGGAACAGTCATTTCGATGAATGTTGAATCTGCGGCGAAACGCACGCTGAACTGCTGTCACTGACTCGCCACTCCTAACAAAATGATCATACGCGAACATGCGGTGTTCTAACGTCCACTGCTCCATGATGGCACCTGAAAGATAAAGGTGAGTGTTAGTTAAAGTTAAATGCTATGAACCCAGGAATGGAATGCTACCTACCGCACGCCCCTCCCATTCCTAATGGCCGATTACTAGCTATTCAAAAAACACTTGATTCCCGTGCCCCACCCTGTATATATAATATTATATATATATGTACAGGGTGTCCGAGAATTATCTGTACAATTTTTGGCTGTTATTAAAAGTCAACCATGAAGTGTAGAAATTCCAAATTCCAGTGTTGTCCCATTTTACAGAGAATCTCATTAAGTTTTTTCTGATACCAAGTTTTGACAAGTTTTTTAGAAATTCCAGTGTTGTCCCATTTTACAGAGAAACTCATTAAGTTTTTTCTGATAACAAGTTTTGACAAGTGTTTTCTTTTTCAGATATTCATACACACCCCTCTCCTTAATGAATCCACAGAAGAAAGCACAGTGTGGTTGAATGGTTTATCGAACAAAATCAGATACACAAGTTCAACGAAGGTTTAGAACTAATTACAACAGAAACCTCCATCAAGAGTAACCATACGAGCTTGGTATAAAAGGTTTAAGGAAACTGGAAGTGTAGAGCATAAGAAAGGAGCAGGCGGCCTCGAACGTCTTTTGAAATGTCGAGCGCATTCGAGAGGCTTTTGTTCGCAGTCCACGCAAGTCGACAAGAATTGCATCACGAGAGTTACAGATACCTCGTTCGACAGTGCATGATGTCTTGCGTAAACGTTTGAAGTTGCATCCTTACAAGTTGCAAATCTTGCACAGATTACGCAAGAAGATAAGGTCTCCCGTAAGGAATTTGCAATGACTCTGCTTGACAGAGTCGACCAGGACAATGCGTCTTGGCAAGAATCATGTTTTCGGACGAGGCAACTTTTCATGTTTCAGGCAAGGTAAACAAACAAAATGTGCGCATATTGGGGTCACAAAATCCACATTGCATAGAAGAGCACATCAGAGACAGTCCTAAAGTTAATGTGTGGTGTGGCCGGTTACATGATCGCGTGATTGGACCATTTCTTCGGTGAATCAACAGTGACCTCCAATACCTACCTGGACATGTTGCAACACTTTGTCTATCCGCAATTGGAAGCACTGCATCCACGCATCATTTTTCAGCAAGATGGCGCACCGGCACATTGGGCCTTTATCGTCCGTAAGTCCCTGAATGAGACATTCCCAAACAGGTGGATTGGCCGTGGAGGTGCAATTCATTGGCCGGCTAGATCTCCCGACTCACACCCTGTGATTTCTTTCTTTGGGGATTCGTCAAAGATCTTGTGTACAATACGCGGTGACAGACATCGATGATTTAAAAGCAAGAATCACAGCTGCTATTGAGCGAATTGATGTGGATATGCTGCAGCGTACAGGCAACATTTGGAGTATCGATTGGATGTTTTTGCGAACACTGATGGTGCACATATCGAATGTTTGTAACAACGTTACTTTAATAAAAGAAACTTTTGAAATACAGATTCTAAAACAATCTTGTTTAAGAATTTTATGTGTTATCAAGAATTTTATTAAAAGATGAAATTGTACAGATAATTTTCGGACACACTGGAATTTCTAAAAAACTTGTCAAAACTTGGTATCAGAAAAAACTTAATGAGATTCTCTGTAAAATGGGACAACACTGGAATTTCTACACTTCATGGTTGACTTTTAATAACAGCCAAAAATTGTACAGATAATTCTCGGACACCCTGTATATATATATATATATATATATATATATATATAAATATATATATATATATATATATATATATATATATATATATATATTTATCCCAGAACATACCAGCTGGCGGAAATAACTACATAATAAATAAAATTATTAGGTAGGATCTGTGTATTGATGCATCTGGCATCTTTTCCGTCAGCTGATGGGGAACTGCTTAAAAGATGGGAGCAAGTGTAGTTTACGTCCACCTGTGGATATATATATTTATCCCAGAACATACCAGCTGGCGGAAATAACTACATAATAAATAAAATTATTAGGTAGGATCTGTGTATTGATGCATCTGGCATCTTTTCCGTCAGCTGATGGGGAACTGCTTAAAAGATGGGAGCAAGTGTAGTTTACGTCCACCTGTGGTGTAGGGTTGCCAGACGTTCCGCATTTGAACCAAAAATCAAGCATTATTAAGCATTGTTTTAAAAAAAAAATTCTAATTTTGTTTGTTGTAACCGTTGAAGAAATCTAGTTTCAATTTGAAAAAAATTGTTCTTAAAAAAAACTCAGAAAAATTTTGTCCCGCAGAACAACCCTACAATGTGGTGCCTAGTGTGGTTTACGTTCACCTACATTATCCTAGTGTACTTTACGTTCCCCTGCATTTTCCTAGTGTAGTTTGCGTTCCCCAACTTTGTCCGCGTATATCTAATCAAATAAAACATTAAAACTAACGAAAATATTACGACTTAACCTAACCAATCGTCACTTTATATATATATATATATATATATATATATATATATATATATATATATATATATATATATATATATATATAAATAAATTGACGATTGGTTAGGTTAAGTCGTAATGTTTCCGTTAGTTTTAACGTTTTATTTGATGAATTCATTTAAAAATGTATCCTAAAGATCCCAGTGTAGTACTACGTTAGTAGTATGACCGCAAAATGGGAGAGTGCAAGAATATTGCAATGTTGCAAAGTCGATCAATGTATATATCAATATATATATATATATATATATATATATATATATATATATATATACAAGATGTGTCTTCTCAATTTCTTACATTTATTTTTTCGTTCATCTTAATATTCATTTATTCTTTACAGTATACTAAAATTGACAACAAACACTTTAAATATTCTATAAGAATAATATTAATTTTACCTATAATTCGAAAAACAAGGAAAGCATTCGTTAAAACAACTCTTTTTATTCGAGGAAAGGCAAAATATCTAACGGTATTATCTCGAAACAGGTGAAGCGCCGATCAAAAAGGTGAACCTTTGCGGTTAACCTGACCTACATAACGTCTCGAAACTGGTTTTCGTCTCACTTCACTTCAAATATTGTATTGATTATTGCCACTATTATTGAACTTAAAAAAACTTAAATATATGTACATAAGCATCACGTGATTGTTTTCCATGAACCAATTATTTATAGGCTAAATTAGCCTTTGATTAAGTAATGAATTTCCTTATCATATTCCCATATGCACCATAGGGTGGTGCAAATTGCAGTAGTAATAATAAGCTAAATCGGTTTTCCTTCTCCCCGAATTGTTCATTTTGACTAAGATCAAGCTAGTCACCCGCCTTAGACCTAGAGTTTAACGTTGAATCCGAACTATGCTCCAGCACAAGCGGGCAGAAATTACAAGTCATTGCCCAAACTCAAGCTCTCAACCTACCTCCGCTCAGCACCCCAGCGTCTTAACCACTAGGATACCTTGGGTGCCCTTTTATCTACCAGCACAACCAGACATTCATTTTCACGAACTAAGCACAATTTAATCACACTCCTACGCGAGAATTGGCAAGTAGAAAGTCAAGCCGAATAGATGAACCAAACTGTGGAAAGTTGAAGATCGAAGAGTATGACTGCAAATAATAATAATGCAAAATATTGTCGTGATAGAGCTTGCAAGTGGCAAATGTTAATCAATGTTGCAAAGGGGTGAGGGATATTGCATTAAGGGGTGGGTTCCAAAACGGGAAAACCGAGAACAGAATGGGCGCAAATAATATTGCAAATATTTGAAACTATCGTGGTAGAGATTGCAAGTGGCATTACACCTTGAGATGTGAGCATTAAATTTGCGTAGAGAAGAAAAAGACACCATTAGTCGACTAATCAAGACGTCCAAAGCGTGGACCCGTTATATCGGCGTTACGATTGATACACAAAATTTAACAGGGCCGCCCAGTTACATTGACAACCAATCATCAAACTTACGAACCGCCTATTAGTTTTTTGGGGTGGTGCTTGGGGATCATGCATATAAAAGGAAATATTTTCAGCTGGGAGTCACAGTTGTTATTTTCACCAGTGAATAAACATTGATTTATATCAAGTTCGAGATACTGCAGCGATGTCTACAATTAATATTTTAACGCAGCCGACCGGGACACATTATTTCCAACGCAAGCCGTTGATGATATTTGCAATGACGCTCCTTACGATCCGACGCAAGGGACTGCCGTAGAAATGTAAGTAATTATGTGCCTGTAATTTTATTTTTTGTAGCCAATTACTCGCGAACTGGTTATTTATTCAGTGTGCCTGTCATTAGGAGAAAGAGCACTGTTCTGGATTATTTCATATATATGAAGGGTTGCAGTAATTCATCTCATCACATTAAAAATGCTTCAATTAAGTAGTAGGTATCCGCAATTATAGATTAGTTTGCAATTAATATTAAGCTAAAGTACTGTTTTGATTCGTTGAATTTTTTATGGCAATCCTTTCCAAGTTTTAAATAATTTTATAATTTCCATAATAAATGTTATTCGGCATTTTCTCTTAAAGGAATTTCTCTGAACGGTTCGAAGATATCTTCACATTGCAATACTCTTACTATATGTATACTCTGCATATGTTTTAAGCAATTGGGTTTTTATTAAAAAAGAATCAATATGAACTAATTATTTATCCTTTCTCTTTAAAGGTCCGATGAGGACTTGACTCGTGTTATACAATCTTTTCGTTTGGAAGAAACCCATGTCGTGGACCTGAATACGGAGGTAGAAGTTTTACCGAGCAGTCAACCCAGCGATTGTCACATCATTAACGAAATAATGTAATTTTTTTTTTCTTGTTTCGACCTTTTTTTCGGGGAAGAAGACACAATGTATTTGCATCAATTTATTAAATGAAACAAATCACGTTTTTAGTACAATAACCATCTTAAGCTACAGAATATACAAACTAACATTATTGGTTGCAAATATATATACACACACGAACAAAACATCATACTGTACAACGAGAACGCACAATCGGAAAACGGCTTTTTATCTGTCTGCATATCATTTCGTCGTTTCGTTGAGTGTGACACGGGTCGAATAATTTTAAAAAATTATAAGTTCCTTACCACGTGACATATGCAAGAGAAATGAAAGGCAGTACATCTCACAAGTATTACTAAAATATCCTTGTAAACGGAAGGGATTCCATGCAATTTCGGGGATATGCATCTGATCAAGAAATTTTACAATAACAGCGTCACTCCAGGGTTGAGTGCCGAGTGAATCAAAATAGTACAAGCGGTCCCTAGCTTTAAAATAGATTGCAATCCACTGAATCCCTTCACTACCAATAACATCTGTGTTCATAAGACTACTGCAATCTCTCGTAGTTGACAATTTCAGTTTCATTCTTCAGAAACACCGAGAAATTTGGAACGTGTGATTCGTTCACTATTCATTACTCTCTGATATTCGCGTCCATTTTAAAAGTTATTGACAACGCTCCTAAATCTGTCTACTTCTATTAGTACTTTTGACTCGAGGTAAACTAGTACACTTATAGACGCGTCTATAGGCTTAGCGAATTCCAATCTAACTCAGATGTTTCCACTCTGTTGTGGACTTAAGTGTGTATTTACACTCGCAGATAAGTCAGGTGTGATGTCAAACGGATAAAGGTTAAGTTGATCGATGAATTCTTTCTGCGTTACCCCATTCCCGAGCTCATCACAATCACCTGCAATATGAACAAGATTACTATATGCTCTCGCGCAAAGCGGGAACACAGCGTCTGATGAATAATCCATATCCATAGCCCCGCCCAACGCAATGCCATTAACGTAGAGTTATATTTTTAAGGCCGAAATTCTCGAATTTAAAGGCACTCTTTTTATATTGCATTCCAATTAATATCCTTCTAGGTAGATTTCGCAGGGCGGTGTTTTCTCTCTGCTTCGATGCCAATCCTGCTGGCACCGTGTATAGTTTGATCTGTGCTCTGTTATTTGGGTATTTTACTGTGGCGTTTAGTAAATTTTTCTCAATTTCTCTTTGGTTTGGTGAATATAGTTTCAATCACCGTACGCGTAGGTATGTCTCCATAATGTGAATCACAACGGGTTTTGCTCCTTCTTCTTGATCAGCATCCAGATTTAAACAGATCTCAGGATTCGTGCAGATGAGCTTTATCTTCATATCCACCCTATTCACAAGCAACTTCGCCTGGATTGTTAAGTCTGTGTTCAGGCGTCCAAAACACTCATATATCTTCTTTTTAGAATTTTTAAATTTGTCTTTTATACTACTTTAGTCTTTAGCTTGGTAATAGCCCTAGGCACTTAAAAAGGGATCCTTCGCTTCTTTGGAAAAGTTCAGCACATTTTCCAGATAGGCTGTTAGGCGAGGGTACCCCTTTCCTGCCGATATGTTGACCTGATTTAAATATATGTCACACTGGTTGAATATGGAGTGCAGAAAGTTTGTTTCAGGGTATACAGCATATTTGTCATCGCAGTCCGTTCCATCAGAATGGGCTATACGTAGTTTAGCGTACATGTGCACACAGCTTGGGTCAAAAAAGTAAGGGCCTGAGCTGGGTATCACGAATTCTATAGGGGCACTCGGGGAACTAATTGTGTTTAAAGGGTTAATTGTAATAAAGTCACTGTGTTCAATAGAAACTTGAGTTGGGGCATGTCAAAGAGGGACAGCTCCGATTTACAACATTGTGAACTACACGGATGGATGAAGCGTGCCATGACGAGTTAGAAATAGTGCCTCCTCTCTCAACAAGTAGTAAACAAACTATGATTCATGAGATCAATGTCCTTAGCTTATATCAGTCAAAAAAATGGTCAACCATAGGTTTCATTCGCTTAGAACACTTTTTTAATATCCTTTTATGTTTAGCGCCACGTGGTGGTAAGCCCTTCTTCCGGACAGCCCTTTTCTTCTTCCCACCACCACGCATTTTTCTCTTTGCATCTTTGACGATTTCGTCCTGTGTACGTTTTAAGTGTTTTTTTTAGAGCTTCTTTTGGTTTAGCCCCAGCCAATATGTCTTCTGCCGTGTTAAGACCTGATTGTAACGCTTTCCTCCCGAGGTATCTGGCACCCATCTTCAGCAAAGGGACAGCCGTACGTAGTATAGTTGAAAAAATGGATCCAAGTCCACTACCCCGCTGGTATCTCAAATCTCGATATGCTGTGAAAGGCTTCCTGTCTATTATAACTCAGTGCGTCGAAAATGCAGCTTCACTGTTAAGCTCCCATCACCGAATGGGAATTTTTTTCACTCAATCGTTCTTATATATATTGAAATATTGGTTATTAGATTAGTTGCGACATTCACATAATGGGGCCTGTCATATGTAATACTCAAACTCTTCCCTCTATGGTTGGGAATGTGAGCAATGCGTTGCAGGCGTGCCTGGGTATCCCCAACAAACTGGTGCTCAACTATATTGTTGTAAATATAGCACATGTCTGGGGGGTGTATAACCAGCAACCAATTTCCCCAGTTTCATCTGATACATTAGGCTGGACAAGTCATGTACCTCGTGAAAAGTATCTCTTTGGAAGGCTGATCGATATCGCCCCTCGGTTATAATTTTGAACAGCCCTTTTTCTTTAATATTTCTGTTAGCCTTTGATTTTAGAATAAGAGTATGTGCAGGGTTTTCTTTGTGAGTTTTTTAAGCTTACGTTTAAGTCTCTCACAACATCCTCAGCCGCACCATAACGGCCCGGACCTAGTGTTACTACTGTACTGTAATACCGTGCATCCTCAGCCCGGGCGATACGTATAGTTTCATCCCGAGTTACCCCGGCTTTTCCACACTCATCAAGTCTCTAAGAATCGTAAAAACGGGATCTTTATAATCAATATTTAAAAAGAGGGTGTCCAGCTGAATTTTGCATATCCCCACCTCATACGAATCACGACCCAATTCAATGGGTCCATGGAGTTCTGTTACAAAGTTAGCCAGGGTGTTGCTAGGATGCACAGACAGGGACGAGGAGGACGGTAGTGTGACGTAGAAATGGTTAGGCACCATGTTGCATACTATTTAAGCTTCATTATTGCATCAGCTTTTATATAGGTGTTGAAGCTTTCTGGGTACCCTAGCCATTTCACCAGGTACATTTTTCTCTTTCCTGAACCTTTGCTTCCTAAAATTTTCTCAATTTTAACACATTTTTTCCTAAATTAAATGTCACTTTCTGCAACTCCTCGCGGTTAAAACCTCCAGCGATTTCTTCCCCATTCAAATCTTCAACGTAATACAACATTATCTCGCCTTTAGGTCTCATAGCCCTAACTTTAAAAATCTCACGTGTCCAGCCTTGCTCAAATCCCTTCGCGAATTTATTTCCCGAACGCGACAGCCTTACATAATCATTGATTTTGAAACGCGAAGATTGTTGTGGTGGTGTTCCATCTCTTCTCACATCAGGCTCTGGGCGTGTACCTCTTTCTAAAATCTCATGAGGTGTTGTCCCAATCGTGCGATGGTGTGAGCGGTTGTAGGATGAGGCCAATGATTCTAGAATGTCTAGAAATCTGTATGTGTTTTTATGTGTAAAATAGCGGTGCATGCGTTCCTTTATGGTACGTTGAACTCTTTCAGCTAAAGATGCCTTATGTATAGAATTGGTAGCGTAGTAGCTCATATTAAACTCTGTCAACATATTCTGAAAAGCTCAGCCTATAAATTCTTTCCCCATATCCGTACAAAAATAGCCAGGAATCCTGTTTGCTTTCAACATTAGCGTTTTGGTGGATTTAGCAAATGTTTCAGGCGATTTATTTTTCAGAGGAATTAGCCACAGATCTAGAAATACATCTTTATAGGATGTAGCGGTAACCATCGTTATACACTGAATATCTTTGCATGTCTGTTAAATCTGCTTGTCAAATAGAGTCAATCGAAGCAGCTGTTGTCTTGGCTTTTTCAAACCTTTTTCTCACAAGCTTATGAAGTGTATAAATGTCCTGCTCCCACACAAAAACCTCTCATCTTTTTTCCCTACTCTATCATTGTAAAAACTTCTGTACAGTCTGTCTACGCCTCCGTAGGAGCCTGGCTAGAAATATCATAATAACGTCTTCTTAATATGTTAGCCATTTACGTATTTTAGAGGCACGTGGGTAGGGTTGACCGTTGTTTAACCTCTTCTTTCTCCTCTTCAGAGGTGGTACCGCCGGGGGTGATGGCATTTTCAATGTGGCATGTGCGATGCATGTTCCAAGTCTTTTAACCTGTTCAGATTTCCTATCATCGTGCGATGATTGGGACTCTGTACTGAACGGACGCATTTCCTGAGCTCTCTGATATTGCTTCTACTTTTGCATATTACTAATAATTTTACTTTTGTTTTGAATTTTATATACTTTTGTTTATATTCACATTGTTATAGTTAAGTAATTGAATATTAGTGGTTTTTAGCGATTTAATTTTCATAGCGTGCCGGCTTAATTTAACTTGAACTTGTGACGGTTATAAACTAATTTTAACTGCGCGATGCCGCCGCAGAAAGCGTCGTGTGTTAGGTGGGGAGTATTAGGTGTGGTATTCAGATTTTAAAGATTATAACGGCGGTCCTATGGCGATTACCGAGAGATCAGTTTGTTTCTTTTGCGATTTGATTTAAGGGAGGAAATAGTTGACATAAAACGCAGTGTACGTGAGGTAACGGAAAGACTTGCAACGCTTGATGAGGGCAGGGGTAGGGCTACAGTAGGGCTGAAACAATACTAACGTTGAAGACGTTAGTAATTTGAAGGGTGAGGTGCGTAACCTAGTTTCTACTTTAGGTAGCTTATCGGGAAGGTTGGATAGAGTTGAGGAAGTGGTTAAGGTTGGTCCGAGATTAGTAGATGGGGAGGGATTTAGAGAAGTTAAAGGTGGAGCTAGGCCACGTACGTTAGGTGATAGGAATCTCACCCTCCTATCGAGGTTTCGAACCCTTTCGCCCATTTGGAAAGGGACGTGAACGAGGGAGAAACTATTTTAATTGGGGACTCTTTGGTGCGCCATATGGACACAGAGTTCGTTGAACGGCATCCAACCAAGAGGAGGAGCGTCTGTCTCCCTGGGGCCAGGGTTGACAGAGTTAGAGACGAAGTGGATAGGATTGACGTTGCCTCCCGTCACTCGATGTTGGTGACGATGGTAGGGGGCAACGACTCGTATAGGCCTGATATGAGAGTGCCTAACCTTTTGGAGAGATATAGGGGGTTAAATAGGTCCCTAAAGGCGAGATCAGATTGGTCTTTAGTTCTAGGTATTACCCTAGGCACGGTTTGGGTCTTAGGGTTACGTCTAAAACGATATTTTTTAATACTAAATTAGAAGAGATTTGTGCTGAGGAAAATGTACCCTTCGTAAAGCTGTGGTCAGAATTCAGTGATCCTAGCCTTTTTATAAAAGATAGGGGTGCATTTTAATGGAATAGGTAATGCTAGGCTAGGTAGGTTAATTGACGAGAACGTATGAAAGCTGTATAGGTCGAAGCCTTCTTTAAACGTTGTGGGTCCGGCACGAAGTGAAAAATAGTTTAAAACGCCGGCCCGTGGTAAAAAATAACTTAAACGTCTTTTATTGTAATGCGCGTAGTATTAGAAATAAATTAAACGAATTTAAGGCGATAATTTATTCCGGCAACTACGATATACATAGTTGCTATCACTGAAACGTGGTTAAATACCGTGACTCGGGACTTGTTGGGGGAACTTGATATACCGGGTTTTAAACTCCTTACTAATGATGGGTTACATAGGATTGGTGGCGGCGTTTTGCTGTACATTCGTAATTCCCTTAGGGCTATCGAGGTTAAGATAGATTTTCCGGCAGCAATTAGTGCGATATGCGTTCAAGTTAGGGCGCGTAGTATTAGTTTTAATTTTGTTGTTGTTTATAGACCTCCCGTTCAACCCTTCGATACCGATACTAGATTTTACTCACTTCTTGGTAACATTATTGATAAATAATCGGAATAGTATAATTGTCGGAGACTTTTACTGGTAACGATGAGGGTTTGAGATTGATTGAGTTCATGGAGGATAATTTTTTATGACAGATGGTTACCGAACCAACGCGTGGTGACAATATTTTAGATTTGGTGATGACGAATGGCGAAAATATAGTCGAAGGTTTAGAAGTAGGCGAGAGTTTAGGATGTAGTGATCATCAAATTCTTAGGTTTAAGTTATTGATAGAAAACACTAAGGATAGTAACGTAATAGAAGTCCCTGATTTTCGTAGGGCTAATTTTGACAGTTTTGTGGATAGGATGAGAGTAGTGGACTGGAATAACTTATTTATGGATAATGACACAAATTTGCATTGGGGAGGCGTTTAAAGAAAGTTTTATGAATATTGAAAGGGAGTTTATTCCTCGTAGGCCCAAGCGCGCTAGAAATCATGGTAGGCCCAAGTGGTGGACTAGGGAAATAGGCGAGTTCATAAACAAGCGTAACAGAGCGTATAGATTTAATAAGCGCAATGGCACGGCAGCTAACTTTAATAGATATATCGAGCTTAGACGTCAGGTTAAAAGATCAGTTAGGAAGGCTAAGCGTAATTTAGAGATACTTATAGCTGCGGATAGTAAACGTAATCCAAAAAAGATTTTTGAATACGTCAATAATCGTAAGCCGACAAAAGATAGCATAGGCTCTCTGGTGGATGTTAACGGCTCTTTGGCTTCTGACGCTCAGGCGATGGCGGGTATTTTCAATAACTTTTTTGCGACAGTTTTTACCGTAGAAGACGTAAATAATGTCCCCAACGTGGACGATATCGTTCCATTTAGTAGCGAGACTATTTTGGACGAAATAACTGTTTACGAGGGTGAGATTGAGCATTATATCGATAGGCTAAAATTAGCAAAGCTCCAGGCCCTGACGCTTTTTATCCCAGACATTTGAAAAATTTGAAAGACGTTATTGTAGGCCCCTTAACGAAGATTTTTAATCAGTCACTCGAAACGGGATTATTCCTGAAGAGTTCAAATTAGCTAACGTCACGCCCATTTTTTAAAAAGGCGACCGCACAGTAGCTAGCAATTATAGGCCCATTAGCTTAACGTCAATTGTCGGTAAACTTTTGGAATCCGTAGTTCGGGATCGTATCATCGATCACTTAGAAAGTCGAGATTTGATTAATAGTAGTCAGCATGGGTTTCGACGCCATAGATCTTGTTTAACTAATTTGTTAGAATTTTATAACGAAATAGTGCGCGAATACGATAGGCATAGAGCGGCTGACATTATTTATTTAGATTTTAAAAAGGCGTTCGATACAGTTCCGCATAGATTAATTGCGAAGGTTAAAGTGCACGGTATACGCTGTCAGGTAGCTAACTGGTTAGAGGAATGGCTTCGTACTAGGAAACAGAGGGTCTTTGTTAATGGTAGTGAATCGGGGTGGTTGGATTTAGGTAGCGGTGTCCCACAGAGTTCAGTCTTAGGCCCATTGCTATTCGTAATTTACATTAACGACATACAGTAGATGTAGGATTGACTAGTAACGTGTCAATATTCGCGGATGATACTAAAATAGGCGGTAAGGTTGTTAACGAGGACGATAGAAATACGAAACTGACTAATTGGATTAAATCATCAGCAACTAAGTCAGCCCCTTCAGCAGCTGCGTTTTCAGAAGACGCGTCTACGTAAGTGCTTTCAGCAAGCCCAGCAGCTGCATTTTCAGGAGACTCGTCTACGTCAACCCCTTCAGCAGGCCCACCAGTTGCATCCGCAACATCAGCAGCTGCGTCTTCAGAAGACCCGTCTACGTCAGTGCGTTCAGTAGGCCCACCAACTTCAGGGCATGCAATTAATGACTGGTTTGTGGCCATAAGTGCTGACCGATGACTTTAGAGAGTTCTGGATAGAGCGGGGAACATCAGATTGCCGAAATTATGACAGCGACTTCAGTAACTCTTCAACTACTGAAAGTGGTACAACACGCCGGTGTACGAAGACATTATTTGTTAAGAAACAGCCTGACGAATGAGAGGATTGAGGTGTCATGGCTGTGCTCTTCTGAGTTCACAGGCTGTTTACTGTTTTGTCTGTAAATTAATGTCGAGGGCGGAGAGCAAGTTCACAATCGGGTTTAACGACTGGAAGCATGGTATACAATCGGTCGAAGCACACGGAAAATGTGAGCAACATATGGAGTCGATGAGATATTTGCTGGTTAGAAAGTCTGTCTCCGGCCGTGTTGTTTCGAAACTGGTGAACCAGTTTGAAAAGGAGTGCAACTACTGGCAGGAAGTTTTGCGGCGCTGTGTCGACGTTATCAAGTATATCACGTCACGAGGACTAGCAATTCGTGGACACGACTCCCGTTTCGGTTCACCAAACAACGGCAACTATTATGGAATTTTGGAACTTTTAAGTAAACATGACAGTTTTCTAGCTGCGCATATAAGCGAGCATGCCAACAAAGGTAGCGGACACACCTCGTATCTCTCTCACTTCATTTGCGGAGGAACTCATACTGTTGATGGCCGATAAAGTACTTCAGACGATTATCCGTGAAATCCAGCAGTCAAAATACTACTCTCTATCCGTCGACTCTACGCCTGATGTTTCCCACACCGATCAACTGTGCTTCACCGTCCGATATGTGGTTGAGTCTGGGTCCGTCGAGCGATTTCTACAGTTCATACCTATGAACACACATACAGGGAAATGAATCACCGACGTGGTCCTCAACTTTCTGGAGACGCATGGCATTCGAATTGGAGACTGCAGAGGACAGTCTTATGATAACGCAAGCAATATGGCAGGGAAATACAACAACGTAAAGAACACATCAAGTCAAAATCTCCGTATGCTGAGTTTGTGCCATGCATGTGCCACTCACTAAATCTTGCGGGTAAATCAGCAGTGGGCAGTAGCACAGCAGCCGTTGAATTGTTTATGCTCATTCAGAATGTCTACACGTTTCTCGTCTCCTCGACATACCGATGGCGTTGACATGTAGAGGTTCTCGATAGTAGTTCCCATAGTGAGAAACTAAAGGTCGAAAGGTCTCTCCGATACCCGCTGGTCAGCAGATCAGATGCCGTCTAATCTTTAGCCGAAGGCTACGCTGAGAATATCGTGGTACTGGATGAGCTAGCAGCAGATACCAGCCAAACTGCGAAGCCAGGATCGAAGCCAGGGGATTGTCTAAACAGCTTCAACAACTCGAAACAGCCATTTTATTGGTTTTATGGAACACTATTCTCGAACGATTTCAAAAACGAATGCATCTCTGCAAAAACAAGAATGTCGTTAGACTCAGCCACCCTCTTGCTGAAATCACTACTGCAATTTGTTGAAGATCTCAGATCAAGATTTGACGAATTCGAGGACCAGGGCATCGGAAAGTGTGTCATCGAGTATACAAGGAATCGACTCAACGCACAAAGAAGAAAAGCGCCATCATGACGAAATCGGAACTGCCGAAGATACGAACCTGAAACCAAGAGATTCATTTCGGACCACTGCATTTCTACCGATAAATGATAAACTGTGTACCACTCTAACACTCGTCTAGAAGCGTACGCTGTCCTGCAGAAAAGATTTGGATTTTTGGATTTCCTTCTAGTCCTGGACATCGACAGTCTTCGACGGTCAGCTGAACATCTAGTAGAATGCTATCCGGCTGATCTGGAGAAAGAGCTGGTAACAGAAGTTGTGCAGCTCGCTGCCCTAATGAAACTCACCGAAAGTGAAACAGAATCCCAGACGGAACGTGAAGACATGTGCAACAGATTTTGTCGGCATATGAACACCAACGAACTGAAAGGAACATTCCCAAACATGGAAATAGCAATGAGAATATACCTGTGTATGTTTGTCACGAACTGTTCTGGTGAACGTTCATTCTTGAAACTCAAACTGATCAAAAATTACCTTCGCTCCACAATGGGCCAGGAGCGCCTTTCGTCCCTGGCGCTGTTGAGGTGTTGCAGTCGGTGAGTTTCGAGGAAACAATTATGCAGTTTTCCAAACAAAAAGCTAGGAAGCGTCCTATGTAATATTCATTACAAATCTACACTCTATCTACATTCTACAGTAGGGCGGATCGAAAATGAGGTTTTTAAACTTTTTTTCGAAATTCAAATATGGCTAGTGCGGAAAATATGTGGGTGCTATAGATAATGACTGTGCATAAATATTAGTCCTGCGAAATTATATCTTCAGGTGCCACAAAGCCGTCGAAAAAAGTGAAATATAATGATTTTCTTATATTCTGCATAAGTACAATAACTGAAACTTACTTGTTATTATTATATATTAAGTGTTCCAATACCAAAATAGTTACTGAATTACGCAGCTCTTAGTTTATTTAGATCAATGTTCTTTTGATTAATGATCTAAATAATCCAGAACTCACCACGAGGGGTGGCTGCGTGTCGAGCTCCACCCATGCCCTCCCAACCACCCATCCTTGCGCATGTTTTTTTCTATTAACGTTTTATTTAAACTTTATATTCAGCTTTACTTTCGAATGATGGCATTTTTTTACGTGACTGAAGTGTTGATCTTATGAAGCCATCTCGCGCGTTCAATCCAAATACTTTTGATGATGCTTCAGTCACTAATTTTACCATTCTTTCTACTACTTGTGTATGACAAGGAATTTCTCGAATGGAGGGGTACTCTTGTTTTCTATGAATTCTTCAATCTCATTTTCTGTCAGGTGTCTTGTCACAGGTGGTTCAGTGACAATGCATTTTTGCCAATTAATTAAATCAGTATAATCAGTAGCTTCAAATTGAATAACAGGTACTGTGAAACGCCTCACAACTTTTTCCTTGTTTGTTTGCCTTGCTTTCTTTATTCGCCTCCACGCTAATTCTCTTATGGCGCTGCGGTCATCATGAATCATTGATGCTAGAATATTTTCTGGATTTGCAAAAAATGCATTTCTTTGTATGACAGGGTTTACAATATCCTTTACTTCGTCATTCAGTGTTCTTGTTAGTTCAATAGTTTTGAAAACATGTTTTGAGCCATTGACAAAAGACGTACTTTGCTTAATAGAAAACCACATTGGGATGTAGACCTTCATTATAAAAGAAGCAATGTTCATGAGGTTCTCAGATGGACTTACAGTTGAAACGTATAGACGAAGCAAACGATTTGCTGTAGTCAGCCATCGTGAATGTGCCATTTTGCCTGGACTACGATGAGCAAGATCTGGAGAGCAATATCCCTTTGTTATGGCCTGATGAATATCAATTAGATATTTTTGGTCGGTGCTAAGATCTTCACAGTCTACAGTTGGTTCCTCAGCATCAATCCTTTCAAACTCGACAATAGGAAGACTCTCACAGTTCTCTAATTCCCTGCCAATAGGACCGGTGAATCCGCGGGGGCCAGATGTTTTTCCATCCAGCTTTGCAACTAAATGGCGTAATGGCAATTCATTGGCATGGAGCTGGCACACTAAATGTTGAACTGGCTTCTTCAGCTTCAATTCTATAAGCCTTATAACGCCTCCCTTTTCTCCAGTGTTGACTGCTGCACCATCGCATCCAATGGCAACAAGGTTTTCCAGGTTCATGTCATTATTTCCAATATACTCAAACATTCCTTTACATATTTCTTCAGCTGATCCAGAATTCACAGAATAATGGCCCAAATAATCAGAACCAGGTTCTCTCGCTAAAGTGATATGTTCTTCTGTTACCTTCTTCTGATATACTTTGGACTCTTTTTTTCTTGGAAGAGTGTAGAATCTTTTCGACCATCAAAATAGATTCCTCTGATTGGGACCTGATTTTGATCTTTCATAATTTCTGATCTCTTCTTTTGTCTTTCCTTCTGATTTTACTCCTATCCACTACTTCAGATGTATTGTCAATAGAAACTTCTCCAATATCTTGCAATACTGCACTAACAATGAATGCTGCAGCTCGATCTGAAACTGCAGTCCTGTCACAAGCAGTAGCCACTGAAGGTAGATTTGTAGTTTTCCTTTTCTTGAATAATTGTTCTTCAGGTTGTTCGAGCTTTCTCTTCGAGCTAACTGGCTTGGAAATGTATCGTCTGATATTTCGCCAGATTCACTTTCACTATTTGATGTCGATGATGATAATTCAACATTTGTATCCTGCAATTTCTCCTGTGAAGATTCTTTGGTGAGCCTCACAGCTTCTTTTTGCTTTCTTAGCAACGTAGATGCTTTTTTCTTTGAGAGTGTAATATCTACTCTATCAATAAACAGTTTTCTTTCACTCCTTTGATCTAAGAGGAACGTCACTTCTTCCTTTGGAACCGTTTTTTCTTTGGGACAAGAACATTGTGTTAGTACTTTGCACTTGCACGCTGCAATGTCAAAAAGTTTCGTGTGTGCTTCTTTTTTGAACATATCAATCTTTGCTTTGTAAGCTTCAGAATTTTTTCTGCTTTGGTATGGCTTCATAATGACACGATACTTTTCGTGGTAGCTTCTGAACATTGTTTCAATTCGCCTGTCTGACAGAACTGGGACGGAAGCACTTTCCCAAATTGTTTTCAATTTATCAACAACTTGTTCTAATATTTGAGATATTGAAGGATCTTTATTAGTATTCTGTTTCAAATCGTTTCTTACAAACAAGTAATATTTAAAAACTCCTTCGTATGTAGGAAGATTCCTGTGCCACAAATCTTCCCCCATACCAAACATGGGGCACTCAGTTGAGGCCCTGGTTGATTTTGCACAAACTCGAGACATTTTGAAAGTATACAAATCTGAAAAAGAAAGAGCTAATATCAATTATACGTTAATTTCAGTTAATAGTACATGGCAAACTTAGGGCAACACAATACAGAAATGCAAAATATATAAGAAATATAGTTTAGACTATCTGAGTAACGCCAACAACAGAACACCCACCTGCTACGAGAGCGACAGCTACACTGAACCGAGGTACTCACGTGACAGCTGAGTGAGCTGACTATAGAAAACTGTTTTTAGAGAATAGAAACTTTTTTTAAAGGTTGACTGAGCTAGTTTTATACAAGTGTGAATAAATTCTTGTCTATTGTGCATCGTGGACTCTTCTGTAATTATTGGTTAAAATCTGCTTTTTTCAATTTTTTTCAATATTGAAGGTCATTGTGGCACTGAAGATATTAATGTTATGATTTTAAATTTATACCAGCTTATTTCCTCACTACTCCACACATTTTCCACACTAGCCAATTTGAAAATTCGAAAAATGAGTTTTTCACTCCGCCCTATTCTACAGTACAGTAAGCTGTACAGTTTAGCTGTTTATTAACTGCATTACAACTGTGTAGCTGTTTATTAAGTGCTTTACAATAACTGTGTAGATGTTTATTAAGTGCATTACAACTGTGTAGCCTACTAGTGTAGCTGTATACACTGTATGTGTACATAGTTAATTATAGTCTTTAATATCACATTAATAAGCCGAATGGCTTCCGCGAATCCGCATGTGTGTTTTGTGTGTTAAAAAAATATATCTGTTATGTGCATTACAAAATATTGTCATTCATTAACACACTAAAATAATACATTCCGAGAAATAATTTGCCCAAGGCCCCGCACACTGTAAATGCGCCCCTGCGAGGAAGTAGATTTAGGCGTACGCGTATCTAAGGATTTAAAAGTTAGGAACCAATGCCTGGAGTCTTGCGCAAAAGCTAATAGGATGTTAGGCTTCATAGCGCGTGATTTCGAATTTAAATCGAAGGATATTTTATTGCCCCTTTACAAGTCCCTAGTCAGGCCTCATTTAGAATATGCCGTTCAGTTTTGGTGCCCGTATTTGCGTGAGGATATTGATAGATTTGAAAGGGTTCAGCGTCGTGCCACGAAACTAATTCCGTCATTGCGCAACAAGCCTTATGAAGATAGGATTAAAGAGTTAGACTTGCATTCACTTGAAACTAGGAGGTTATGGGGGGAGCTTATTGAAGTTTTCAAAATCGTTAATAACATCGATAACGTAAATTTAAATTTTGACAAACTGTTCACTTTCGATAATAGTAATACTCGTAATAACGGATTTAAGTTGCGTGGCAGACGTTTCATTACTAATATCGCTAAAAACTTCTTTACGTTTAAAGTAATTGATAAATGGAATAATCTTCCCGCGCCCGTCGTGAACTCTACCAGCGTTAATGTGTTTAAAAACCGTCTAGATAGGCATTTTAAAAATATTAACGTTGTTTAAAATAAAAAAAACTATTGGCAACAGGAGCTCTGGGGGTGGTAATCGGGGATGAGTCTGTTGACATCTAATGCCAGCTTGTAACCTGCCAGCTAGGGGTTAAAACCGGTATTGAAATACCGGTATTAATACCGGTATTGAAGAAGTACAAATAATACCGATATTATAGGTTTTCGGTATTGACAAAAATTGCTATTGTCAAATTTAGGCAATTTAGTCCTCCGATAGGCAAATAAACTGTTTTTGGAGGATTCGGAGAAAAAAAAAGTTTCGTGGTATTTTGCAGTTAACCTCTTTTTTTCGTTTTCTATTCCTTTCTATCAAAGAAAACTATTTATTGCACTAACTTTGTTTCCTCAAAGCATACTTTCAAAATCAAACTAAGAAATAAATATTTAGATACTAATAATTTCTATCTACCCCAGTAGTTGTATAATAATATGCTAAAAAAAAATTCAAATAATATTTTTATTACAATTTAGTAATTTACTGTATAAACTTTTTCGAATAGAATGCCATCTATTTGGAGTTGGGTCATTAATTTATAGTAAATATGGTGAGTACTGCAAGTCCCTCAGACTTGTCGGAGGGTTGGTAGGGTGGCACCATAATAAATCAAAATAAATTATTTTTTTCATAATACCGGTATCAATACCGGGATTAGCATAATTGCCTCCAAATACCGGTATTGAAAATTTTCGGTATTGTGCAAGCACTACTGCCAGCGTGTGATATGCCAGCAAAAAAAGGAAAAAAAAATTAGACTAACACGAACTTAGTTGTCGCTTGTTGAGTAAATTAACCCACTTTTTTGTTATTCTTTATACTTTTTTCTTCTTCTCTCCTTATTTGCATGTCTGTAACTCTCTTTATTGCATGTCTGTAGTTTGCATGGTATGACAGTGTTTGAGTTAAGAATGTGTTGCATGGTATGACAGTGTTTGAGTTAAGAATGTGTTGCATGGTATGACAGTGTTTGAGTTAAGAATGTGTTGCATGGTATGACAGTGTTTGAGTTAAGAATGTGTTGCATGGTTTGTAATGCGTTCTTATTTTACTTCTTTTCATCTTTCACGCCTTTCCAGCCTAGTGGGCTGCATCCTCTACCTCCCTATGGAGTGGAGGATCGGTCTGCAACAGCTGGAAGAATGTGTTGCTTTGAGTTAAAAATGTGTTGTTCTTGAGTGAAGAATGTATTGCATGGTTTGTAAGCGTTCTTATTTTACTTCTTTTCATCTTTCACCCCTTTCCGGCAGAGTGGGCTCTACCTTCCTGTGGAGTAGAGGACCGTTCTGCAATCTTTCCTATTCTCTCGGACTATTTTTCTGAATTGTCGGCAGTGGCCGGCGGATGATGATGGCGAGTCTTTTTTTTCTTTTTCTGAATGAATGTTAACCCACGAGTGATAGGTGTTGCTACTTACTTAACCCCTTATTCTCTTCTCTTAACCCCCTACTCTTTCCTTTCTCTCAGGCTAACCTTAGAGTGGATCTTAGGGTCTTTGTTAGCCTTAGCTTCTATAGATCTGTAGATTGCTTTGGGGATATTTATCTGTTGTAGTCTTGCTTTAATATGCTTCCATCCTGATGGGGATGGCCTATCCCAATTTCTCACCAGATCATGGACGATGTCTACGATATTCGATCCCTGTACCTTTACTCCTTCCACAATGATCTCACCTGTATCGGTCCAATGTATGGTGGGATCCTCATTCAATAGATTATAAAGACTTAAACCTTTATTCCTCAATGTATGTGGGAGGGTGCTTTTTAATACATGCTCGATATGTTGTGGAGGCCGACCCGTTATTCTTTGGCTAGCCAGCTCTATCGTCGGGCACAGGCCTTATATCGCCATTCTCATCGTTGTCCGTGTTGTGCCTAATAACCACGGGAATCTCTGTCGGATTCTTAAAATTTTCGTACTCGTGAAGAAATTTCTGCAGAGCTTCTTGGTATAAGATTCTTTTCTCATCATGTGTTTTTTCACTGTTTAATGGGGCTAACAATTCGCTTTCCGTTCTTTTAAGCCTGCTTTTCGGGGTTCTCGAACCGTGTCTGGATTCTTTCAACTTTGCAGTGAAGCATACACCTCGTGTGGAATCACTACTACTTTCTTAATTATATTAATCTAGTCAGTAAAAGACCCAAAACTGCAAATAAGATGGGGAGGAATGATCCTCCTCTTTGTACAATAATTCGTTTTTTCTCCCCCACAGTTTGACTTTTACGAGCGAGTACACGTTAAGACAGATTTCACAGATGCATTTTAAAAAGTCGGAGTCGATATTTTTAGCAAACATCTGTTGCATTTCCCGGTGCAGTCGATGATTTTTATTAATTCGTGGTATTTCTTTAGCCTCTTTGTCATTCTGGAATATGCACCGTTTCAGGCTTGTTTGGAAATATATTCGTTCTTAGAAGCACCCTAAACGTATTTCGCGGATGAAGGTCGCAAAGCAAATATCCGTAACGCGGGCTTGTAGCTTCTTTATAAACTTCCAAAAACTCCTTACGCTGATTCCGGAACATTTGATTGGCTAATATCCCAATTTGTGAACATCTCTACGTTGCGCGAATAAGACAAGATATTGTGTATTTAACGACACATCGGGCATGTATCTATTTTTGAAAAATAGATTCTGATTGATGAAGAACACGCTTATGTTAAGATGGTGGGAGAATACTGTAATATCTCGGCAAACATTTTATCCATCTCCAACATGAGATCGTCAATTACAATGACTGTATATTCATTTCCCTTTAACGAATTGACATCATATACACCTTTGTGGAAAAAAATATCATCTTGGTACTCGTTGAACACTGATTGATACGTCGAATAACACCATATAATTTTATGCACAAATTTTGAGAACATCTCTCCCTTTTCTTTAATGATTTTAAGCAAAAACACAGTTTTACAACATCCTGTAGGGCCAGATATAATACATGTGGATGGGCTCGTGAACCTGAATTTTTCTAAAGAATCCATTTCTAACACGTCACATTCCTAAGTGGGTCATTTACAAAATATAATAAATATTTAAGTGATGATCCTTATATTCTACAGTCTTGTTTTTCTCTTCTCTCACAGAACCGTGAATAACGATGAGGTACAGCACCCCATCATCGATATTACAGAAGACCCCAACGACAGCGTATTTGTGATCACAGACTCCAACCCCACTGCCGCGTCCATACCAGCGATACTTGTAGCACGCGACAATTAAAAGTGGAGGCATGATGAAGAGCCCTCCACGTCAGGTATAAAGCTTGCCAGGATTGCGCCGGTTGTTAGACCATCAGTAATAGAGCTCCAACCCTCTACGTCTTACGATACAACCCCCAGAATAGTACCTTCCTCAAATAAAAATACACCCCCTTATTCCTGTTCAATTCCGAGTATGTCCTCCACAGCCGCAGCAGCTTCTCGTTCTGTAGAGGATGGTATAACATTCGAGTTGATGCGCACCGCTACCCCCACCCCAGCCTTGACTAGAAATCTGTATATAGTCAAGGTTGATCCTAGATCCATGTATAGCAATGGTGTTGAACACGGACTACGGCGCATAGTTGAACGTATTGTAGAGTTTGCCCTTCAGAACCACGACGAACGTAAAATCAGAACGCGGCTGTCCTTCTGGTTCGGGTCAGATGACGGAGATGTAGATGATTTCTGGGCAGCAATACCATTCAGACGCTTGCAGCTGTGGATATACAGTATATATTAGGCCGTATAATGCAGGCCTCTCAAAGTAGTAAAGCCTTCAATATGGACAACTTCACGGTAAATATTGACCGTGTATTCCGTGTTGCGGATCATAGTGCGACACCTTATACTCTTTACTTCAATTCTCAGGCTATTTATAGACGGCATATAAACGTCGATCGTGGTTGCGGCTTTATAGCAGTAGACTTAGCTCGTATGTTTACTGTACTAAATACACGGACCCAAAAAATTTGGTTGCCTACGGTAGTGGAGCGTGCCCATAAACTAGCTGTAGACTGTAAACTTGAGTTTGACTGTAATATGGGTCCGGAGGAGCTGAGAAGGGTAGAACAGGAAATGAATGTTCGTATAGTTGTATTTGGAATAGATGATCGTCGTAGGACTGTGTATGTTTTAAAAGCAGTGTGAGAGATCGTACAAGACCCCTACTTATTTTAGGGCTGTCAGGGACAACGTATCTCCCCATCCGTAATATAAGGTACCTTTACGCGAGTTATGATAAAAGTCGAAAATGGACAGCATGATTTGTGTAAGGAGTGTATCGAGTTTGCGGATGATATAGTGAAACATTGTGAAGATTGTCACATGGTATGTGAGCAGTGTAAAAGCTCCAAATGTGAAAGCCGTGATGTGTGTAGACGCACATTTTTCAATAATAACTGTTTTGAGCTCCATAAGTCAATTGGTACGTGCAGGAAAATAAGAATCTGTGAATGTGGTATGTTTCACATGATGGATAATTGGGGAAAATTCACGCATAAATGTGATAAAATTCACTGTGCTACATGCCATGAGAAATATAAGGCGGTTGGAGTAAATCATGTATGTTATATGAAAGACGCTAAGCCTAAAAATAACTGTACTACGATAAAGAAACATACACGAACGCTGAAACCGAAGAGGTTATTCCACATTTACTTTTAAGCCAGACTATCTGTGATAAGTGTATGGAGATCGAATGTGATAAGTGTCACAAATGTGATAAGTGTCACAAATGTGATAAACGGACAAACATTTTTAAAACGATTGGCCACGATAGCCCTAAGAAACTCTTTGTATCCTATATTGTCAAGTTAGAGGACAAGTTAAAAAAAATGACTGTACGGGGCTCCAATAAACCTTAGCCCCCCCCCGCCCGCCTAAACCATTAGAGGTACAGTAAAACTAAACATAGCTTGCAAAAGAGAATCCTGCATTTAATGAGAAACAATTAAACCTTGGTGTTCCCGCCATTGGCTTCCAAGTTTCGAGACAGCCTGAATTCGCTTTGGGTAGCTTGCCAAAAGTGACGTGAATAGATCTTGATCGTTACGCAAATTTGCTAAAACAGTTTCAATGTGTTGCGTCATTGTATCCTTCGAAAATCGATTTGCTGCAGGTTCTTGAAACAAGAGACATTTAACCTTGTCCTTTATAACTGATCCAATGTGTTCACAGACGTTCAGGTGAGGAGAATTTCCTGGCCATTCTTCATTTCCAAACAAATCGATCTCATGGTTCCGCAACAACTGTTGAGTGGCTAATGCCTTAAAGCAGGGGGCCTTATCGTGCAGAAGTGTGACCTGATCGACATCCATAACATTGTTTGGGTTTCTTAGAAAAGGAATGACATGCTGGGATAGAATAATATCACGAAAATACTGTCCATCTCAACTCTGACCATTTGGCTTCAGCACCCACATGAGCTTATTTGCAGTGAACAAAACAAACACACCAACACAGTCTGGACTTTTTAATAATTCGCGATAATGTTCATTGTCATCGATTTCATCTGGTGTTGTGTCCCACACTCGATCATTTTGGTAGTTAGGCCGACATGTTACGTAAACAAAAAATTCATCGGAGACAGCTAAATGCATGAAATCATCCACATCCCAATCTTCAAAATAATGGGCAAACCACATTCTGTCATCGATGTTAAGTTGAGTTTTTCTTGGCTTTGGAAGTTCATGCCAAGGCTTTAAACCTTGCCTATGACGGTACAGTCGAATGATCTCACCACTAACGATCTTTCCTCTCAACACTTCGATCTCTCTAGAAAGTTTAGAACAGCTGTTTTCCCGCTTACGCGTACCGCTTTCAATGATATCCTTTGTTTCCTGAGAGAGTGGCAAATTTGGGCGTCCAGATTTGGTTGTATCCATTTCACATTCATCCAAAGTTTTATTCCAATTTCTTTTGACGAAGTCCTCACTTCTTCGCAACTTTTTGGCAACCCATGAACGTGCTATAAAGGTGGCTCCAGCATCACGAGCTTTCCGAAATGTTACTGCTCGTATGCGATCTATCACACGTTGCCTCTCCGAATCACCAATTAATTGAGAAGCCATTATATTATCACTTTATCAGCTAGAGTAATTTTAATACCTGCAATAAATAAAGAAGTTTATATATTTTTATAATCACTAAAAACTATTTCGATATAAGTAAACATGTAAGCTGCAAATGGGAGGGGGCTAAGGTTTTTTGGAACCCCTGATATTCTTGCACATAACGGGGCAAAATTTGAGAACAGTTCCTTTATAAGGAGTTGCTTCAGCATGAGCATCTGAGATATTTACAGGTGATCCCTTGAAAAGAGGCAACAAACTTATACAGATGCAAATAAGAGGTAATGTACAGTTTAAAGACACCTTATTATTCACACCTTGTAAATTAGCAAAGCTACCCAAGGTAGGTCATGGGTGTAGCCGCTGAATTTCAAAAGGATATTTCCCTTACACATTTCTCACTATCGAAACTTTAAATTACGTAGGACTACCTCCACCCAAACATTACTTTAACTATGAATGTATGAGTACAGATGAACGTGAAGATTTTGACCGCTACTACAACAGTTTTAATGAATCTAATCCTTATAATACAGCTGATGAATGTGAGCGTTATTGCGTGAATGATGTGCGCGTACTTAGAGTATGTTTCTAGGCCTTTAGAAGGATGTACATAGATCGTTTCAAATGTGGTCCGTTGGAAGTCGCAACCACGATCGCCTCATTATGTTTTTCGGTGTGCAAGAATAACTTCAAGCCTAAAGAAACCTTAGCCGTCATTCACAGAAACAATCCCCGCAGTTATGGGCACAAGGCTAATTACTGGCTCATACACCTGCAGCAGCAGACAGGTGTATACATAAAGCATGTCCGCAACACAGGGGAAGTAACCATTAAGATCAATGGTCGTGTGTTTTGGGTTGATGGTCTAAGCGAAAACCGTGCCACTGGTGAGAAGACTGTACTCCTTTAACGGTTGCTGGTGGCACGGATGCCCCCGTCCTGAGTGTGGAATCGTAGGAGATATCCACGGTGGATCTCCTGCCGACTGTCTTGCGTGGACCCATACCCGCGTTCAACTTATAGGCTCCAAGTTCACTCGCAAAGTCTTGTGGGAACCTGAGTATGATGCACGGATGGAGACAGATGGTCAGTACCGTGAAGAAATAAACACGATCAAGCGTTCAATGGTGTTGGATCCTCTCAAATGCGGTGATAGCTTGTTCGGAGGGCGTACAAATCCCTTCAAGCTATACTTTCCGCCTACGGAGGGCGTGAAACTCCATTACTACGACTTCTGTTCTTTGTATCCCTACGTGATGAAGAACAATCCGTACCCCGTGGGTGCACCTGAAAAACTGGTGGGACTTAACCTGCCAACTATCGAAGTATTCTCAACAAATTCGAACGGGTACTATTTCGGCCTTTCTTTCGTAGTTGTGCTCCCCCCACGCGATTTATGGATGCCGATCTTACCCGTCGTTATAGATCACAAGCTCCAGTTTCCCCTATGCGTAAAGTGCGCAGAGGAGAACAATGGGGATTCTAATCATACAACCAACCAGCGTAAGATCAGAGGTGTATATACAAGCCCTGAACTGGACCTAGATGGTCGCCATGGCTACAGAATATTGAAGATACATGAGGTGTGGAGGTTTCAGAAGCTACCCAACCTTTTCACGCCATATATAAACGCTTTTTTGAAGGATAAGGTAGAAGCATCAGGGTATCCGCGAGGAGTTGATACCGAAGATGAAAAATCGGCTTATATTCAACGTTACCGTGACCGTGAACGTATACAGCTTGACCGTTCCAAAATTGTAAAAAACCCAGGCAAGCGCTTTAGTGCAAAGTTGTGTCTAAACAGTCTTTGGGGAAAATTTGCACAGAATACTGGCAAAGGGAACGTTCATTTGGCACAAAGTTATAGTGAAGTCTGGGATTATGCCAACGCTCCCGATAAAGTGGTCATGGAGATCGTGAATGTAGGTAATACCAGGGCCTGGTTAAGGTTAGCGGGGCCCTATGCCAAGGGCTCAAGGGGAGGCCTCAAGCTCATTTTTAACACTATAATGTAGCTTTTTGAATATGTGTAATCTTAAAATGCACAATAATTTACAAAAATATATATACACATACTGTACAGTATAAAATGTGTGCATGCATGAGACAAAAATGTAAAACAAAATGAAGTACACAAAAGATTACGGCATGAGTACATCATACAACTGCAGGTATTTTACTGGACCAGACACAGTGTACACTAAACATACCGACAATAAATCTGCAAACTGTTGTAGGTCTATCCATAATAATAAAAAATTTGGAAGTCCTAGAAAATTAAGCCTGGGGTTTCTTTTCTAGCGGCACTTTTTTCTGATTATGTTCTAGTCTAACACTGTCACTGTGTCTGACAAAATGAAATACACCTCTAACATTTCTAATAATAGTTTTATTCATAGTAACTCAGATTTTTATAGAAATCACTTACAATGGCTTACAAATTTATTGATAATATAATCAAAATAAAATGCGGAAACTGACTCCTCCATTACACAAAAGTTTTTTTCTTGACTTTTGTGCAGCAAAGTTCCTCACAATCTCGTTGAGAGGTAGTGATCGTGTGAGATTGAATTCTGTTGACTGGATACAGAAATTGCTCAGCTTCTTATCTGAGAGGCATGACCTCATACAGTTCTTAATCCTACCCATGCATGAAAAAGAACGTTCAGCCTCAAGACTGAAACACCAATGATCAAGAATATTGCTACTGCTGTTTTCACATTAGGAAATGCACTTGCAGTTAAAGGATGAGCAGTCAAATGCTTCATCACTTCCCGTGGGATCTTTCGACAATTTAATGGAGAGCAATGGCGCAGGCACCCTTTCGAGCATGAATCAGAACACTTTTGGCAGTCAATAGGGAAGCGACGAAATTGTTGAAATTCAGTGTAGCTATCTTCGGCCAAATCACTTGGGTAAGCAGCCACGAGATCCGCAACTGATGATTCTGGAAAAGGATTCTTAGAAGCAAGGAGGAATATGCACCAGAAGGTCTTTTGAGCATCTGTGTAGGCACTGTACCGCTTTTCATTTGCCTGTGATGGGCGATCAACTATAGGAATGCAGCTCTCAACACGAAATTTTGTAGAGCCACTCAGCACCACATCCTCCGAGCCACTGTTATCACTCATTTTCTTTGGTCTTCTGACCCTTGATTTCTGATAGTCCTCTGAGATGTGAGGCATTCTTTGTTTGGCAGCTGTTTCAAACTTATCAAACATTTCTCTCAGGTCTCTAATGCTCTAATGAATGCAGCTTATAGTAGAAACGTGGCTATCACAATAAAAAAACAATATACGGGGTGTCCATAAATGTTTACCCTGAAAACAGTATGCTCTCATGTTTTAATGACGAATCTTACATCCGTTTTCTTTTTACAGGTGATCTCGTACACGCATAGAGTTTCTGCGCTGGTGTGTTTCGTCTACCGCATTCGCCGCTAGGAGCGCTGTAGTAGCTATTCAGTTAAGATGGAGTCTGTGACAGAGAAGGCACAATGTGTTGTGTGGCTTGCAGAAACAAAATCTCCTGTCAGTGTCAGCGAAGGTTCAGAGCAAAGTATGGAAAAAATCCACCTGATGTGAAGTTAATTAGGTCGTGGATGAAAAAATTCTTGGAAACTAGAAACATGGAAAAGGGAAAGAGCAGTGGTAAACCGTCAGTTTCCGATGGGACGGTGGAAAACATTCAAACTGCTTTCACACGGTCACCAAGGAAATCGGTGAGACAAGCTTCATGCCAACTAAAGATACCGAAGTCTACGGTGCACAAGGTGTTACACAAACGTTTGAAGTTATACGCCTACAAGGTACAAATTGTTCAAGAACTGAAGCCTGATGACCCGTCCAAAACGTGAACAATTCGCTATTGACATTTTGAGCAGCATTGACGAGGATAATGACTTCTTGTTACGTGTCTGCTTTTCAGACGAGGCTACGTTTCATCTTAGTGGTAGAGTCAACAGATACAATGTGCGTATTTGAGGATCGGAAAACCCACGTACCGTAAGGGAGCATATTCGGGACAGTCCGAAGATCAATGTCTGGTGTGGACTAATGCATGACCAGATAATTGGTCCTTTCTTCTTCGCTGAGAACACTGTTTCCACAACTGTGTACCTGGATATGCTCACCAATTACGCCATCCCCCAGCTGCAGGACAGACAGCCAACTGTCATCTTCGAATAAGATGGGGCACCCCCTCATTGGGTGCATGTTGTTCGTGAAACTCTCGACGCAACATTTCCAAATCGATGGATTGGCAGGGACGGGCCAATCCCATGGCCCCCAAGATCACCAGACATTACCCCGCTGGATTTCTTTCTCTGGGGTCATGTTAAAGATTTGGTTTATGCAACAGTTGTTCCAGATATCAGGACATTGCGAGAACGCATTACGGATGCAATTGCAACAGTTAACCCACAAATGTTGGAAAATGTGTGGCGTGAGTGTGAATACCGTTTAGACATTTTACGTGCCACTAGGGGTGCACATGTGGAAGCTTATTAAGTTCATTAACTATGTATCAAAACTTTTTATGTTTATCTACTTATGATTAAAACTGTGTTTGAATACGAGTGTTTATTTAAAAGTTATAGCATGCTTTAATCAGGGTAATCATTTATGGACACCCTGTGTATAATATATATTTTTTATTTATTTATTTATTTATCTAGTTCCAAATCGGGTAATATACAATATATTAAATGAATGTACAATTTTTTTTAAATTAATAAGTTATTTCGATATGAACATACTGGGATATTTTCATGTACTCTTTTTGTTTTCCGGCTTGAGGTAAATACATCTTCGGCGCTACCATATATATATATATATATATATATATATGCGAGGATGCGTTGTGTAGTGGTTAGCGTCGCCGCTGACTACGAATCCATCGGCCCCGGGATCGAGACCCGGCGACGGCAGCCGGCGCGCAGCAAAACCAAGCTGATCATCCTTCTACACAATAAAGAAGTAGTTGGTAGATAAATGGGTACCATGGGTGGCCTAGTGGTTAATACAGGGTGTCCCATAAGTCCGGCATCATAGGAGAAATTCATATTTTTCTATTTCTACAAACCATAATTTATGCTCGGGATGCCAATTTCCCGTCCACCATTCTCTTCAGTGACGAGGCTTTTTTTTATGGAAATGGTGAGGTAAATCGACAGAACACCCGCTACTGGTCTCAAAACAACCCTCACTGGTATACCTCTTCAAAGGAATAAGGTGCATCTCGGGTGATGGTATGGTGTGGCATTTGGAAGGATCGCATCATAGGCCCCCTCTTTTTCGATGAACATGTCACTGGAGGCACCTACCTACGTATGCTCAAGGAAGAAGCATTTCTCAGTGTCTTGAACGAAGAAGGAAATTTCCCAACATGGTCCAGCAAGATGGCGCTCCTGCACATTACAGCACCCAAGTAAGGGAATACCTGTACCAACAATTCCCTGGTCATTGGATAGGACGTCGAGGGCCTGTGGAATGGCCCGCTAGAAGCCCGAATCTCACGCCACTAGATTTTTATCTCTGGGGCCACTTGAAAGCGCTGGTATACGCAGAGAAAATTAGGAGTGTTGAACATTTGCGGCAGCGCATTATTGGGGCATGTAACACCATTACTCCTGACATAATTCACCGTGTGCTTGCTGACTGGGTATCACGTCTGAATTTGTGTATTGAAAACAATGGTGGACATATTGAGCACGTTCTGTAAATAAAAGCTTTTGTTTTGCCTTTTCTTATTATTTTTCCTATGATGCCGGACTTATGGGACACCCTGTGTATATATATATATATATATATATATATATAAGGGCGGAGCGAATTTTTTTTCTTTTGCATCTATTTCCCCATGGGTACAAAAGTTGTGTAATGATGTCTATAATAACTCTGCCAAATATTATTCAGTTTGGTATTGATTTACTGGTTCCGCAAGGAGCAAGTATATTTTGTTTTTTATGCAAAAGAATTAATGTCCAGACACTGATCACGTCTTAGAAAGCAAATCGTAAAATTTAATGGATTTCGGCTATTTTGCTAGAAAAAAACGCCTTATATATAAAATTTGCCGTATTTTGATACTAAAGTATTGAACCAGTTGCAACTCCCAGTTAAAAGCTGCTGATGTTGGAGATAGACCTTAGTTGCACAGTGGACGTTGAGAAGAGAGATAGTGTTGTTATATGTACAATAAAATTTGATAATTATTTTATTTCATATTACAATACATCATAATATTTATATTATCATATTAATATTATCATGTAACTAATATTATACTTTTTGCAGCACTGATTATGAATTGTACAAGGAAAGCCAAAAAAAAAAAAACAGCTGTCGGCATTCTCACAGGCATCAGAATTTGATGCTTGGCCCTTTAAAATTAATGTTTTGCCAACAACTTCGGATGTTTCTTCGCATTACCAGTCTGTAAGATTAGAAATGAAATCATTACCAACAAATGCTGAACCAAAAGTGACAGAGATAGCTGAAAAGGTTACTTCTGATATTGCGAACATATGGGATAAAGCTTCAATTCCAATCATCTCCCATACCAGCTTGATAAGGAAAATAGGAAAATGTCAAGACCAGTACCAGAATTTGATGAAGTCAATTAAAAGAGCTGGAACGCCTACTTTTGACAGTAAATGGCAAAATTTTCTCAAGGGAACAGCTAAGTTGTTTGATGTAGCTGCTTCCCAATGTATTTAATCTCGGCTTGCAAATGTGAGGCAGCTCGTCGAGTTCCTATTCCTGAAAGAAAATTTTTGACTGACCATAGAACTCAACGACAAATGGGCATCGGAGGAGTTGATTTACCACTGACAAAAAAATTACTAAAGTGCACTGAACGCAAATTAACCAGTCGGAAGAGAACTGAAGATGAAGCAAGCACAAGTCAGACCACAGCATCTCTGAACTTTTCATCATATGAAACAGATACAAATAAAAACTCTGACAATTCTGATACTGAGATCACATTGCTAAGTAAAGCAATTAATCCTTCACCCATGACACATCAGATAAGAATTAATATGCCTGTTTTGGCAAGAACCTGTGATAGATATGGTGTTTCGGATCGATCTACAGCAGATATTACTAATGCTGTGATGCAAGACCTTGGCATAATTCACAAAGAAAACATGTCTCACGTTGTAGACAGGCACAAGCTCAGAAGAGAGCGAAAGAAGCAAAGGGCAGATATGGAAGATTTTCCAACAGAAACACCGTGCAAGGGATTGTACTTCGATGGTCGAAGGGATAAGACACGAGCGAGGGTTAAAAAAGGTGGGAAATATTATCTGAGAAGTAGCACTTAAGAGCACATTACTCTTATTCAAGAACCATAGTCAATTTGCTTCGGTTACCACTCCACTGTCAGGTAGGAGCAAATATATATTTAATTCCATTATCCCATTTCTGGAAGAAACTAATGTTAATACAGATAAACTCATTGCTGTTGGTTGTGATGGCACAGTAACAATTACTAGGACTAAAGCAGGTGTGATTAGACTCTTAGAAGACCATTTCAGAAGACATTTGCAATGGACGATATGTATGTTACACATGAACGAACTTCCTCTACGACATCTTTCCACCATCTCTATAGCCGTACACGTGAGTACTATAGCCGCGTTTGGTTAGAGGAATTTTGGGTGCTTTGAATCCTGCCCCTGGAGACCTTCGCCTCCATTATAAGGGGGCCCCCCTTCCTTAAGTTCCTCTCCCCATTTATGGAGACTCACCGTCTTTAATGAAGGGCACTTGCCCTTTGAGGGGCCCCCCCATCCTTCTTGTGTAGGAAAAAAAAAAATTTAAAATTAAAAACTTAAAAAGGATTCATCATCGCCATCCTTCACGAGGAAAAAAGCTACCTGTGGGGTTCTTTCACGGTCTTTCATGAAACAAAAACAGACAAAAACAAAGACAAAAACAGACAAACAAACATTCGAGTACTTTTTCTTCCAGCACGTTCCACCAGATAATAGAAATGAAAACTTAAAATAAATATCTGAAAAAGGGTTTAATAAGCCTAACGAGAATATGCATCAACCTCAAAACATAAAATAACTTGTATTGTAATCCACTACCACATACCTCTTCAAATGTAATTCCACTTTCATGTGTTAACAAAACGCGAACATCACAAAATAAACTCAGATTAATCACGTTTTAAATCAAAAACAATTTATTTGTTTAATATTTGTATTACATGAAGTTAAATAAAAATATTAAATAAAATTAAAATAAAACATTTTATTTTCAATTATAGGGGTAACTTTTGCTTTTCCTAATTAAAATTCATTTATTCGAAACTAATATGAAATGACGCGAAATGAAATGAATTGAAAAGGCTTATTGGCAGACTATAGCCCATATGAGAAATACTATTAAGCTACATTATGTAGTTTAGCCAACATAACTATTATTATTTATTATCAATTACCATCTTAAACATTATTATTTGTTTACCGTTATTATATATATATATATATGATGATGAATTTCACAATTAAGCACGTGAAACGAATGAATGATGCAAATGTTTTATTATGTGGTCATAATGATTGTCTTTTTTTCAGTATCTAAACAATCTTGTATTTACAGATGTTAAAAGATTTTATTTTATTTGTTTTTAAGGTGAGTACGGCGAGCGATAAAACTAGAGAGGGAGGAGAAATTTCGGGGGGGCCCTACGCCATGGCGTAACTGGCGTATGCCTTAACCAAGACCAGGGTAATACTTACATAATAAAGTACAACTATACCGAATTGGCCACATATACCTCACGGGTTACAAACATACCTGTAGCCAGCTTCACAACTGCCTAGCACGCATCAAACTTTGGGGTCTAGTGCATTCTCTTGGGTGGATGGTTTTCTACGCCGATATAGATAGTGTGATATGCACAGCGAGGGAGGGTGAATACATGCCCCCTATTGGTGAATTCCTCCGGGAGTTGACTGATGAGATCAAGGATGAGTATGGAGACAGCGCATACGCCGACTCTTTTGTCTCAACAGGTTCAAAACTTATGGGGTACGGGTGAGGGTGGGGAAAGATATGAAATATATCGTGAAGGCTAAGGGTATCACGCTCAACCAGGCGAATCAGCGGGTCGTTAATTTGATTCGTTGAAGGATCTAATGTGCTTGGATGATGATGAGGGCGACCAACCATCTCAACTACGTAGGGACCCGCAATTTTCGGGCGCAGAAGCCGGGGGCGTGGAGGAGCTTAGGGGTACGAAGCTGTGCCGTAACACCTATAGGAAACATTACCAAGTGCCTGGTACCTATGATACCGTGCCCTTTAGATACCATAATCTTTGAGTGTTATATATGTCTATTGTTAACGATATGCTTATTTATTACACGTATTTGTGTATATATACACCTTGAATATTTCGTTTATTAAATAAATCGTGTTTCAATTAGCGTTTCACTTTCTCCTTTGTGTATGTGTGTGGGTGTGTATGTACAGGCGAAAATTCTAAGCTCCGCCCAACGTGTGTACAGGATAAAGTTCTAAGCTCCGCCCACCTGTATGATCGGTCACGTGACTCCTGCTACTACCTGGGCATATCTCTTCCCTGCGTGCTCAGTTGTTCGCTGCAAGCCTTGGATCTCAGACGTGTATTTTCCCACGTAGACGAAAAATAGTAATGGCTACCTTTAATATTGCGTGCTCGACGTTTATGAAGTGGTATTCGGCAAAGTGTGAAGATAAGGTTACTGAATGGCTCCCTATTCCACCCTCCTTTGATACTTTTAAGGCTACATTGAATTGTGCGAAGGAACAAGAGATACAAATACTCTACGGCTATTCTGGCGAGAGCATTGCAGGATTTCGTGGTACAAGTGATGTATTGAACTATGTTGTAGGACTAAACTTTATAAAAGCTTACATATATCGTGAAGTAGAAGAAACAACACGTGCGAAGAGAAGCAACAGATATGTTTAGTGAGTCTTGTTGATGAGTGGTACGACAAGCGGTATTATGTCATGCTGCATCATATCGAGTACTCGTACCCTGCGACTGAGAATGTAAATCTTGTCATCATAGAGAATCTTAAGTATTTTTACCACTACATTAATATATATATCATGACGAGGTTTATAGTGAGGTTCTGGCGAAAAGTCTGCGTGAGTATTTAACAGAATTTAGAGATGAGTATCGTGTACTAAGCAAAAAGGAAAACTATAGTCATATGTTTCTCTCAAATAGTGCACCGGAGTGTGAATAAAATGTGCTTAGTTCGTGAAATTCCCCCTGAAAGAAAATGTCTGGTGCGTATTCTGGGGAGTGGGAGTGATAAAACATTAAAACCGGTATTGCTTCATGTATCGGAAAATTTCTCAAAACAGCTACCCAGTATAATGGGATACAAGTATTCACGTTGGAACAACGCCGTACACGTTTCATCAGCTTATGGTGTGACTCACTCCTCCCGTCGAGCAGATCCGCTCGCCTGTGGCTCATAGTCATCTCAGAGCTTGAACCGACGGACGTGCACTCCTTGAATACGATGGAACTTCCTTTGAGCAGGATTCTCAATGCCGTGTACGATGTGTCCGTAACGAAGTCATTGCGCGTGTTCAGGCGTAAAACCGGTGCCATTAACTATGTACTGGAAACGACTTGTAGACAAACAAACTCTGGTAAACGGAATGTTGTTTATTTAAGTGTTGAGGAGATGAATAGAGTCTTCGTGGTAGTTGAGAAGTGGAGTGAGGATCGTTATAAAATTCCTGCGGGTGTAGGTACAAGAAGAGAGCAGATTAGTGATACTCCCTCATATGCCATTGTTTGTATGATACGTTGTGTATAAATAACGATCAACCATGCACTGATATACGACTGATGTGGAAGAATGCTTCCGAAAATAACGTTCTTGTCCTTACGCGAAACCGTTTCATCCTCGACAGAATGTTTGAAATCGTCGGTTTCCGCAAGCTGAAGCCTATATTAGACGCGCGTATTACGGATATGCTTTATTTTGATGCGGTTCTTGAATACGCCTACACCGCTTTGCTCGACGAGTTTACCAAGTGTAGGACTGAACAAGGCGAGAATGGTCTAGAGCTGGATGCTTATGTAAAAGGTTTAGACTCTGAAATATCATGAACTTTGGTACAAAGTACTTGAGCGGTACGGGGCTGAGCTCACCTACACCGTTCACTCTGAAGAACTATTTCTTTATATAATAAGCAGCTGTCGTTACGACTTAGAAGATTATTTCAACTGCCGCTATGCAGTGTGAAGAAGAGTTCACGATTGAAAAACTCGGGTCAGTAAGAATAAACCATCGATTGGAAAGGAGTGTTTATAAACTTGATGTTGTGGCTAACGATGACCTCTTTGTGCGTGCTTTTGAATGTATTCTAGCCGTGTTTAAAGATAACTTGCCGACCGAATGTAAAGTGGGCACAAAAATAGTATTGAACGATATGAAGGCCATTTACATCGAGTACAGGTATCCCTATAACTTGAGCGGTGAAATAATGTTAAATCGTATTTACTGCGTAGTGCAAAGCAATAATGATGTGACTGTAGACTCGATTACGTGCGAGTTTAGTGTTTTAGTTAAGCGCAGTAGAACATAAAGGGAATGTATTTTGATGTATATTTATTTTCAACATAATTATTTAATATATATATATATATATATATATTTCTCCTGTACTATTATATTGATGGTTATACTCCATCGTTTTGTATTATATTATTTTTTATTGTTTTTTATTATATATATATATATATATATTCCTCGTTCGTATTTCTTGTACTATTATTATTTTCTATTGCATATATTCCTCGTTTGTATTGGATTGTATATTTATTTTCTATATATTTCGTGAAGTTGATTCCAATAATTCGTCTAAATAAACAGAATGATGTAATGATGTTTTATTTAATTCTTTTGGTTGTATATATAAACGATATTATTATTTAATTATATGTATATCAAATGGCTGGTTACTCTTTCTAAACCGACTGACGGATTGCTAAACCAACTGTCAAGAATATCTGAATAGCGCAAGCTGGCAGCTGAAAAGATAATTAATATATATACACATACACCTGCCTTCTAGGTCTTCTAAGTCAAGTGGCGGGTTAAGTCAATTGGCAGATTAAGCCAACTGGCGGATTTCTAAGCCAACTGTCAAGAATATAAACTTTAATTAAATAAATAGCGCAATTTGGCAACTCAATCCTAATAATGTACACCTAAACAAGCCATTTCCGCCTTCTAAGCAAAATTAAGCCTTCTCAGCCAACTGGCTGATTTACACTTTATAAGACAGCGGGCGCTCGAATGAACTCTCATTATGCGTCTGGCTGGAGCCAGGCGAACACCCTTCTCTCCTTCTTACGTTAAGGCGTTAAGGCGTAGGTTAGGTTTCACCTTGGGGGGTGAGAACATCCCACCCTCTCCCCAAAGATCCTCCTCCTTCTCCTTTCTCTCTCTCTCTTGGGTTAAGGTTACCCCTTTGGGGGAGGTCATCCTCCCTTCTCCCCCCAAAGCTCCCTCCCACCTTTGCAGCATTTATTTGTTGCATAACCCCTCCCCCTCATTGCATAGCCCCTCCCCCTTTGTTGTATAACATCTTGCAACATCCATTTGCAACATTGATAAACATTGAAACATTGCCTTGCAACAGTGCAACATTGTTTCACTCTCCCATTTTGCGGTCATACTACTTACGTAGTATGACAGTAAATAAGTAAATTATAGACACCCTTGTATCTAAAATGCTTTGATAAATTTACATAAATTCATTAGCCAAGAATAAAGGGGGAAAAAAAGATTGGCCGGGGCGTGTTAAATAATGTAAAAACCCTTCTTTTGACATATTTTTTGGCTCTTCTTCCTGTATGGGCTGGGGGCATTTTGCAGGCAGCCGTCCTTGGCCCCTCCTTCCAGCATAAAATCTCCTGGTAAATATGCCACAATTCAGAAAACCTTCGTGCGTATGCATGTGTCCGGTTATTCACTATTATAATGGACCCTTTTGAACTCCCTAACTGTATGCTTCATCCTTCAAGGAGATCATGCAGTACCAAACTTTCAAGACATTCCTTTTATGACCATCTCTTTAATGCGAGGGTTAATCAATAGTTTCAATCTTCCTCAATCCGCCTTTCCTCTGCCTATGACCTCCAATCTTTCAAATGCAGAGTGTCTAGGTACCTCAAACCTTGAACCTGGTTTTTGGCCCTTCTTCGTATATGGGAGGGGAATTTTTTTTTGTAGGCATTCACCCTTGGCCCCGCACTTCCAGCATAAAAACCCGAAAACTGAATAGAAAAGTATAAGTTAAATCTGTAGATAATAAAAATGTTACTCTTAACCGCAAAATCCGCTGTACAGTTATGTACATAAAGAACGGAGTTTTATCACAGATATTTGATGTTGCTTTATTAATACTATATTACTGCTATGTGGCAAGAATGTAGTTGTCAACTGTTTTTATTGCGAAGGAAATCAGATGTTTAATTTAAATAATCGTTTACATATACCAGGTTGTAACAAATTGTGCTCGATTAGAAAAAGGACGATAGATAATAGAATAACCTCAAGATAATGTGAAATAGTTTTAGAAATGTTGCAAAATACACGCGGCGACAGGTTCGCACAGATTTTATCACGATACAGAATGATACAGAATGACTTAGGCTAGTGTAGGCTTAGGCTAGTGTAGGATTAGGCTAATGAATATTTTCTCTGGTGTTTTTCGTGAGTTACAACGCCACCCCGTACGATATTACAGTAACTGAAAAAACATAGAGCCCACGAAAGAGCATATTCAACATGTGATGCTGTATGAGTTCCATAAAGGATCTAACGCTAGTGAATCCGCAAAAAACATTCAAAGAGTTTATGCAAATGATGTTGTGAGAGAATGGATGTGTAGGAGATAGTTTGAGAAGTTCAGAAATGGAGACTTCAGTCTGAAAGATTATTATCAACGAACAGGACGACCAAATGAGTTAGATGAAGAGTTGCTGAAAGCAACAGTGGAAGAAAACCCAAGTAACTGGAAGAGAACTTGGCCTGCAACTCGGCATTAGCCATATGACCATTCATTGTTATTTGAAGCTGTTAAGAAAAGCAGTGAAGGTTAGAAAATGGGTTCCGCATGATTTGTCACAAGCGAATCTTCAACATCGAATCGATATTTGCACATTACTACATTCTCGGCAATTGCAGGTACTGTTTTTGAATCGGATCGTCACTGGGGATGAAAAATGGGTCTTCTATAACAATATTAAGCGTCGACATCAGTGGCTTAGCCGTGAATCAAAGCCTGAACCTTAACCAAGGAATGGACCCCATCCAAAGAAAATTTTGCTATGCGTTTGGTGGGATATGCAACGAATTATTAATTTTGAGCTTCTGCCAGATAACCAAACAATCACACCTGAAGTCTACTGCCAACAACTCCAACGATTGAAGATGACATTACAAGAAAAACGTCCTGCATTAATTAATCGCAGAGGTGTTCTATTCCACCAGGAAAACGCGCGCCCTCACACTGCTCGAATCACCACTGCCCAATTGGAGGCATTTGGTTGGGAAAAAATGCCTCACCCACCTTATTCTCCGGACATCGCACCTTCAGACTGCCATTTATTCAGAAGTCTGCAACACCACCTAGATGGACAAAAGTTGCAATCCAGGGAAGCTATCGAAAACGAAGTGGTCACTTTTTTTAACTCGAAACCAAGGGATTTATTCGAACGTGGCATAAAAAAACTGTTCTACAGGTGGGAGGAGGTTATAGAAAAAGAAGGGAATTATATTGGTGATTAATTTGTCAGTATGTCATTTAATTTTTGTTGTGAATAAACTAAAAATTCGAGCAATTTTGTCCTTATAAGTCATTTAATTTTTGTTCTGAATGAACTAAAAAATCGAGCAGAATATATGTTACAACCTTATATAATAATAATAATAATAATAATCTATACTATAATAAGAGAGCTGTCTGTCTGTCTGTCTGTCTGTCTGTCCGTCTGTCCGTCTGTCTGTCCGTCCGTCCGTCACACTTTCAGAAATTACATATTACGCTATAAATGATCAGATTCAGAAATCTTGACACTATGTGAAGCTCAAAATTTTCACGGCTGCGTTCTTTTCTGTAGTTTAGCCTGTCTGTTTGTCTGTTTGTGAAATTTATCCCGGGCAGTAATGGGGGAAGGGTGGGGGTGGGGGTAATGGGGGATGGGTGGGGTAATGGGGAGGGGTGGGGGTAATGGGGGAGGGGCTTAGCCCCCAAGTTGCATGAATGGGGGTGAGAAGGTTTTGGGAGATACCAGATTCAGAAATCTTGACACAATGTGAAGCTCAAAATTTTCACGGCTGCGTTCTTTTCTGTAGTTTAGCCTGTCTAACCGTCAGCGAAGCGACGGGAACTGTACTAGTAATAATAATGTTTAAGCGTATATTTAGAAAATGGCTGTATGTTTGATTCAGTGCTAGAATTTCTTTAAATTTATCTGTCTGAGCAATATGACAATGAAAAAATGCGTTTAGAAAAATATTATTGGTTTAAAGGTCTCACTGGCTACTTTCTCACTAGCTGTTATGATCTGGCATAAGTATATATATATATATATACGCCTCGGTGGTGCAGTGGTTAGCGTTGCTGACTACGAATCCATCGGCCCCGGTATCGAGACCCGGTGACGACAGCCGGCGCACAGCAAAACCCAGCTGTTCATCTTTCCACATAATAAAAGAAAGTGGTTGGTAGATAAATTGGTACCCTGAGTGGCCATGTGGTTAAGACGCTGGGCTGCTGGTGGGGCGTGGTTCGGATTCCATGTTAAACTTTAGATCTAAGGTGGAGTGAAAAGCTTGACCTTCGTCAGAATGAACAATTCGGACGGAATAATATATATATATATATATATATATATAGAGAGAGAGAGAGAGAGAGAGAGAGAGAGAGAGAGATGTAAACTATAGCTACCCATATATTTAAAACAATTTACATAAATTCATTAACATATTTTGATTAGCGAAATACCTTTAGAAATATAATATTGGTTTAAAGGCCTCGCTGGCAACACTCAGTCCAGGTGTTGAGAAGTTTGTTAGATTTGGCTGGTGAAAGAATGGATGGCTAATATTCTGCACGTGCATTCATGTTGATACCTACTAAAGAATGTATTTATATAGATTTTTCATGTATACTGTATATTTGTCTTACATATACCCATGTATTTATTTCTGAAATCAATTGACTGCTGCCCTCCAACTTTTTACATATTGTGAAACATAGGACCCGTTCAAAAATAGGATATTTTTATAAAAAATGAATAAGTTTGCTCTAACACTAAAATCTAGTTTTATTATAAACTAAAGATATATTTCTAGATTAAGGCAAAAATTTTATTTTTGCTTTAAATTTGGTTTACCTTGTTTCAGTTTTTTTGTTTTGAAAGAATAGACAGGATTCCAATACATCACAACCCTGGCCCTCGTAGCGCCTTCTGTCACGAGCTTGATAACTATGTTATCTGTGCCGTTTTTTGAGACCTTACTGGTCTAATGGGTGGTGATGTGCTGTATATGAGGTATGGCATGTATTTTTGATATGGATGTGCGTGATGGGAGTTATGAGGGCTTGCATCTATAAAAGAAATGCTTTAATTCACCGTGTACGTTATGTTGAGATGGAGCTGTGTAATTGTGAAGTATTCTAAAGGTTCGTTTTTTGGGATAGAACAGCGTTAATTCACCTTCATATGTACGTAAATAACTGTGTACGCCCTATAAGATTGGCTGTGAGGCGAATGGCTGCCTTCTAAACCTGATGGCTGTGATGCTGAAGACACCATTATGCGATGCTCCATGGCTACGAATGGATGGACCTTCTCTCTCTCCTTGTGTTTAGGCTACCCACATTTACACACTCAAATACATATATGTATTTTTGGGTGGGCCTGAGCTGCCTCAGGTTAGGTTACCCCTTGGAGTTCACATACATGCATACAGTATATATAAAAGCAGCTTTTCTATACATTGTAGTGTATTTTTTTTTAATAAAGATAATCATGTCTAATAAGAATTTAATAATGTTTTGTTTAATAAAGAAGAAAATAATGGTAAATAAGAAATTTAATTATGATTTGTATGTAAATAAGAAATTGATAATGTTTTGTTTGAAATTGAAAATATAAAAATACAAATTGGCAACATCTGAGATGTGCCGAAGCTGGAGGCTGGGTGAAATGCCCAACTCAGTCTTTGGATGGGGTTTTCCCCGATTAGTTGTGCTGTCGTATTAGAATGTTATTGTTTATTTAAAATATTACTTTTGTCTCTCTCTGCGATTAAATGTTAACGCTAATTCAGCCCTCGCATTACCCCGTTAGTCTAAAGTAATTCGGCATAAATAAAAGGTCAGTAAATAATAAATAAAAGTATGTAATTTATTCCCGGTCTCTTTTCTTTGTTTGAAATCATAATGCAGGCCACGGCTACACGTCCGCCCGTGTTTATAAAGCACAGTGAAGCGAGTGTAAAGAGAAGAAAGAGCAATGATAAAAGAAATTGAATAAAGTAAAGTACATAATAAATTGTAAATGAGGGGAATCACTACATTTCTGGTGGCAGCGGTGCTCCTTTACATTAATATAAGGGCATTCCCACGTCCTCTATGGTTTTCATAGGAATTGCTACATTTTCGGTGGCTAGCGGTGGTCCCTATTAAATTAAAATAACGGCATTCCTACATCTTCTGTACGAGCCTTATATTTTGGCCAAATACATTGCGTCCCTTTTTTTTGTATTTATAAAATTAGTAGATATGCTGTTTCCATAAATTAAACAGTAAAATGCATTGTGTACCTCAATTGCAAGCAAATTCCGATTCCCATTCGTTAAAAATTCGTTGGATTTATGATTCAAGATGGCGCGCGTCATTTTCTAAATTTCTCATCGCGTCATTTTTGAAATTTCTCCTCATAGCGTCAGTTTCGAAATTTCTCCTCATAGCGTCATTTCGAAATTTTTGATGGAGTCACTCATTGTGAGTCCAAATTCGTGAGTCGTTTTTTTTTCTCATCGCGACTGTTATCATTTCGTTTTCTTCAGATTTCGTTTTCTTCAGTCGTGGAGAGAGAGACTTATTTAAAATTTAGAAATCTCATCCGATGGCTCATTTCTTTATTTTTCCTCTTCAACTTTTATTACTTTTTATACAGCCTACCTATTTTGTGTTTAAAATCTTTTTTGTGTTTACATTTTCGGAATTAATAATAAATGTGATGATAATAATAATAATAATTAGTAAATAAAGTTTACACTTACTCATATGAATTAAATTATTTTAGTTGTAATGAAATTGTTACATGCATTTTTTATACGGCAGGTCTAAAAGGTTGGATCGTATATGTAACGCATTTCTAGGTATATATATATATATATATATAGTAGCGAATTGTAAAAGAGTAAACAAGTAACAAATTTTTCCAGTATCTAGTAGGCAGTTTTTACGGTTATTCTTTGACTGGATGTATATAAGTAAGGATTTCAAGCCGCCACATGAACATCATATGTGTATAATTTTAAGGTCGCTTTATAATTTTAAGGTAGGTTATTGTAATTTTAAGGTTTAGAGTCGAAAAATAATTGTTAAATACACTAATTTATACTGGGTCGATTCGGACTGCTTGAGTTTATTTGCTTGCCGTATGTAAATTGTGTGAGACCCTAAAGTAAGCTAAATTTGTTATAAAAAGATAAAAATTTGTTTATTTGTAATCCAGGAATTGTTTTAGTAAATTCCTTTGATAAATTGATTTGTTTTTTTTTAATTTTTATATACATTCAATTTTATTTTATAGGCCGGCTGATTTTTGTTGCCTATTTTTTTCATTCTTTCATGAGTTTTAATGAAAATTCTAAGTGATATTTTGTATGAATTAGATTTTATGCTGAATGTTTTTGCTTAACATTTTAATTTGGGTATGAATAATGAAAAAAAATTTTTTACGTTCGCGTGTTTGCATAGAAAATATTACAAAATTATTTCATGATGTACTGCAGTTTGATTTGGTTTGGGATATTTTTATAGAGGTTCGCTTACAACAAAAAGTTAACACTCTCTTCATTATGCAGTGAATTATTTTAATTTTTGTTTATGTAGTAGGATGCGCTGTATTTTTGGGTTCATAATATCTGTTCTTATTTATAATAACGATGAAAATTTGTATTCAGTTTCACTTGGAAACGATAAATTACTGGAATTCCTGTGATTTACAAACCATGTTGGGTTTCGTGTTGAAGGAGAGAGTTGTCTCTCAGGTGTCATTTTGTGAATTATGAGTTTTCTTCCTGTGAAATTTAGCGTTGCAGGTTGGAATTAATATAGTAAATTAATTTTCGGTATTAATATTTAAAATTTTGTTATTTAATGATTCTGTTTTGGAAACTGTTATTTTTTAAACTTCATTTGGGTTTACTCGTGCAAAAAGAACTTTAGATTGAGTGCTCACCGGAAATGGAGAATTTTAGATTGCCAATAACGTTTTTGTAGTATCTATGTCCGCTCCCCACAAAGTGTAAGATGGTTAATTGTTATCGGGAATTGATAGCGTGAAGTTTCTGGTTTTCATTTTTGTCTTTTGTATTTAAATGTATTGAGTGCTTTCTGAAGGTAGTTTGAATAATAATATTTTTTAAATTATAATAACGGTTACTCTGTATGGGCGCGTTTACATTTATACTGTGCAGTATTGTTTCGTTGTGTTTGATAATTTTTTATTATCTTCTCCGATGTAACTGCCATAAGTGACTTTATTGGTAGCTAGGGCGTGATTAAATTTTTGCGAAATTCTGTGAAACTTGTCATATTTTTCCATAAATTTGGCCAGAGCAAATTATAGTTATTGTTTCTAAGTGAAGTGTTGAGAAAATTCTGTAAATTAAACGTGAAAAGTGATAATTAATCAGTAGCAGTACAAACTTTTCGATATTTTTCTTTCAAAATTTCGAGAGGCTCGATTTGGAAGCAACTAAGTTGAATCCGAATTCTACCCATTTAGTTGATCCGAATTAGGTGATCGATCACCGATGAGAGAGAGAGAGAGAGAGAGAGAGAGAGAGAGAGAGAGAGAGAGAGAGAGAAACGAAATCGAATGCGCAGCGACTTAGTGCAGGACAGTTTCGATCGAAGTTGGTCTACTGGTATTTTTCGGGCAGTCCTGGTCCCGCTGCTCGATGCTTTGCTTAATATGCGTTTTAGCACTCGGTATTGTAAATGCATACACATGCATACAACATGCATACACATGCTTACAACATGCATACACATACATATATTTTATGGGCCTGAGCAGCTAGGTTAGGTTACCCCTTGGAGTTCACATACAAACAACTCATATATATATATTTGGGAGGTGGGGGCTGAGGGGGGTTTAAGGGGGATGAAGGGGGTTCAAAAATACTCTCATCATGTTGCATGTAATTGCAATGCAACATTGCAATGTTGCATGCAGTTGCATTGCACTCTACATTTTTGCGGTAATACTACTCCCTTGGTATCAAATTTAGGAACATACAAACAAAACAGAACCCTGCAGACTTTTTGACAAGAGGGCTCTCTTACAAACTGTTGAAAGCAATCAATGTTCGGTATGAAGGACCTGAATGGCTAACATGTGAGGATCTTTGGCCAGCCGAAGTAGTTAACCTAACACTCAATTCTACAACAACTGAAAAGATCACTGAGGACACACCTATTTTTTACTATAAACATTATTCAGACCTCAACAAACTTTTGAGAATTACATTCCATTGCTGCAACTTCGTCAATAACTACCTTCTCAAACACTGCCCTTAAAAGGCCTTTTCTAACTTAAGAGAAACTACAACAAAATACTGGCTCAAACATATACAATAGGGTGGAGCGAAATACACTTTTTTCAAAAGACGAACTTGGGTAGTCGGGAAAAGGTGCCATTTGGTGTAAAAATAATTACTGTAAAACATCATTGCAATCGGAGTTCATTTTCAGGTGCCCCCGAGACAGTAAAGTATGCTAAAATATGTCATTTATTATATATATTCAAGAATTTGTACAAGTCAATATATTTCAGCAGTTACTTAGCATTAGTGATAGATACATCAGATATACAGTAGATACATAATCAACATCACCACTCTCTCTCTCACGGACTCACTCTCTTACTGACTCACGGTCTGACAGGCCAGTGTTAGCCTGGCAGTGACAGAAGACGGTGCTATTCGTTGTTCTTTCAAGATGCAGGACTCAAGTGGACCATCTACCTCGCGTACGAGGTAAGCAAACTTATGCCCTATTTTCGGCAGTGGTAGCGACTTAAATGAGAGTCAACTTCCAACTTATGAAGACGTGATGAAGTGTTTTCTCTGGGAAAGGTATCAACTAAAGCAAACGTCAAATAATGATCCTTCTGTAGACGTCATTGCGAAGAATCTTACAAAGAAAATAATCGATATTTACACCAAAGCATCTATCCCAGTGCTATCAGAGAAACATATTTTGGCTATGTTAAAAGTACACCACAAGAAGTATTGAACGATATTAAAAGGATTCAAGGGGCGGCGGGAAAATGAAAGTTATAAAGAGAAAATAAATAAATTAAAAAATGAAGCTAAGAAATTATTTGACATTGCTGCATGCAAGTGCATGTGTTTTGAAAGATGCTCTTGTACGAAGGCTTCCAAAGTCCCTGTTTTAGAACGGGATTTCTTGATGGATCAACGAACAGAGCGAAAAATGTTCATCGGAGTAGCAGATATTGAAACAACACGAAGGCTACAAAAAACGGCAAATAGAAAATCCCGCAGCCTGAGAAGCCTAGCAGAAGGTACATCAGAGGCAGTTGATTTATCAGAAGAAACGTCGGTCTCAACTACTGAGACGTCCTCTAATGAATGTGATGATAATTATATTCCCCAAAAAGGCAGAAAAAGGAGCAGAAACATACGGAACAGAAATCGGTTTTACCTGCCTTAGCTCTGGCGTGCGATAGAACAGGAGTGTTTGACCGCGCAGCTGATATCAATCTCCATCTTGCAAGATATTGGCATCATTTCTGAAGAGAATTCACCCAAAGTCATAGATCGCAGCAAAATACGACAGGAGAGGAAACGCATAAGAGAAATAGTACAAAAAGAGGCAGCAACAGAAAGTGAAACCGCCATCGAAAGTATCTATTTCGATAGTCGCAAAGATACAACAATTATATCGGAAAAGAAAGGTTGCAAATTCTACCGCAAAAATGTTCTTGAAGAACATATTGCTGTTATTGCCGAACCTGAATCAAAATTTCTTGGCCATTTCTCACCAACAACAGGACCAGCATAAAACATAGCTACAGGTATTTTTATGTTCCTAGACGAGAAAAAATATCGACTGAAAATATTACCGTAGTTGAATGCGATGGAACAGCCGTCAACACAGGCACCAAGGGCGGTGTTTGCATATTACTTGAAGGAAAACTTGGAAAACCTTTACAATGGTTTGTTTGCCAACTACATACAAACGAGCTCCCATTGCGTCATTTAATTCAACAACTGGATGGAAAAACAACGGGTCCGCGCGGCTTTACAGGTGTAATTGGCAAACCACTTCAAGACTGTCACAAGCTCCCTTTGAAAGAATTCTTACCAATTGATTCAGAGATACAGTCAGTCGATTCAGAGGTATTAAGTTCTAACCAAAAATATCTATAAGATATTCATAAAGCTGTTTCGACAAGAAATGTTCCTGAAGATTTGCATCCCCGTAGTCCAGGAAAGATGTCCCACTCTCGATGGTTAACAACAGCAAATCGAATACTCCGTTTATATGTGTCAACAGAAGATCCAACAGAGAATCTAATTGCCATTGTTGAATTCATAATGAAAATGTACGCACCGATGTGGTTTCAGATAAAATCAAATTCATCTGTCGTCTATGGCGCTAGGAATGTTTGCAAAAACATACAACTATCAAAAACTCTGAAAAATGAAACTGTGAATATAATTCGTCCAGTTATTCAAAGAAACGCATATTTCGCTCATCCTGAAAGCATCCTTCTATCAATGCTGCAAGATGAACGGGAATATGTACGAGAGCTTGGATGGCCAGGAATCAAGAATGCCAGGGAGGAAAAGAAAAGCGAAATTCGTCACTTTAAAATTCCCGAACTGAATTTTGACTGCAATGATTACACCGAGATGATCAATTGGCAAAGAACTGAAGTAGATGAACCTCCTTTGACAATGGGCCTAACAGACAGTGAAATAGAAAAACAATTAACTGAACGAGGCAAGCTTGAAATCAAGAAGTGTCCCTGCCACACACAAGCAGTGGAAAGAGTAATTAAATTGGTAACTGAGGCATCATCTTCTGTTTGTGGCGTGAAATCTAGAGATGGATTCATAGGGGCCAGACTTGCCTCAAGGAAACTAATACCTAAATTTGACACCAAGTCTCAGTACTCGTTATATAATAGCAGAACTCGTTGACATCTTATTAGCAATGTTGATGACTGATTAGAAGTGCCTTGCTAGGTTGGGTGGTTGGGCTGGGCACGGGTGGAGCTCGATATACAGCCACCTCCTCGTGGTGAGTTCTGGGTTATTCTGACCTTATATACTATATAAGTCAGAATAAGCAAAGACCTGTATGGAAAATAATGGTTCTTTGAGCGCCTGGGGGGCACCTCAAGATAATTAAAATTGTTCATTCTGTAAATTTTATTTGATGATTGGACTTATAATGAACCTAATACAAGCTACCGCAAAGAAGGGATGGATTTCTTAAAAAATGAAAAAATAATGAAATCACCTAATTTTTTTTCCATAAACCATAAATTCTATGCCCTGGGGGCACCTAAAAGACTTGTCCAAATGGTCTCACACTTTGCATGCCTTCATTTAAGACCATTTGGCACATTTTCCACACTACGTATTTGGTTTTTAAGAAAAGTTGAAAAAACGGCCATGTTCGCTCCACCCTAATATACAAGCTTCAGAATTCGACAAGGAGCTGAAGTATCTTAGGTCCAGTAAGACAATAAACAAAGTCATTTTTTCACTTGTCATGGATTTTAATCTGTACCTAGATACAGACGATCTAATAAGGTGTAAAGGAAGACCCAACCAGTCAACTTTGACTTACAACTCTAAGCACCCAATTCTTCTTCCAAGGAGGAATCACTTTATAAATCTCATCATCAGGGATATCCACAACAAAATATTCCACATGGGGGTCCCACAAACCCTGACAGAGATGAGAAAAACTTACTGGCTACCAAAGGGTAGAATTGAAATAAAGAAACTTTTATACACATGCATTCTTGCAAACGTATCCATTCACGACCATTTAAGACCCCAAGCCTTCCAGACCTACCTGTGGAACGAATAACATTTACTTTGCCATTTGAAACCACAGTATTGACTACAATTTGCCATTTGAAACCACGGGTATTGACTACACTGGAGCGGTGAATGTGAGGTTTGGAGACAAAATGGACCCAAAGGAATATAAGGTGTACATTGTACTCTTCACATATGCTGCAACATGTGCCATATGTCTAGACATAGTAGAAGATATGACAGCGGAAGCTTTTATTGCTGCTTTAGACGATTTTGTGCACACAATTCTGTGCCAAAAACTATGTGGTCAGACAATGCCGCATACTTCAAATCTGGTGAAAAAATTATTCATCAGATTTGTGACAGTGAAACAGTACAGACTCATTTAATCATACACAATATAACCTGGAAGTACATTCCTGTTAATTCACTATGGTATGGTTCCATTTCAGAAAGAAACATACAGACTGTAAAAAATTGGCTTGAAAAGACTATTGGGACTATTCTGACAGAAATTGAAAATGTTATTAACAATAGACCATTAACTTATGTGGGAGATGGTATTAATGAGACAGAACCTCTCACACCAAACCACGTAACAAAATGGAGAAAAGAATACTTAACAATTGACAAAACAAAATTGGAATGATTTAGTCAAAATTGGAGATATTGTGTTGATACATGATAAGACTCCAAGACAGCATTGGTCAATGGGGAAAGTCTTAGAGCTCAAAACTGGTGAAGATGAAGTTACCATGGTTGTAAAACTGAAAACAGCAACTGGTAAAACTACCAGAGATATCACATTACTATATCCTTTGGAATGTGGGGCTAAGTTAGAACCATTACCCCCAAAGGATAGATCAGGATACTATTGATGAGGAATCTTTCAATGTACCCGATGTAACTCGGACTAAACCGGACAGGCCTCAAAGAAAGACTGTTTTGAAAGCCAGAAAACTCTTACAAGAAAAATTAAGACTGGTAACTTGTAAAACTTACAAATAGTTAGCAAAGTTAAAATGCTTAATAATTTTACTTTAATTTCATTAATTTCCTATACCTAGGAGAGTCAAACTGATTGACATAACTAAACTTGAGAAGTTGACCTCTTGAACTTTATATTTAAATAGGTCTTGAGTAATCTTTCTCTTTCTACTGTCCTATTTCATGGTTTTAACTCATTTCATATGATTTGAGAAACACTGTTTATCAAAAACTTTAATTTATAATATACAAATTTTTCTTCGGCCCCTCCCCCCAGTATATGGAAAAATTTTGTATATTATTTAAAAGATCATATTTTTGAGAGAAGCTCATACATCTTAGCTAAAATTAAATTGTTAATGAGGCTGTGTCAGTCGGTGGTGGTGAGGCTCTGTTCACTCTTGCTTGGTAGGTCCTGGTTTGGGTTAAGTTGGTTACTTAACCTGTTAATCCTCAGACATACAGTGATTATGAGGTGATTTTGGGTGCACTCACTCTCATATTGTAATGAGAACCCTGTAAAACAAGTTTGGCACGTATCGCTGACAGTGAATGTGACAGAACTATGAAACCCTTATGCACTGAAGTGGCTCAGATCCCCAAATTCTCTAATCATTTGTCTGGGATAATAGGTTGATTCGGCTGTGGGATCATATTTGCCCCGTCATTATATTAAAAACTTGAGCTAATTACCTGTACATAAATATAAAAAAATGCATAAGAGAGAGAGAGAGAGAGAGAGAGAGCTATAGACAATCTACTGCCAAAAACGTATGCAATTTTACACTTCAATTGCTTTGCTACAAGTCGATACAATTAGGGTCAAGAAGAATGAGATACAGTGAAAGAATAAGAGATCTAGACATGTTTAGTTTTGAGAGAGAGTTTGCTTGAGGGGAGATGTGATGCAGCTATTCAAAATGTTTTCAGGTTTGTTATGCGCTATTGAAATTATATTTCCCATGTACCATTCTGTTGGGTAGTTTCTCAAGAATGGTTTGTTGTATGTGAAATTTTTGTTAATAAAGTATTAATATTTTTATTTTTATTTTCATTTTAATATAAATTATGGTTGCTAAAATGAATTATATAAAGAATTTTCATATTGATTGTCAAATCAATATGTTTTCAGGTTTGTTATGTGTTATTGAAATTATATTTCCCATGTACCATTTTGTTGGATAGTTTCTCAAGAATGGTTTGTTGTATGTGAAATTTTTGTTAATAAAGTATTAATATTTTTATTTTTATTTTCATTTTAATATAAATTATGGTTGCTAAAATGAATTATAGAGAGAATTTTCATATTGATTGTCAAATACATTTCCTTATTGTCTTACTTTCGAAAGTAATTTTTCAGTAGTTTTAAAAATAGTCGTGTGTTTTCCAATTTTTTTATCATAATTTAAGAGATGCACTACATAGCTAAACTGGTTAAAAATAAAAAATAGCAGTCAGAGTTTACAAACAGTAGCATCCAAGAAGTTTTAGAAAATTACAGCCAATCAAGAAATAAGTTAAATAGTTTGTTCAGTAAGAGTAAAAGAATAAGGTAGGTTGATTTTGGAACTGTGATCTTGGACTAGTCTAGATAGAAAGGTATTAATGTATAAAAAACGTTGCACCAATTCATATTTGTGAAAATCATTGTATTTTTTGAGGATTGTTAATTATTTTTAAGTTGTAAAATTGCCGAATTTTACGCGTAAAATTGCGCGCGCGGCATTCGCGCAATGTAAACAAAAAATATCGGACCTTATTTCATCAAAATAACCAATTATTATTATTTTGTATTTTTTAATGATATTTACCTGTAAAATGTGTATTAAATTAAGTTATTTTATGATGCGTTCATTTAATTGTGTTTATTTTCAGATATTTCATAAAAATGGGTAAAAAACGGAAGTCTGCAGTGTTAACTCGAAGTGATAGTGCCAAAAAATTCAGTGGCCAGCCTTCCCCTTTGGATAAAACAGAGCCTCCTACCCTCCGCCAAGTTATTCAGTGCAGTTATTTCCTCCAAAACAGCCACCCAAAATGATAGCTAAAATGATAGCTAAAATGATAGCAAAGGATGTGATTGAGATCTGGCAGGCAGTGAACCCGCGGCTGCCCCTGTATGAGGAATATTATGTAGTGAAATTGGTGGATAAAGTGTGCTCCAAGAAAGCAAAAGAGATAAACAGGAAATCTCTTTCTACAGTCCAGGAGCAGAATCTGGAGGAGAAGCTGGATAAACTTTTTTACATTTCTGCTTGCACCTGTAAGCTACCTGTTCGTCCCTGTGATGACAATGCTGTGAAGTGCAAGAAAGAAAATTGTCAAACACAGCATATAATCTGCACTTCTCCTCCCAGTAAGAAGGTAATGCTATTATTTATTTAACTTTTAACTGGCCTAACTTAGTGCGATTAGGTGCCTTTTAAATGGAAGGAAATTCAATGCTTGTAATTGAAAAATATCAGCATTTTCCTCCTGTAATCTTCCTTCCCCCCCCCCCCTGGTAATAGAAATTAATAATCAATTTTTTTTCAGGATTTTAGCTCTTATTTTAGATACGCTATTTAATATACTTTAATATTTCAGGTTCCAGTAGAGGAGAGGGAATACTTGAGAGATCAGAGGGCCAAAATAGGACCCAAGGGCTCTTTCCAGCTGGGATCTGTGGATAAAGCTGCTGTGAAGAGAGACCAGAGGGCTGCAGCTGAAGCAGAAAGATTACAGAGCCAGATTCAACAGCAGCAGGAAGTGGATTTGGCCACTTTTGCCTCTACACCTTCCAAAGATATTTCTTTTGAATCCAGCTCAGGAGAATCAGGAGAGGTAATATATTTTTTTTCTTATATCTTATCCCATTTTTACCCAAATTTATCCCTACTTTTTGTCCATATTTCCCCCCTTTTTCCCCCCATTTTCGCTTTAGTAATTTATTCTTTTTTTTGCCCATTTTCGCCGACTTTTTACCTGAATTTTTACCCATTTTTCCCCCTATTTTCCCACTATTTTCCCCCCATTTTCGTTTAAGTAATTTATTCTTATTTTCGCCCATTTTCGTCGATTTTTACCTATATTTTTCCCTACTTTTTCCCCTATTTTCCCCCATTTTCGCTTTAGTAATTTATTTTTTATTTTCATTTCAGCCACCTGGTGGTGAAGCTGAAGAGTTCAAGCCAAGGAGGCACCCAAGTGGAGGTTACAGCTTTTTGAAAACCCCCAGATATGCCATGGAACTGATCAGGGGTGATGTTTCTTCCAATCTTGGGGCAAGTCTTGCTAATGCCTTCCTCCTGGACTTACAAGCTATGGACCTGCTTAAGCCTGGCCTTGATGTGAAACAGATAATAGTTGATAAATCGAAAATGGACAGGGAAAAAGCTAGAATGAAAGTGAAAAGTGATGAAAAGCACAATGAGGGTCTGGAAAAGTTAGCCTGTATTGGGGTTGATGGGAAAGTTGACAAGGACACTTTGCTGTACAGAGAAGTTAAGGATGAAAATGGGGAGACTAAGCTGAGCTGAAGAAAGGAAAGGGACAAGAGCACCATTTGACTTTCACAAAGGAGCCGGGAACTGAAAGTGGAACATATCTTACTCACAGAGTCATCCCAATTAAAGGTGCGACTGGAGTTCTTCTTGGTGAAGAAGTTGCTAGTGTCTTGGAGGAGTTTAACAGTGTTCATACCCTGAAAGCTGTCCTCCTTGACAACACAAATACAAACACTGGCTGGGAGGGAGGCCTTGTAACAGCTCTGGAAAGTAAAATTGAGCGGAAATTGTACACCATTGGCTGTTCACTCCATCAGAATGAGCTTCCTTTCAGAGCTGTTTTCAAGCATTTTGATGGCAGTACCAAAAGTCCCACTGCTTTCACTGGTCCGCCGGGAAAACTCTGTGAAATTGACTACCAAGATCTGCCACAAGTGGAATTCACCAAACTCAGTGGCCCCCTGGATGACATGGAATTTGCTGAGGAGACACTGAATGATCTCAGTAGCGACCAGAGGCTTCTTTTGGAGTATGTGCTTGGAATTTCCAGGGGCAAAGTCAACCCAAGATTTGCTGCCTGGAAAATTGGACCATTAAACCATGCAAGATGGTTGACTTTGGCAATTAGATTGATGTGTCTGTGGACCAGAGGTGCTTACCCTCCAGAACTACAGGATAAGCTTTACCAGGCCATCAAGTTCATTGTGGAAGTGTATGCAGTCAGTTGGTTTGAGATCAAAAGGGACAGCAAGTTCCACAATCAGCAGCTGTACATCTTCAACATGATCCAGAGGATCAAGCAGCAGTCTGAAGAAATCCAGGGTGTTGCTTTCAAGAACCTGAAGTACAATGCTTTTGCCTTGCTGCCCGAGAATGTGCTGCACTCCATGATGAAGTCTGATGACTTGGAAGTGAGAGAAGCTGCTCTCAAGAAAATTCTGTCCATCAGGTAAGCATTTATTAATTTTAAAAAATGTGAAAAAAGAATTTGATTATGGGGATTTATTTAATAAAAAAAAGGCCCGAGTTCTATAAATCCCCATAATCAAATTTTTGTTCACATTTTCTTACCCCAATTCCCCCCTTCCCCTCTGATAATGGAAATAATCTTACCTTCTTTCTGAAAAAAAATTCGATTATGGGGATTTATAGAACTCGTTTTTTTTTTTTTTTTAATTTAAGTTTAATTTAAATCAGCAATTCTGAGACTAATAGGGATTAAATCTTAAACTGGAATAAAAAATAAATTAATTATTATTCTTTAAGAAGTGGGAAGCCAGCCAAGAAGAGGCTGAAGAAGATCACAGCCATCAACATTGAAGCTACCAGTGAAGAAACTGCGGAAAAGAGTGGGTGACAGGACAAAACCACGAGGAACACCAGTTATTGAAAGATAGAAACAGAAGGAGGGCAGTTTCGAGATTAAAGATTTGTGCCAGACTCTATCAAAAGCTTTTGATATGTCTAGCGCAAGAGCAAAAGTTTCACCGAAATCCAGAAAGGAGGATGACCAAGAGTCAGAGAGATATGCAAGAAGATCGCCAGTACAGCGTCCCTTGCAGAACTCATGCTGACGATCTGAAAAAGTATTGCGAGAAAATAAGTGTTTAAATATCTTCTTATTAAGGATAGACTAAAAATTTTAGAAAGGCAAGAAATCAAAGCAATTGAACGATAGTTGGAGGGTTGAGAACGGTCTCCCTTTCGTGGGACATGCTGAATGAAAGCGAACTTCCAGCAGGAAGGAAAAGTACTAAATGAAAGGCAAAGACGAACGTGTTTGCCTAGTCAGGGTGTCAGCACAGAAGCACAGTTCTTGAGAACAACAATAGGAACGCCATCAGGACCGTACACTTTACAAGAGCTGAAGAAAGATGAAAGGTGAGAAATAAATGTTGGGCCTATCTCCAAGGCGATCGGACATACGAATAGGGTGCTGTACAATCTGCTCTAGGTCAGTCAGGATAGAAAAGTTGTAAGCTAGTTCACCAGCAGTGGCGTACATAAGGGGGGGCATAGGTGGCATAGGCCCCCCCCATTGTAAAAATTATTACCACTCTCATTAAAGATATTTGAAAACAAATTTTAAAAAATCGATAACTTTGCAACATTCACCACAAAAAAATCTTGATGTCATATGGAATTTTAGTTATTTCATGGTTACCAGGACATGTTATTAACTCAAAACTCCAAATCAATTTTGGCTGGCTTAGGAACGTATATATATGTCTTTATACGTACGATTAATTTGTGCGAATTCAATTCTTTGCCCATAAATTGGAAATAAAATACAACTGAAGCCTTCCAAGATGTAATTAATTTTGATTCCAAATCAATCATCATTAATTTTGAGCTCACACACACACACACACACACACACACACACACACACACACACACACACACACAATATATATATATATATATATATTAGGGTGGCCCTTAAAAATGAAAGTTTAAAATTTGTTTCTCTAACCCTCCCCTCCAATTTGTGCAGTTCCTAGGAAAAACCATGCGTGCTAAATATTTTTGAAATCCAAGACTATTTAGAGGTCGCCGTCATGAGTTGAAGTTTTACTATTATACAGGAAGTTATACATATACATGGAAGTTGTATCTAACACTCCTTTTTTCTTTCCTCAGGACGGAATCGAGAAAGCAGTTGTATTTGATCGGTTCTGTTGAACCGGAAATCAAGGGCGCTAAATTGCCATCATATCGGCAACCTTTTGGGTATCTCCTGTTCCTCCATTTGGAAAAGAAAAAGACCACCCGGGACGCCAGTCGCGAAACAGTAGGGGCCATCAAGGCGTTATGGGATAAAGCCAGCATCCCAACGCAAGCTGACCAACATTACATCAAGAAGCTGGAGGCAGTCTTCGAGGAGTGGAAAGCTCTGAAAAAACATCAGGCCAGGACTAGTGCATACCACAAGCAGAAGGAACAGGAGTTTTAAGAGCGCTTGGAAGATCCCTTTGACATCGCTCATGCGGATGCACTGGTCCTGATGAAGAATCCTGAGGATCGGGCTTTCCTTCTGGCCCAGCAACAGAAGGGGAGGCCAGGCTGCATCTGTTCTGTGGATATGGTACAGGCCCGGAAGGACGAGAAATCCCGGAAGAGGTCAGAGAAGGAGGCCAGGTAACGGAATAGGGCACAGGAAGAGCAGGAAGCTTCAACTAGCCGAGCGGTGCTGGCATCATCTTCATCGTCAAGTGCGGCAAAGGAGACGGATGATGACCGGAAGAAGGAAGGTGCAGTTGGGGGTTCTGCCG